>CM035848.1:155458848-155852272 GCA_020510985.1 Pholidichthys leucotaenia
ACAGTAGATGCCTCTCAGATGATGCTGTTTCCAAATTTATGCAGATTGTTTCCTCTATGCCATGTGTCAACACAACGGAAATAAGCTATAGACAGCTTGCTCCTTCTGTAATTGATAACATGGTGGATAGTGTTTCAGCTTCTCTGCATCAGGCTCTAGACTTGGTGGCCCCCTTAAAAAAGAAAAAGTCTAATCAGAGATTTTTAACTCCTTGGTTCAACACAGAAACTCGTAGCTTAAAACAGAAGACTCGTCAATTAGAAAGAAAATGGCGCTCTACTAATTTAGATGAAATCTATTTAGCTTGGAGAAATCATCTTTTAATTTATAAAAAATCTCTTAGAAAAGCTAGAACGAGTTATTACTCTGCATTAATAGAAGAGAACAAGAATAATCCCAGGTTTCTTTTCAGTACTGTAGCCAGGTTGACAAAGAGTCAGGACTCTGTCAATCCTAGCATCCCCTTAGAGCTTACTAGTCAGGACTTTATGAACTTTTTCAATAATAAAATTTCATCCATCAGAGATAAAATCAATCAGATTCTTCCCACAGTTAACTTAAATACTGTAACTACTACAACTCCTTCTATTGATGTCTGTCTTGATGAGTTTACTCCAATCGACCTTTGTGAGTTAGACAAAATAGTTTCCTCATCCAAACCTTCAACTTGTCTTTTAGACCCTATTCCTACCAGGTTATTTAAAGAAGTCTTCCCACTTATTGGTAGCTTTATTCTTCATATAATCAATTCTTCATTAACTTTAGGCCATGTACCGCAGGCTTTTAAAACGGCTGTAATTAAACCCTTACTCAAAAAGCCAACGCTAGATCCAGGAGCTTTAGCTAACTATAGACCAATCTCTAATCTCCCTTTCATTTCAAAAATCTTAGAAAGAGTTGTTGCTATGCAATTATTTGACCACCTGCAGGGAAATGGTTTATTTGAGGAGTTTCAATCTGGGTTTAGAATCCATCATAGCACTGAAACAGCCTTAGCGAAGGTCACTAACGACCTCCTCATTGCATCTGATAATGGACTAGTTTCTGTACTTGTCCTTTTAGATCTTAGTGCAGCTTTTGATACTATTGATCATAATATTCTACTTGATAGATTAGAACACTATGTTGGACTTAATGGAACTTCGTTGCAGTGGTTTAGATCTTATTTATCTGATAGGTTCCAGTTTGTTCATGTAAAGGGCTTCTAAAGCCCATCCAGGGACAAGAGTTGCAAATTAGCTAATAGCTATACACTCTATGTGCAACACATCAGATTGATTGTCTTTGATTAATTGTCTATGTTTATTGCACTGTCCCTGTCAAATAAACTAATCTACTACTACTAAATGATGAGTTTTCTCTCAGCTCAAAGCTTAGTCATGGAGTTCCACAGGGATCTGTGCTTGGCCCTACTCTTTTTAGTTTATATATGCTTCCGTTAGGCAACATTATTAGAAAGCACTGTATACATTTTCACTGTTATGCAGATGACACACAATTATACCTTTTTTTTTTTTTTTTTTTTTTTTTTTTTTTGTTACTTTTTTGTACCCGTAGGTAGACTTGGTTTGCAGTCTGGTGACAAGCCACTGGCTGCTGGTCGCTGCGTGCGCGAGCGCCCTAAACCTACATGTTTTTGGTGTGCGGGAGGAAACCGGAGAAATCCCGGAGTAAACCCGCGCAACACGGGGAGAACATGCAAACTCCACACAGCTCACTGTTGGTCGGGGGCTGGGATCGAACCCACGATCTCATGATCCCCGCGGTCCCCCGTCCGAGGGTAAAACTGCGCTGCCACAGTGCTAAACCACTGCGCCACCGTGCAGCCCATTGACAGGTGCACCGTACCTGTCAATGAAGCCAGATGATACTAATCAATTAGCCAAGTTAGAAGCCTGTCTGAAGGAAATCAAAGTTTGGATGACTTGTAATTTCCTGCTATTAAATTCAGATAAGACTGAAGTCATTCTTGTTGGTCCAAAAAACCTTAGAAATTCCTTTCCAAATCAAACTTTCAGTTTGGATGCAGTTACTCTTTCTCTTAATAGCTCTGTGAGGAACCTTGGAGTTATTTTTGATCAGGATTTGTCCTTCAATTCACATATTAAATTTGTTTCTAAGACTGCCTTCTATCATTTGCGTAATATTGCCAAGATTAGGAGCATCTTGTCTCAGAGTGATGCTGAGAAGCTGATCCACGCTTTTGTTAGCTCGAGATTAGATTATTGTAATTCTTTATTATCAGGTTGTCCTAAAACATCTTTAAAAAGTCTTCAGCTGGTCCAAAATGCTGCAGCAAGAGTTTTAACAGGTACTAGAAAGAGAGATCATATCTCTCCGGTTCTGGCCTCCCTTCATTGGCTTCCCATAGAGTTTAGAATTAAGTTTAAAATCCTTCTTCTTACTTACAAAGCTCTAAACAATCAGGCTCCTTTTTATTTAAAAGATCTGATACTACCGTATCATCCTAACAGAGCACTACGCTCCCAAAATGCAGGTTTACTTGTAATACCTAGAATCTCCAAAAGTACAATGGGAGGCAGAGCCTTCAGTTATCAAGCTCCTCTCCTGTGGAATCAGCTGCCAATCTGGATTCGGGAGTCAGACTCGATCTCTGTTTTTAAGAATAGGGCTAAAACCTACCTTTTTGATATAGCCTACAATTAGGGAGGGATCATGTGTTTTCTGAACCCTCCCTTAGTTATGCTGCTAATAGGTTTAGTCAGCCGGGGGACCTCCAGTAATGCACTGGGCCTCACTCCTTTCCTCACTCTCTATGAAATATTTTTTTTTTGCTGGTCATTAACATTTGTTTGTTCTCTCCCATAGATTGAGTCCCCATCGTGCTGTTTGCTCTCTACATGTCTGTTCTTTTCTTCTTCTCTATCCCCTCACCCCCCAGCCAGTCGCAGCAGATGACTGCCCCTCCCTGAGCCTGGTTCTGCTGGAGGTTTCTTCCTGTTAAAAGGGAGTTTTTCCTCTCCACCGTCGCCAAGTGCTTGCTCACAGGGGATCGCCTGATTGCTGGGGTCTTTCTGCAACTGTGGGGGTCCTCCCTACAGTTGATAGTGCTATGAGATGACTGTTGTTGTGAAATGGCGCTATATAAATAAAGTTGAATTGAATTGAATTGATACCAAGCTGTTGCTTTGTCACTGCCACTGGAGAATAAGAATAAGAATAAACCTGCTCGTGCGAAAAAAAGAGAAATTGCCAGTCTCATAACTTAATATTGTAGTGGCTGGTGAAGCAATCAGTCCCCTCACACTCCGGAAGAACAAAGGGATTTCTCCCACGTGTTTTTTTTTTTTTTATGATCACAATAAACGAACATCGGCCGGGATCATGGGTCCCAAGAAAGCTCAGCAGACTGAGGAGGTGGACGACATCAAAAGATCGCTGGACTTCTTGGCTGAAGAGATTTCTGCTGTTAAGCTGCAGCAAAAAAACATTCTGGACCTGGTCGAAGAGGTGAAAGCGCTGCGGATCCAGAACGCCGAGAAGGACAAGAGGCTGGCGTATCTGGAGAGCAGAGTGTCGGAACTGGAGCAGAACACTTGGGTGAACAACGTGATCATCACGGGGCTCCACATTAAACCCTGATCGTACGCATGAGCGGTGGCCGCAGACAGCGGAGGGAGGCTCGACGCGCTGGAAGATGAATCCACAGAACAACAAGTGGCGGCCTTCATGCAGTCCAAAGGAATCCAGCTGGACTGTAACACCATTGAGGCTTGCCACCCTCTGCCCAGGAAAAAAGGTGACAAACCGGCTGTCATCATGAGGTTTGTCAACAGAAAACACAAGACTGTGCTGTTAAAACAAGGTAGGAAACTGAAAGGAACGAACATTTACATAAACGAGCACCTTACAAAAGAAAACGCAGAAATAGCCAGAAAAGCAAGATATATGAGAAAGCAGAAAAAGATTCAGAACACCTGGACATCAAACTGTAAAATATACATCAAATTTAACGGATCACCTGAAGAAGCCAAGGTCATTAACATCCGTAATATTATGGAACTGGACAAATATCAATGAATGTTATGAATTAGAGTCACAGCAACAAGAGACAATTGTAGGACATTGAAGGGATATACTCATCTGCTACAAGACATTTAACAACATAAGACAAAAGATCAACAAACAGGAACAACAGTAACTGAAAGTTTTTGAATATACAGATCACAACCCACAGGACGTAGAATATAACATAGACCCTGATAATAATTTATTTAGCTCCATCAATAATAACTGTACTTACTACATGGATGAACAGTTTAACACAATGGTCACATCTGATTTCAATATTTCTATGATCCACTTCAACAGCAGAAGTCTCTATGCCAACTTTAATAACATTAAAGATTATTTACATCAGTTTAAAGAGCCATTCAATATTGTGGCAATATCAGAGATGTGGCTCAGTGAAGAGAAAGGAGTGGATTTTACCATTGATGGCTATGAATTAAATTATATAAATAGAAAAGTGAAAAAAGGAGGAGGAGTTGCAATTTATGTTGACAAGAGCTTGAAATACAAGGTTGTTGAAAATCTGTCAGTAACTGTGGATGATTTATTTGAATGTATTACAATAGAAATCTGTCTGGACAATGTGAAGAATATAGTAGTGAGCTGTGTATATAGAACACCTGGATCAAACATTGACTTATTTAAGGACTGGATGGAAAAAATGTATGCAAAACTAACTCATAAAGTTATGTTCATCTGTGGGGATTTCAATATAGATCTGATGAATTCAAAACAACATAGTTTGACAGAAGAATTTATCAACACAATGTACAGTATGGGCTTACATCCAACAATTACCGGACCCAGCAGAATCACGTCACACAGTGCCACACTAATAGATAACATATTCACAAACATTATGGAAAATAATATCAGGAGTGGGCTTTTATTGAATGATATCAGTGACCACCTGCCGATTTTTGTTGTCTATCAATGTGATTATAGGAAGAAAAAGTATACCAAAAATATTAAATATAAAAGAATAAGAACCGAAGAATCTATGTATTTACTGACAAAGGAATTATTAATACAAGATTGGAAGATAGTTTATGATGAAAATGATATAAATAAAGCATATCTAACTAACTAACTAACCTGCACTTATATAGCGCTTTTCTAGTCACAATTACCACTCAAAGCGCTTTCACTAGTACTAACCCTCTATTCTAAGGGCCTTTTGGAAACAGATATCTAGGGACAATTTAGAACAACCAATTAACCTAGCATGCATGTCTTTGGATTGTGGGAGGAAACCGGAGCCCCCGGAATAAACCCACGCAGCACAGGGAGAACATGCAAACTCCACACAGAAAGGTTCCAACCCCTGCCAGCCTGGGGATTCGAACCAGGAACCTTCTAGCTGTAAGGCAACAGTGCTACCCACTGCACCACCGTGCTACCCATATGATAAATTTTTTACAAATATTTCAATCATTGTACAATAAAAACTGTCCTATAAAACAATACAGTGACAGACAACAAAAGAAAAATATTCCTTGGGTCACCAAGGGGTTAATAAATGCATGTAAAAAGAAGAATACATTATATAAACAATTCATTAAGTGCAGAATGGTGGAGGCTGAGCTCAAATATAAAAGATATACAAATAAGCTTACTAATATAATGAGGACCTGTAAGAAAGAATATTACAACAGAATATTAGAGGATAATAAAAATAACTTAAGAGGAATATGGCAAGTACTCAATGGGATTATTAGTAATCGACCTAAGAATGCTAATTATCCAGAATATTTTATTGAAAATGGCAATTTGATAAATAATATGGAGGATGTGGTCAGTGGTTTCAATAAATTTTTTGTAAACATTGGTCCTGAATTAGCAAAATCAATAGTGACAACAGAAACAAACAACAGTGGTTCTGTAAATGAAATAGAAGATAGAAATCCAAACACAATCTTTTTGGGTGCAGTTACTGAAAAGGAAATTATCGAGACTGTGAGTAAACTTAAGAACAAAAAATCAACGGACTGGAATGAAATTGACATGACAATAGTGAAAAAAGTAATTGAAGGAATTGCTAAGCCACTCACCCACATCTGTAACCTGTCATTTCAAACTGGTAAATTTCAAAACAAAATGAAAATAGCAAAAGTAATACCCCTATACAAAACAGGAGACAGTCATTGTTTCACAAATTACAGGCCAGTCTCTTTACTCTCACAATTCTCCAAAATACTTGAAAAAATCTTCACTAAGAGACTGGATGATTTCATTGAAAAACACAACCTCCTTACAGACAGCCAGTATGGTTTTAGAGCAGATAAATCTACATCTTTGGCACTGATCGAACTTACAGAAGAAATTACTAGTTGTATAGATAAAAAAAAGTTTGCTGTAGGAGTATTTATAGATTTAAAGAAAGCTTTTGACACCATTGACCACAGAATACTACTAAGGAAACTGGAAAGGTATGGGATAAGAGGGGTCGGACTGAGTTGGGTGGAAAGTTATTTAAGTAACAGACAACAATTTGTACAAATTGGTGAGCACAAATCACCCTTCATGGACATCACTTGTGGTGTGCCCCAGGGGTCAGTTTTGGGACCCAAACTCTTTATTTTGTATATAAATGACATATGCCAAGTTTAAAAAATTCAGAAATTTATTTTGTTTGCAGATGACACAAATATCCTTTGCACTGGTGAGAATTTGCAGCAGGCTTTAGAGGTGGTCACAACTGAAATGAAAAAGGTAACGCAGTGGTTCAACAAAAATAAATTATCTCTAAATCTAAAAAACCCCAAAGATTATGTTGTTTGGAAATTATAAAATAAATCATGAAATAATGGTAACGATAGATGATACCAGAATAGAAACAGTACAGGAAAATAAGTTTCTGGGGGTGACGCTAGACAATAAAATCTGCTGGAAACCTCACATCAGTCACATACGGGCCAAGTTGGCAAAATGTATAGGCATACTGGGGAAGACGAGACACATCTTGGACTATAAATCATTGGTCTTACTGTACAATTCACTGTTTCTACCTTATCTTAACTACTGTGTAGAAGTCTGGGGAAACACCTACAAGACCAACCTACAGTCAATATGCACATTACAAAAAAGAGCTATAAGGATAATAAATAATGTAGGATATAGAGACCATACCAATTCAGGTTCAGGTTCAGGTTACTTTATTTGTACCCGTAGGTAGATTTGTTTTTAAAGTCACATTGTCATATCCGGCTCTAGGGAGCCGGGCAATCAGAGCCAGGGACAAGCCAGTGAGTCGAGATGTTTTATTCTGGGTAAGGGATAAGGGATGAGGAGAGCACAGACACTCATACAGACGTACATTCTCAGGCTGCACAGCGCAGGGGTAGGTAGCTCGTACCGGACATGGGGGTAACAAGACGTGCATACTCACAGCGGGATACAAACACCGGAATGCTGCAAGGGGAGTTGAGGCTGACACCAGACGAAGGGGCTTCAGCCTAGCAGTGCTTATGTCGCAGCCCCGAATGATCGAAGCTGCTCCTCTTTATACTCATTAACAGCGCCCCAGCTGATGAGGATTAATTGGCCCCAGCCGTCCCGTGACACTGACAGCTGGGAACCAGCTGAGGCACTGCCCAATGAGAGGCAGGGATAAAAGGAGCATGGGCTGAGCGCCGAGCCGGCGTCTCACCCCATGGTGACAGAGCCTCCCCCTCACGGTCGGGCTCCCGAACGACCAGGAACATCCCAGCCCCCCCCCCCTCCCCACCTCGGGTGGGCGGAAGGGAGGCAGGACCGGAGGGGAAGATGCAAAGGGAAGGACAAAAAAAACAATAGACCAATGTAGGGCAGCAGGGCAGAGAAAAAAAACCCCAAATACAATACCCTACAACACAGGGAAAAGGATTAACCCAGAGCACAGTCAGGGAGAAAACTGAGTTAGGACACAGGTAGGGAAAATACCAAATACGACTACAGACAGCATACAAATAACGTATAGATCGGGGCAAAAAAAGAAAACCAAAAACCCACCAAAAAGGTGGCAGGAATGAATAAAGCAATCACAGAGTATAGTTAAGGGGAACAAAACACACTACTCCATAATGCACCAACAAGACAAAGGTCAGGACAAAAAATGATGAAAAACGCTGTGCATGGATACTAAAGAAAACAAAACACACAGCACTGAATATATAAAAGATCACCTAAAGAAACAGAGGTGACAAGGGCAAATGGGTAATAATGAAGTACAGTTAAGTGGGAATGAAACACATTACTTCAAACAATAACAAACACAGTCAATGTTAAAGTCGGGGCCAGGGAAGGCCCCCCACGAGGATAATAAGACAGAATGGGGTGATCACAGAGTATGGTTGAACAGGAAACCACACGCATACTCCATGATGCACCGACGAGGCCAAGGCCAAGGTAAGGATGAATGAAAACGCTGAGTAAAGATAAGAAAATGCAATACACAGCGCGATACATAAGGTGAGTCACCAAGAGGAAAAAAAGGTGACAGGGTAACAGGATAACAATACGATAAAAATGCTGAGTATGGTTAAAAAAAAACACACAGCACAAAAACCTATATTCCCCTAATGGACAAAGAAACTACACCCGAGTGACCTCAATAATAATAAAAGAAGTAAAGGACACCCGAGGAGACGGCAGGCAGAGTCCAAAACGGCCGGAATTGTTCTGGTAATCTCCCCGCCCATTGTCCAGTTGGCAACCCGGGGAAGAGAAATGTTCGGACGGCGAACTCTGGGCCCAGATCCCAGGAATCCAGTCCAACGGCTGCCGAACCAGGCCGCCCAAAGGCAAACACAGACCAGTGGGGGGAAACCAGATCGCCGAACCGAAAGTTTTGCGGGTCGGGTCGTCGACCCGCATCACTCAACCACCAGGACCGTTGAGACGGACGAAGGGTCAGAGCGGATCCCGGTGGAAGAGGCTCAGGGGAGAGCCGATGACGAGGGCGGCGGGCCTCAGGGAAACGACCACCTCCTCACCGGACCCGGACAACACTGGGGCAGCACCCACGTCGGACCCCGATCGGGCCTCAGGCGAACCCACGTTGGACACTGCACCAGAACCGACCTCCAACGTTGAACCCGGACCCTCCAGCACCACGAGGAACAGCAACTCCTCGCCGGTGACCCTGGAAGAAGGCTCAGAAGAGAAAACAGAACCGGGATCAGGATCACCGGCAGCGCCAGAACCCGGCGAGACGAGCTCAGACGCAGCGGGCGGCTGCACCCTGCTCGTCTCCCCTGGAGATAGGCTGAAGTGCTCAAAGATAAAAAGAAAGAAAAGAAAGGAGAGCACTCGCCTGATCTCGGGTTCTGACGCCGTCCAGGACTGCGAAGATCCAGGATCCGTCGTCAGGAGGTCGTTGTCAGGCTCCCATCTAGCCGCGTCGGGCCCCGCAGCCAGCACGATGGTCAGCGCAGCTTGAGATCCCTCCAGCTCAGGTAACCCCGCCGATGACCCACTCGGCGTGAAGCCAGAAGAATCTCGTCCCGCTGGACCGAACCGCTCCTCCGTGGAGACCCAGGGACGCTCAGTCGTCAGCGTAGACTCCACGCAGCAGTCAGTCCCCCTCCTCCGTCCGCAATGTAGCTGCGGAACCACAGGCCCTCTCCATATCCCACCACGTTGACCCGGAGCCGGGGACCGCTCGGCGGAGAGAGACACAGAGGATGCGGGATTAGGCATACAGGTTACAGCAGGTGGGGAGAGTTCAGGGAGCTGCGAACCCTGAACTTCTCCTCCAGGGATGTGACAGAGCAAATCATTAAGCAGGTGTGAAAAAACAATGACTTGCCTGCCCCCTGGAGGTTGAGTATCGCCTGCTGTAGTGGATTCTGCTTCCTCCTCTCCCCGCCCGGCGATAACGGAGGACCCCCCGGGAATTCGTCTGAGGGTCGCTCGCGTTGTCTCCAGCAGAGAGCTCACCAGGCCGGGATTCCAGGCACACACAGCGGTCAGGAAGCGCGTCGAGGAGGAGGGGGAAACAGCCGGGGTGAGCCAGCCCGAATGTCCAGGAATGACAGCGGGGGAACGAGGCTCAGGGGACGAGGCTGTAGAATCTCCACACTGACGAGGCGAAGGGATGACAGCTGCGTGGGAGGAACGGTCCTGACGATGACCCAGAACTGGATCCGGACGAGGTTCGTGCAGAGGTGACTCGGCGATGTGACGACGACTACTCCCAGGGGACGAAGCGAGGGGGAAACCCAGGATTCGCCGCTCCAGATCGGAGATCGAGACGAGGAAGGCGTCGAGCACGGGAAGGCTTCGTAGCCCTGAAGTCCTCACCATCAATCTCACTGCCGCCGCCACATGCCTGAAGGTGGTGACAGGAAACACAGTAGAGCTCGCGACAGCCACTCGACCCCGGACATAACTGCTGTCAGCTGCGGCTCCTCGAAGGGAATCCCGAGTGACGTGGCGCAGGTCGGGGGAAGTCCTCTGGTTGGCGCGAACTCCCGGACTGGAATAGCGGCAGGAACGGGACTCCGAAGCGGGGAAAGACGTCGCCCACTTCGACTCCCTGCCGGGATTTCCATCCACCCCGTGGAGCTTCTCTCGCTGTGTACCTGAAGCGTCTATCCTGGCACTGTCCTCCAGATGGTACAGAGAGTGAGGGTGACAGTCCAGGAGTTCCTCAGCACGGCCCGGATGCCGGCGTCTCGCGTTGGAGGCGTCGTGCAGGGTGAAGAACGTCCCGTCGACTGCCTCCGAGATGGACCTCAGCTCGTCGCTCTGGCGCCGGAAGTGACTCCTGGGAAACGGCATGCTAGCAGCGCAGACACCCGGACAGAAAGGTACATTTCCACGGCGACTCACGGCCGCCGGCAACTCTTCTGGCTGCGACATACTGTCATATCCGGCTCTAGGGAGCCGGGCAAGCACTGCTAGGCTGAAGCCCCTTCGTCTGGTGTCAGCCTCAACTCCCCTTGCAGCATTCCGGTGTTTGTATCCCGCTGTGAGTATGCACGTCTTGTTACCCCCATGTCCGGTACGAGCTACCTACCCCTGCGCTGTGCAGCCTGAGAATGTACGTCTGTATGAGTGTCTGTGCTCTCCTCATCCCTTATCCCTTATCCAGAATAAAACATCTCGACTCACTGGCTTGTCCCTGGCTCTGATTGCCCGGCTCCCTAGAGCCGGATATGACACACATGTCATAAAGTTCATCGATTTAGTCAAATTTAAGACAGCACAAGTAATGTACAGGGCAATTAATAATCAACTCCCAACTAATATACAAAAAAATATTATTAAAAAAGAGACAATGATCATAATTTGAGAGGAGACTTAAACTTTACAAAACCCAAGATACGAACAACCAAGAAAAGTATGTGCATATCTGTCTGTGGGGTGGATTTGTGGAACAGTCTGGAGCCGGAACTAAAACTATGTACAAACAGAAATCAATTCAAAAAGAGGTACAAACATTATTTGCTGAAAGGATATGTGTTAGAAGGGTAGTATTTATATGTACGATTCACTATGCTCACTCTGGGACACTATGGAATGGTGGGTGGGACAGCACTGTGTATATCTGTGTTGTTTGAGGCTGGTTTTGATGTATGGACATCAATGTATGTTAGGATGGATGGGTGTTAATGTTGATATGTACAAAATACAGTTAATTGTTTACTTGGGGTCTTAAATGTGGTAATTTGTATATAATTCACATGGGTGTATTTATTGAAAAGAGGGGATGGAATTAATAAGTGTTCACTTCTTCCTTCTCCCTTTCGAACACTGTATACCAGGGGTGTCCAAACTTTTTGCAAAGAGGGCCAGATTTGGTCAGGTGAAAATGTATGGGGGCCGACCATTCAGTCTGACATTCCTCGAACCATTACCATTGTAAATTGCCATGTAAATATATATATATATATATCTCACTTTGCTGTCTGCAGCTAGGTTGACATTGAAAATGAGAATCTGTTGTCAACTGCCTTACCACCAGGATAGTTAAAGGTTAAAATAATAATAAATTACATACAAATAAACTATTTTATGAAATTTGACTGAATATTTTTAGAAACGTGTATTTATTGATTTTGTTTCAACAAATCACATCCCAGTGCATTTTGACAAAGAATAGTATAGTCAAATTAAATGACAGAAATTTGACAAAACTGTGGTTTGATCATCACAAAAAAATCAATTCACTGAGACTTTGGAATTTATTCTCCTCAGAAGAATAAAAAAAATGTACCTGCATTAATGTGAAGGGTGACACTGGTGTTTCGACTGCAGTAAGGTTGCCAGGTCTGGCTCAAAAGCAGTGGTTTTGATGCACAAGATGTCACGCAGGTGAGAGTCACTTAGTCTTGTCCTCACACGGTTCTTGTTAATGTTCATAACCGAGAACGTCTTCTCGCACAAGTATGTCGAGCCAAACAAGCTCAGCATTTTCTTAGCAAATGTTCGAATCTCTTGGAACCTGTCTTTGTCCAGCTGGCGGTAAAAGTCGACGAGAGGCAGTTGTTGGTGGCGACCGTGACACTCCGCGTCACACTGCAGCTCAATGAGCTCCAGCTGCAGGTGGTCTGGAGCGTCATTAGGATCCACGGAAAAAGGAGTGGAAAAAAGTGTGATCTCCTTTTCAATAGCTGCAAAATCCCTGAAACGCTGTTGAAACTCCTCAGTCAGAGATGAGATGTTTTCTGCATACCTCCTCATTTGCGCACTGATATTGTTTTCTGGAAAACTAGTCATCATTTCCTGCAGTGATGGGAAATGTGTGGTATTGGGCTGCGTTTGTGACAGGTGCCTTTGGAAAAGTAGCAGCTTTGTCCGAAAAGCTTTTATGTATGAATACAGTTGGCTCACCACTGCATTTTGCCCCTGAAGGCTCGTGTTCAGCGCGTTCAGATGTCGTGTTATGTCAACTAAAAATCCAAAATCAGCCAGCCAAACAGGATCGCAGAGTTCTGGCATCGGTTGTCCCTTTTGTGCCAAGAATAGTCCGATTTCCTTTCTGAGAGAGAAGAATCGCTGCAGTGCAGACCCCCGACTGAGCCATCTTATGCCATTGTGATACACAACATCTCCATATTCAGCGTGGATGTCGAGTAGAAACTGTTGAAACTGGCGGTGGCACAGGGCTCTGGAGCGAATATAATTAATAGCCTTTATCACCGGTTTCATAACGTGATCATATTTCAGATGTTTGGCACATAGAACTTGTTGGTGAATAATACAGTGGAGTTTTATAGCTTTGCCGCCTTCTTCACTGACTTTTTTACAGACCAGCGTTGATAGCCCACTTTGCTCACCAACCATGGCAGGTGCGCCGTCCGTAATAATCCCAGTGATTTTATTCCATTGCAGTTTCATGTCATTCACGGTGGAACAAACAGCAGCAAACAAATCTTTTCCTCTGGTTTGGTCCTTAAGGCTCTGAAGGTCAAGGAGCTCTTCACTCACGTTCATTTCATTGTCCACTCCTCTCAAAAAAATCAGTAACTGAGCGGTGTCAGATGCATCCGCGCTTTCGTCGCAGGCTAACGAAAAAAAATCAAACTCCACTCCTTTTGCCTCTAACTGTCCCTTGATGTTAGATGAAATTTCTTCAATCCTCCGTGCCACAGTGCTACGACCCAGGCAGACATTGGCAAACTCTTGCTTTTTCTCAGGACAAATTTTCTCCACCATTTTCATCACGCAGTCTTTAATGAATTCACCCTCAGTAAAAGGTTTACAGTGTTTGGCAATCAGCATTGCCACTTCGTAGCTTGCCTTTGTAGAATTTTCATTTGTGTCACGGGCTCTTGTGAACAAACGCTGCTGTGCTGTCAAAACAGCTTCCAGTTGCTTCAGTTTTTCGGCGCGTTCGTTCGCCGTTAGCTTGTCGTAATTAGCATGTTTCGTCTGGTAGTGCCTCTTAATATTGAACTCTTTGAAAACAGCCACAGTCTCTTGGCAAATTAGGCAGACACAGTTGTTTCGTATGTCAGTGAAAAAATACTCCGATTTCCACTTGTCCTGGAAACGGCGGCCCTCGCTATCAACTTTCCTCTTTTTATTTCCAGTTGCCATTTTAGAAATGAGCTAAAAACATACCACTGGGGTAAAAGTTCACACAGGGGTCACGCGACGAGAATGCGGCCACAGGTCTACTGCCACCCTCTGGTGAAATATAAAATTGCTGTTTTTGGTATGTGTGTATTGTGGGAAATTGTTCTGGCGGGCCACATATTATTGATTTTATGACAGGACGCTTCGGGCCGGTGGAAATTTGGACACGGGCCGGATTTGGCCCGGGGGCCGGACTTTGGGCATGTCTGCTGTATACTGTTACTTTATTGCATTTGTCATTTGTTTTGTTTTTGTTATACTTTTTTTGTTCGAAATAAAGTATCTATCTATCTATCTATCTATCTATCTATCTATCTATCTATCTATCTATCTATCTATCCCTCCACAGGTATGTCACCTGGACCAACCGCCTTTCCATTCTTCATCCTCTTCAAAGCTGCCCACACTTCCGCCTTGCTAATCCTCAGGACTTCCTTGTTCACCATCTTTCCTTCATCCATCCTCCTCTCGCTCTCATTTTCTTTATTCATCAGCTCCTCAAAGTACTCCTTCAACCTTCTCAACACACTCTCATCACTTGTTAAGAATCTAAATTATTACAGCTTTAATTATGAGGCTGGTAGGTAGTGTTGTAGTCAAGATCCCATAGAGACCAGAGTCTCCCAAGACCAAGTCAAAACTCAAGACCTTCATACACAGTGGTCTTGGTCTCATCTTGGTCTTTGCCTTGTTTGATCTTGGTCTTGTCTTGGTCTTAGACCTTTAAGGTCCCGGTCGCTCTACACTCTGGTCTCAGTCTGGTCTTGAGTACAAGACAGGAAACTTCAGGTTTCAATAAGCTTGGGTTCAGGTGGAAAAAAAATCTTTGGCATAGAAAGACATAAAGATCATCTTTTAGTGGACGTCTTAAAAGACAGCATCTGTGATGGGATGGTAGTGGTTAGTGTACATGACACAGGTACCTTGCACATTTTTGGAGGCACTATTAACAGTGAATGATCTACTTTATACACGCCGTGCAGCTGCATTTGGACACCATCCAGATGCTTTCTTAAAGAAAGACTTTGCTTCCAGCAGTATAGTGCAAAGCTACACTGTCCAAGTATTCCTATAGAATGACTGTTAACAATAAAGGTCTATACAAACTCCACAAGAACATAGAAATTTATTCTCTCTCCCAGGGCTGCAAGAAAAAAAATGATATCATTTTGTTCTCGGGGCCCTGGCTTGGGAGTTCTTGCAGCTTGTTCTTGACACATCATTGTGGCAGAACTTTTTCCTTGCGTGGTGTCCGAGAACTGTTGTGTGACTGGTCAGAAATGTGAATTTTCCAGGAGTTCTGGACTTGAGTTTCTTGTGAAGTATGAAATGTCCTGGCTAGAAAGAACTTTGTTCTTGTTCTTGCCATCTCAAGACAAAAAAAAACAACCTCTGTTCTTGGGGAGTATGTACAGGCCTTAAGTCATTAACATTTACTGCACTGAAAGATGAATCTTAACAGCAAGAAAAGCCATAGGGAAAAAAAAAAAAAACTACAGAAGCAGCCCATCACTGCAGTACATGCAGATCTTCAAAATGGGCAGCTGACTTCAAATTCATATTTTATTCAGAGACTCAAAAACTGAAAAGAAAGAAAGAAAGAAAGAAAGAAAGAACATGGGCAGTAACCATTGGTTCTTCTCTGTGCTTGAGAATGGTGCTTGATGAGGAATAGTGAGAGGAATAAAAGGTTGATGATGGGAACCCTCAGCAGCGATAATCCCATTAGCACTGTACCGCATGTTAAGGTCTCCACTAATGACTGATTTGCGTGTAACATTTCTGAATGCATGCAGGATACGCGTATATGACTGAGTCCTGCCTGGGCCATCCTAACTATCAGACGTGACTCTTGTGACGGTAATTACAGTGGGAACAAGGTTGACAGTAACCCAGAAATCTTCAAGCTGATGAAGTGGTAAGACAGGAGGACACACGCATGCACGCCCAGTCATGTATGTACTGGGACAACAACAGAGATGGTCAGAATGACAGAAGGGGGAACCATTTTTCCCTCAGACTGCATTAGAGAATGCAGAAACATTCAGAAGGACAGAAGGGGAAAGCTTGTTCAGCTTCAAGCTCCGTCCTCCTCCAAGAACAAACTAATCTGGCTGCTCTCTCTTCTTTGTCATATCCTGCCACGCCTTCACAGTGCCGTGGACCACTTCCACAGCCACGGATTAAGCCTGGGTACCCGACACTAAACTCTCTTTTGAAGAATCATCGAGGTGTAATCCCTGTGTGAATCTAGCCCTGTATGGTGCAGCACATTATATCTTCCACAATAGCTACTATTCACAGCACAGTGCATACTCTGGAGATATTGGAGATAAGCATAGGGATGGTTTTCAGTGTGTTGCTAGTAGACCCTGTAGTACTGTGTTTAAAATCAGACTGGTTCACATAAGGCGGATCTCCCTGGGAGCCAACTGTGATTTATTGTTTTTCACCCAGCTGAATAAAATATTAAAATCTGAATACACCCTGTCACATTTTTCTAAAATAATCCCAGCTTCATGTTTTCCCCATTTCCACTTGGTGTTTAACATTTGCATTTAATTCTTATTTTCTGATTTGCAGAAAAATCATAGGCATATACAGTAGTACAAATGGTATTTCAAAAGAGGTATTTAAACTCAAAAACATAAGTAGTCAGAACAATTTCAATACAAATGTCAACAAACCAAACGTATCATGAACATAAATTGACAATTTCACAAAATACAAAGAAACGGCTGCTGTGTGAAAACAGAAAATATTGTTCTGTATACTATACAGGTGAATCTCAATCAATTAGAATATCATTGAAAAGTTAATTTATTGCAGCAATTCAATTCAAAAAGTGAAACTCAGATATTGTATAGATTCATCACACACAGAGCGATACATTTCAAGCGTTTACTGCTTTTCATTTTGATTTATTATGGCTTAGTGTAGCCTGTGAGAAGGCTTCATTTGATCCTTGAGCCTGTGCAGCTGCTCAGATTTCCTCCCACAGCCCCAAAACACACGTTAGGCTAACTGGTGATTCTAAATGCTTGCGGGTGTGTACATACAGTGGTGTGAAAAAGTGTTTGCCCCCTTCCTGATTCCTCATTTTTTTATGTTTGTCACACTTAAATGTTCCAGATCATCAAACAAATTTAAATATTAGGCAAAGATACAAGTAAATACAAAATGCAGTTTTTAAATGAAGGTGTTTATTATTAAGAGTAAAAAAATCCAAACCTATATGGCACTGTGTGAAAAAGTGATTACCCCCCTTCCCGTTAAAACATAAATTAACTGTGGTTTATCACATCTTTGGAAAGCTTTCAATTTCTCTAGCCACACCCAGGCCTGATTACGGCCACATCTCTTCTCAATCAAGAAATCACTTAAATAGGACCTGCCTGACAAAGTGAAGTCGACCAAAAGATCCTCAAAAGCTACACATCACGCTGCGGTCCAAAGAAATTCAGGAACAAATGAGAAACAAAGTAATTGAGATCTATCAGTCTGGAAAAGGTTATAAAGCCATTTCTAAAGCTTTGGGACTCCAGCGAACCACAGTGAGAGCCATTGTCCACAAATGGCGAAAACATGAACAGTGGTGAACCTTCCCAGGAGCGGCCGGTCAACCAAAATTACCCCAAGAGCGCAGCAACGACTCATCCAAGAGGTCACAAAAGACCCCACAACATCATCCAAAGAACTGCAGAAATCACTTGCCTCAGTTAAGGTCAGTGTTCATGACTCCACCATAAGAAAGAAACCGGACAAAAATGGCCTGCATGGTAGAGTTCCAAGGCAAAAACCACTGCTGAGCAAAAAGAACATAAAGGCTCATCTCAGTTTTGCCAGAAAACATCTTGATGATCCCCAAGACTTTTGGGAAAATACTCTGTGGACTGATGAGACAAAAGGTGAACGTTTCAGAAGGTGTGTGTCCCATTACATCCAACATAAAAGTAATACAGCGTTTCAAAAAAGGAACATCATACCAACAGTAAAATATGGTGGTGGTAGTGTGATGGTCTGGGGCTGTTTTGCTGCTTCAGGACCTGGAAGACTTGCTGTGGTAAATGGAACCATGAATTCTGCTGTCTACCAAAAAATCCTGAAGGAGAATGTCCGGGCATCTGTTTGTGACCTCAAGCTAAAGCGCACTTGGGTTCTGCAGCAGGACAATGATTCAAAACACATCACCAAGTCCACCTCTGAATGGCTTAAGAAAAACAAAATGAAGACTTTGGAGTGGCCTAGTCAAAGTTCTGACCTGAATCCGATTGAGATGCTGTGGCATGACCTTAAAAAGGCGGTTGACTTCCGGTTATGGCTGCCACGTAGGACGGACGTGTCTCGCTCTGCTCTGCTCCTGGAGAAAAAAATCGGCAAATAACTCTCTCATTTGGGACAGAACGTATCCCAGCATTTGAGCGAGGATATGTCGGCGAAGCCTAAGGCTGGAAAACCAGGAAAAGGAAAAAGCGAGCCGCCGAAACAGTCCAAATTAACGGACTTTCAGGTCTGTGACGCAGCAAACAAGGCTCCATATATGGCGGAGGAGGCTGGCGGCGGTGCGATTTCTGCGGGGAATGGCGCAGATGCGCTGATGGCTGCCATGAGTTCAATGAGAGCGGACTTTTCCTCTAGATTTGATGGGATTATGACAGCGTTGGAAGGAATAAGAAAGGAATTGGGTGACTGTGTAGAACGAACGGCGCAGATGGAGCTCCGTCTCGCTAGTGCTGAAGATGACGTCACCCGTCTTCAATTAAAGGTGCGCACTTTGGAAAAAAAAAATAAATCTCTGGAAGATAATATTTTGGATTTGGAATCTCGGTCGAGACAGAATAATTTGAGGCTGGTGGGTCTTCCAGAGGAATCAGAAGGTCGGGACGTATGTTCCTTTCTGGAAAAGTGGATTCCGGAGGTGCTGGGCAGCGAGGAGTTGCAATCAGCAGTGGTTCTGGAAAAAGCACATCGTATTGGCCCACGGAGAGATAAGGGACCGCCGAGGACCTTAATTATGAAGTTTCTTAGCAACAGAGACAGGATGAAGATCTTCAACGCTGCACGTGCTAAAGGAGAGATTAAACACCAGGACCAGCAGGTGCGGTTCTACCCAGATTTGGCCACAGGAATCCAACAATTGAGGAAGCAGTTTGATCCCGTACGTAAGGAGCTGCGCAACCTTGGGATTCGTCATGGTGTAATCTATCCTGCGAGACTGCTGACCACGTATGAGGGCAGAACCCACATCTTCAAGACCCCAGAGGAGGCGCAGGAGTTCATCAAGAAGATCAAAGAAGAAGAAGAGACTGGTGGGAGCTAAGCATGAACAAAATATAAGGTAGAATAATTAAGCATTTGCACAGGCATCTGACTGACTTGAAGTAAATAGTAAGTTTACAAAATATAGATTGTATTATATATTAAAAAAAAAACAAAAACAAAACAAACAAAAAAAAAACTATGATGTACAAAGTTGTTAAAAATCTTGGAGTTAAGTTGGAAAACTACAGAGGAGAGTTAATGTTACGTCATTAAAAGCAGTAGAGTTGGGGTGATTGGGAGGATGAAGAAGGAGTGGCTTAGGCTGTTCCCCGTGGGTGTGGAACGGTCGATGGCTATATCGGGAGACAGAATTTTTCTTTTGATTTTGGGGGGTTTGCCACAAGTGTGGGAAGGGGAAATTTGTTTGTGTGTAGTTTGTAGGATGAATGTTCAACCACTCATGTTTTTGCTTCTCTGTATGAGCATGTTTACACTGCAAGGTAATCCTAAACTCTCTATTGATCATGGACCAAAGTGTTAATCTTAATTTAACTTCATGGAATTGCAGAGGTCTACAAAATTTAAAAAAACTTAAACAAGTTATGAATAAAATAAAGGACATGGGTTCAAGAATTGTGTTTTTACAAGAAACTCATCTGATAGAGGAGGATGTTAAAAGAATTAGGAGTAGATGGCAGGGAAGTGTATTCACCTCTTCATTTTCATCCCGAGCCAGGGGAGTTATGACTCTCATACATAAATCAGTTCCTTTTCAAGTGAAAAATGTAATTGGAGACAAATTTGGAAGATATGTAATCATTCAAGGTTCTTTGCTATTAGAAAATATAAATCTTGTGAACTTATATGGTCCCAATATAGATGATCAGAAGTTCTTTGCTAATTTATTTCTCATCTTATCATCACTTACAGGACAACATATAATAGCAGGGGATTTTAATTGTACATTGAATCCAGGTGTGGATAGATCAACAGGACTGGATTGTACGCACATTGGATGTAGGATGACTATTAATCATTTTATGAAAGAATTGAGATTGTTAGATATATGGAGAGAAATGAAACCACAAGTTAAAGCCTATTCTTGTTATTCCAGTACCTACAAGACATTCTCACGTATTGATTATTTTTTGATTTCCACAGAATTAAGGTCCAAGATTCAAAACTGCTTTTATGATAACATCGTGATCTCTGATCATGCACCCTGTTGTCTAATATATGTAGATAAAAAATTGACAAAGGAATCAGGTAGATGGCAATTTCAGCATAAATGGCTTCAGGATGAGGAATTTGTCAAGTATATAGAAAAACAGATAGACGAGTTCTTTGACATCAATACTACACAAACATCAGCATGTGTAAAGTGGGAGGCTTTCAAAGCTTTTATTAGGGGACATATTATTAGTTATACAGGATCAAAATCTAAGAAGACTCGAGAGGAGAGAGCTAAATTGGAACATAAAATAAAAAATCTTCAGGAAAAAGTGTATGCAGGAAGTGACCCAAGGTTGGAGAATGAATTACTGATTTTGAGAGCTGAATACGACAAAAAATCAGCGAATAGAGCTGCCTCGAGTCTTCTAAGATTGAAACAATCTTTTTATGAACAAGGTGAAAAATCAGGAAAATTATTAGCATGGCAGATTAAACAATTGGAAATTAAAACACCAATTACCAGTATTATAAGTAATGGACAGGTAGTTATAGATCCTTTAGAAATTAATAGAGCCTTTAGAGATTACTATGAAAAATTATATGATACCAAAAATAAGATAAGATAAGATAAGATAAGATAAGCCTTTATTAGTCCCACAACGGGGAAATTCCAGGATTGCAACAGCACAGGGATAGCAACACTCAGAGCAACAATCAGAAGGCAAGAAAAAAAAACAAGCAAGCAAGAGCAGCTAATAAACATATGTACGTATTACTATAAAATATATATATATACACACACACACAGACACACAGTGCAGAGCATTGTAGCTGGATGGAATAAATATATGAATATATGAACACACAGTGCAGAGCATTGTAGCTAGATGGAATAAATATGTAAATATATAAACACCCACAGTACGGAGCATTGCAGCTAGGTGGAATAAATATGCAAGTATATAAACACACACAGTGCGGAGCAATGTAGCTAGATGGAATAATATGTAGATATATAAATATATAAACACACCCAGTGCTGAGCATTGTAGCTAGATGGAATAAATATGCAAATATATAAACACACACAGTGCAGAGCATTGTTGCTAGATGGAATGAAACAGCATAACCGTCTACTTAGTTATCCTACATGGTATGATTATGTGCCCATACATATTCTCACCCTCCATAGCGACCGGTATGTTCCTAGTTGTATGCCGGAGGGGACCATTGTGTAAGTCTATTGCATCTTTTGCATTCAAAAAACTATTAGTTTGTTACGTCTTTTTGCTATCTCTGCGAGCAGCCCTGCTTAGGTTGTACAGTCTGACAGCCGTTGGTAGGAAGGACCTACGAAACCTCTCGGTTGTGCACCTGGGATGATGTAGTCTGCTGCTAAATGAGCTCCTCAGTGCATTCAGTATGTCCTGCATAGGGTGGAACTCGGACTCCAGCAGAGATGACAGTTTAGCCACCGTCCTTCTCTCTCCTATCTCCTCCATCGGATCAAGGCGCTGCCCCAGGACAGAGCTAGCTTTCTTAATCAGTTTGTTCAGTCTCTTCCTATCGGCTGCAGTAATGCCACTGCCCCAGCAGACCACTCCAAAAGTGATGGCTGATGCCACCACCGTGTCATAGAATGACTTCAGCAGCGCCCCTTGTACACCAAAAGACCTGAGTCTCCTCAGCAGGAACAGCCTGCGCTGTCCCTTCTTGTAGAGTGCATCAGTATTGTGTGACCAGTCTAGTTTATTGTTCAGATGAATACCCAGGTACTTATAGGATGTCACCATCTCGATGTCTGTTCCCTGTATATTTACTGGTACTGTGAGGGGCTGCCCATGCCTGCGGCAGTCCACCACCAGCTCCTTAGTTTTCCTCGCGTTGATCTGGAGGCAGTTCCGATGGCACCAGTCCACGAAGTCCTGGATAAGCCCTCTGTACTCAGCTTCATCTCCATTGGAGATGAGGCCAACGATCGCAGAGTCATCAGAGAACTTCTGTAGATGGCAGTGTGTTGTGTTGTGTGAGAAGTCCGCAGTATAAAGAGTGAACAGGAAGGGAGCCAGCACCGTTCCCTGGGGGGCCCCCGTGCTACTGATGATCGTGTCGGACACACAGTCCCGGGTTCTCACAAACTGAGGCCGGTTCGTGAGGTAGTCCAGGATCCATGATGACAGGTGCTGGTCCACCCCTGCGCGCAGCAGCTTGTCCTTCAGGATCATCGGTTGGATGGTGTTGAAAGCACTGGAGAAGTCAAAGAACATGATCCTCACCATATTCCCGGGCTTCTCCAGGTGGGACAGAGAACGGTGAAGGAGGAAGATCACCGCATCCTCCACCCCAATGCCATGCTGGTAGGCGAACTGGAGTGGATCCATCGCTGGTTCCACCAGGGGGCGGAGGTGAGCAAGGAGCAGTCTCTCCAGGGTCTTCATCAAGTGGGACGTCAAGGCCACCGGTCTGTAGCTGTTCAGGTCTTTGGGGTGGGAAGTTTTTGGTACAGGTACCACACAAGATGTTTTCCACAGCTGTGGTACCCTCCCCAGTTTCAGGCTCATGTTGAAGATATACGTCACAATCCCACACAGCTGGTCTGCACAGGACTTGAGGAGCTTTGCGCTGATGCCGTCCGGTCCCGGCGCCTTCCTCGCCTTGATCTTCCTCAGCTCCGTCCTCACCTGGGTCCTGGTCAGGGTCAGGATGGGGGGCTGTGTGTTGGGAGTGGGGGGGTGTTGGTGGAGTGGGGAGTGGGCAGCAGGACTTGATTTCTTTAGAGGCAGCAGTGGTTGTTGTGCAGTCAGGGGGGAGGGCGGTTGGTCAAATCTATTGAAAAACAGATTCAGGTTGTTCGCCCACTCCCTGCCCCCTGTGGCCTGGGGGGAGGTATTCTGGAGCCCCGAGATGGTTTTGAGGTTTCTCCAGACCCCGCTGAAAAATGAACCTGATTTAACAAAACTAAATGGGTTTTTGAACGAACTATCTATACCGTGTATTCCAAATGAAAACAGGGAGATATTGGAGTCTAAAATTAGTCAAGAAGAAGTTGGGCTAGCCATTGATAATATGAAATCAGGAAAAAGTGCAGGACCAGATGGTCTTCCAGTTGACCTTTATAAAAAATTTAAGAATAAATTAATAAAACCTTTTTTGGAAATGGTTTTAGAAGCATTTCAAAATAATAATTTACCATCATACATAAATAATGCCTTAATTATACTGCTGCCAAAACCAGGTAAGCCCTCTAATAAATGTGAAAATATGAGACCAATAAGCCTATTAAACGCCGACCTTAAGATAATCTGTAAAATTTTAGCAAGACGAATACAAGAAATTTTACCAAATATTATTAATCGAGATCAGAATGGCTTTATAAAGGGTAGACAAGGCTTCCATAATGTAAGAAGACTATTTAATATTATTTATTTTAATAAAGAAGCACCGGATACAGCTCTCCTATCATTGGACGCCGAAAAGGCCTTTGATAGAGTTGAATGGCCCTTTCTTTTTGAAGTCCTACAAAGGTTTGGACTTGGAAATAATTTCATAAAATGGGTTCAAATAATATACAATAATGCTACAGCAGAAATCCTAACAAATAACAATATTTCAAAACCAATAAAAATCAATAGAGGATGTCGACAAGGCTGTCCACTTTCACCTTTACTGTTTACTATGGCAATTGAACCTTTAGCGATAGCGATACGTTTACATTCACAAATATATGGAATTAAAGTTGGACCAACAGAACATAAAATCTCCCTGTACGCCGATGATATAATTTTGTTTATGTCGAATCTAAAAAAATCAATTCCAACCTTGTTGAATTTAATAAAGAATTTTGGGGAAATATCAGGATATAAAATAAATAAAACTAAATCTTCAATATTAATGCTAAATGAGACCCAGAGAAATTACCCAGCCCCTGAGGTAAATCAATTCAATGTTGTAAATCAGTTTAAATATTTAGGAATCCAAATTATGCCTAAGCTAGAATCAGTCGCCAGTGTCAACTATGAAGCCTTAATGTCAGATATCAGTGAGTTACTTCAGAGATGGATGTCACTACCAATGTCGATGATCGGGAGAATCAATATACTTAAAAGTAATATTTTACCTAAAATACTTTATTTATTTCAATACATTCCCTTATCACCACCTTTAGATCTATTCTCAAGAATAAAAAAAAAGTTAGTGGAATTTATATGGAACAACAGGAGGGCTAGATTACGTTTGTCTTTATTATATTTACCATTTGATCGTGGAGGTCTGAAATGTCCAAATTTTATGTTGTATTATTGGTCGGCACAACTGAGGTCTATGACATATTATTTTTCATCAAATGATCTCCCTCACTGGACTGAAATGGAATCATACAATTTACCTTTACCTCTTCCCATATTCATATACTCAGATTCGGCAAAAAAATTACAAAAACAAGTTAAAAATCCATTTGTAAAGCATATGATCAAAATATGGTGTGAAGCTAAAAACTATTTAAAAGAACCACAGTTATTGTCACAATTTAGTCCAATATGGGGTAATCAATATTTTAAACCAGGGAGAGCGGACGCTGTATTTAAAGTATGGAATTTAAAAGGGATACAAAAGATTCAGGATTTATATTTGCCAGGTGCAGACAACATAATGTCTTTTGAAGAGCTGAGGATCAAATTTAATCTCAATAGAACACATTTTTTTAAATATCTTCAACTTAGAAACTTTATTCGATCAAATCAAAATAAAGCTCTCACTCGACCTATTTATTCATCCTTGGAAAAAATGATGATGAAAGATAGTAAAAGAAAGGGTATTATTTCAGAGTTTTATAACTCATTGACACTATCTTCAAGTGAAAATTCACTGAAAAGATTAAACTACTGGAAAGAAGATCTGCAAATTGAAATTTCAGAGGAACAATGGGAATTGGCTTGTACAGAAGCTCAAACCAAATCAATAAATGCACGCCTTAAATTGATACATTTCAAATGGTTAATGCGGATGTATGTTACACCGGAGGAGTTAAATAGATATAACAAAAATATACCAGATACATGCACAAAATGCATGGAAAGTAAAGGAACCCTATTTCATTGTTTATGGGAATGTAGATTAATAAGAATGTTTTGGGAAGAGGTGAGGGTAACAATTGAAAAAATAATCTCAAAACAAATCATATTGAATCCTAAACTGTTTTTGTTGGGTCTGTACCCAGAAAAGCATAATTTTAATAAAAGTGAAAGAACATTCATAGACCTCAGTTTGCTTAATGCCAAAAAATGTATTGCACTATTACGGAAAAAGACTCATAGACCAGATGTGACTCAGTGGTTAAGACAGATGTTAACAAACCTTCCATTAGAAAGAATAACATATATACTAAAATCAAAGGAAATTGTGTTTGAGAATATATGGAGACCTTTTATTGATTATGTAAAAAATTTAAACATAACTCTTGAAGAAGAAGGTGAATGATGTGTGTGGACCTTGTAAATTCCAAACTGGTGAACATAATATGTATACTTATGTATTGGATTGTCTAGACTAAACAGAGGAGCATTGTTGAAGACTTGATTTTGTTGGTGGTTGTTGGTGTTTTTAGTGCATTTTTTTTTTTTTGTAGTACTTTAGTGTTAGTGTTTGATTGTTTGTATCATGTTTGTTAAAAAAAAAAAAAGGTTCAATAAAGATATTGTGGAAAAAAAAAAAAAAAAGGCGGTTCATGCTCGAAAACCCACCAATGTGGCTGAATTACAGCAATTCTGCAAAGATGAGTGGGCCAAAATTCCTCCACAGTGCTGTAAAAGACTCATTGCCAATTATCGCAAAAGCTTGATTGCAGTTGTTGCTGTTAAGGATGGCCCAACCAGTTATTAGGTTTAGGGGCAATCACTTTTTCACACAGGGCCATGTAGGTTTGGATTTTTGTTTCCCTTAATAATAAACATTTTCATTTAAAAACTGCATTTTGTGTTTACTTGTGTTATCTTTGTCTAATATTTAAATTTGTTTTAGGATATGAAACATTTAAGTGTGACAGACATCCAAAAAAATGAGAAATCAGGAAGGGGGCAAACACTTTTTCACACCACTGTATGTGAGAATGTGGTTATTTGTCTCTGCCATAAAACAATAAATGAATACCGTAAAGCATTTGCAGCCTGAATAAAGAACTACAAGAAATTACTATAAAGCTCCTTTTATGAAATATTGTCAAGTAACTTGTTTTCTAAAACATGCAATTCAGGCAATTATTTTTTAAAGTTCATAGAGCCATAAATTAGATAAACAGTAGTGGCTTACATCAGTGGTTCCCAGAGCTCCTCTTTGAATGTGTCCAAATAACCCCCCCGCCCCCAACACAAAGCCCTTCTTGCGCACACACACACTTAGACTCATTCCAAAACAATCTCTCAACAATCACCAAAGGGAAGTGATTTCTCGACGATCTCTCAACAAGCGCTCAATGATCTCTTTGATCTCCCAATGATCTGTCAGTGATCTTTCAATGAGCGCCAAATTTTTCCACCTCAAAAGGGAGAGATGGCTGAGAGATCAGTGAGGAATCGGTGAGATTGCTGAGCACTCCTTGAGTTTATTGAGTTTGTTGAGAGATGGCTTTCCTTTGGTGATCATAAAAGATTGTTTTGGAATGGAGTCAAAACAATCTGTCAACTATGGAGACCGTGGCGATCACTGAAAGATCATTGAGAAATCTTGGAGATTGCTGAGAGATCATTAGGTGATCTGGTCATTTTGCATTTTTTAGTAATTTCTCAACAATCGCCCCTGTACAAAGGGCACTAAAAACCTCTTAAATATATATATGCTTCTTTGGTCGCCCAACAAACTCTCAACGATCCCTTATCAATTTCTCCTGGTCTCGCAAAAATCTTTTCTGTTCTATCACTGATCTCTCAGGGATCTTTCAAAGATCTCTATAGATCGCTGTGAAAATTGGACAACAATTTCTGAAACATTTGTACGGAAACTCCTTTTTTGAGGCTTTAGGCAATCGGAGCTCCCTCAGTGGTCACCCAATGATCTCTGTCTGTGTAAAGGGACCCTTAGTGTTTTAAGGGTCCCTCAGTCAACTTCATGCTAAGCCTCATGGGAATCCTGACCTTCAGACCACCCCCCCCACACACACAAAAATCACCAACCTCAATTTGAGCTTGTTTGAAGCATTTCCACCCCCGCTTTTTACAATCTGTGCACCCCCAAAGGCAGAAGACATTTCTTTCTGCCCCCACCAGTTTGCACAACAGCTTCATTGATCCAGCAATTTTAGTGATAAGTGATATAAAGTGCGACCCACTCACAGTGTTGGTCTGTATGCTGGAGCAGGTTACCCTCGGCCCACGCAGAAGCCATTGCAGGATCCCTGTGTCTGTCGCTCCTACGCAGACAGAATCTGTGTGTGTGTGTGTGTGTGTGTGTGTGAGACTGACTGTGTTTGAGAGAGTTATCTCAATCAAATTCTCAATTACACAGATGAGTGTCTCTTCAATGCTGTGCTCTTTGTACACATAAACAGACATAAACAGCACACAAACACACTCACACCGACACACACACACGCATGCCAAGCACGCACAGGAAAGCAGAAACGCACACACACACACACACACACACACACACACACACACACACAGAGGCCAGAGGCACTAGGCTCTTCATTTCCCATTCCGCCCCCTCTCCTCATCCTCGGTACCCCTTATATTCCACTCTGGCATCCCCTACGCTCAACCAGCAGTCACTATAGCAACCTCACACATAGCTACCAGCACATAACAGTGCCCATCGTGTCATCACCATGTCTGTGAGAAACCAGAGTAACACACACACACACACACACACACACACACACACACACACACCACTCTGCAGCTCATAGGCATACATGCACACAGAACATGAACAGAACTTTCTTACCTTTGCTCATGCTTCATCCTGGAATGTGAAGTTCAAAAGTGGGAGCTGGAAAAAAAAAGGATATATTTGTGTACATGTGTGAGTTTGAACTTCCCACAACCTTATTGACTGGTTTCTTCACCACGCTCTGGAAGAATGATCGACTGTAAACCCTGAAATTGTGACAGGTGAGACCATACTACACAAAGGCACCTGCTGTTGAAATGGCCCAGTGGACCCTGCTATGGGGACATCATCCCTGCCTGCTGGGCATGTTGCTCTGCTGCCACCTGTAGATCAGACATGGTACTCCCCCCCTGCGCGCGCGCGCACGCACACACACACACACACACACACACACACACACACACACACACACACACACACACACACACACACACCGACCTGGAATCCTCCCCTCAAATCTCCCTCCTTCAGGTTTGGGGGAGACTCAGATTGGGCAGGTGAGATGTGCACACGTCATTATTTCTGCTGCAGACAGGACAGTCTTCAGCCTGCAACGTCCCACAGTCTGTCTGGTTCGGCATCAACTCCCGTAGAGACGTCTTGCTTCCTTCTGTGTGCAGCACGTACAACTCCCAGTGAAGCACCACTCTTCGCCTCTGCTCTGTTATGTGCATCATCCAAACGCTTTCAAAGAGTTTGATGAAATCTATTTTTGTGTCTGAAGTTTGCAGGGGCCTGCTACTGAAATGAGCCTCTCCCCCCCCCCCCCTCTCACACACACACACACGCATGCACGCACACTCACATACACACACGCCTCAAACCCCAGTTCGTCTCCGAAAAGGAAAGTGGCTCTCAGAGCAACACGCACGGCCTACGTGCAGCCTCTGCATCTTTTAACAGACTGGAAAAGGGGGGGGGGGGGGTGAGCGAATGCTTTATATTTAGAACGGTGACGCCACGCACACTTGAGCGCTAACATGAGAGGAGAGCTCAGCGATGCGTTGGAGAGATGCATCTTCAATAATGTATCAGAGGCAGCGTTTTAGAAACAGCTGGGGACGGCCGCTCTGTCCTGTCCCGTCTGCCAGTCTGTCTCTTTGCATGTCCTGCTCTCAAGTCTGTCCACTGCGACGGCGGCAGACTTGCTGCTCCTGTGGGGAGACGATGCTTAAACTTTCACTCTGTAGATGGTGTCTTGACTGGATTTTTCTGGCCCTAACGTCAAGTCTCCCACTGAGGAAAGGTCCCATCTCCTTGTCTTTGTGAGCCTTACTTAATGGTTGTGATGCTGCCTTTTAGCGACATAATTCATATTAAAATATGACCTGAAAACACACGAGTGTGTATGTGTTCCTCACCTGCTTCAATGCACAGATCCGCTGTGCTGCTTCATCTTTGAGGAATGAAAGAGTGAGAAATCTCCCCAGAATTCTCCTGCCAAGAAAGAAGAAGAAGACACACAGTGAGAAAGAAAAAGGGCAGAGGAGGGGGGAAAACAGGAGAGGAATTAGGAGAAGATCCTTAGCCTTTTACAGTGTGAAGCTAATATAATGACCTGTGATTTTTAACCAAGTCTGCGTCTCCTTGCACATATATTCACAATGGCGCCTGTGTTTATAGTATTGCTGCATTCAGATCGAAGTTCCCAGTGTGAACCCTGAGTTCAAGCACTGGAGCTTAGTGGTTCCAAAAGGGGGTTGGGTCAAATGAGCAGGCCTGGCTCAACTTTTACACACAGGGAGCTTTTAAGGCTTTTAAGGCTTCCATGCCAGCAACTTACAAGCCATAAGGGCTGGAAGGGGAAGAGATGCTGGAAAGCCCACGTGGGAAAGACATGCAGCGCCTCAGTGTGATAAGAACAAACTCTGACAGATCAAAGGGGGGGTGAGGGTGCATTAGGACATGTGTGAACCCTAGCAAAGAGGCATGTGGAATGTAAGCACAAATGTGTTCAGATGTCAGTTTTCCCATGTTCTTCTGCGTTTTGTGATGGGAACCAGCCAGTGACGAAAGTCTGACTTCATTCATCATCTGTGTTGCATAACTGAGCTGAGCTGGTGAGCCAGTGAGGCCCTGTCACCTGTGGGGAATCTACCAGAAAACCTCCGCAGCAGTGCTGTGGATCATAACCAACATTTAAACTGGTTTAAATTACCGTCATTGTGCATGCATGTGCGTATACACCGCACACATTTGATAGATTACATGGAGCTTATTGCTTTAAAAAGCTGCCATAACAAAGAGTCACCACTAGTCTGTGCTGTTACACCACTTCTGTCTTTGTTCTGCTGACCGACTTAGACGGAGAGACAGAGACGCCAGTCTGTTAACTGCACAATCTGATCATATACAGCTCACGAGTGATTTAATTGCCAGTGTAAACTGAGGCATTCTGTCATTATTGATGCGTTCCAGAAGTGCAATTAGGTCATACTGTTTTTGTTAGTTTGTTTTTAACTCAGTGCTGTCAGGAGTGTTTCGAAGCATCTGACTCTGATGACCTTCCTAAGATGTGGTAGATTTCCCTCCTGCCCTTGCCAGCATATACAAGCAATCTGGCAGAAAGGACGTACACTATGTGTGAACGCCAGCGCACATTTTACTCTCAGTCGATGACACATTCCTCCCTCGATTGCCTTCCAACTGCACCATGTCTCTTCTGTAAGGATCTGACAACAATGGTGAAAACCAATGGGTGGAGGATTATTATAAGCGCCAGTGTACCGTCTGTTGTGGGCACCAGTTTCCCCCCTCCATCATGTTGTTTTCCTGTTTGGTTTCAGTACTCCCTGGTTGGAAACCACCTTGTTAGTGAGACTGCGCTTCACCTGTGCTGGCCCAGCAGAAGTAATTAAAGCCACGATAGCTTTGTGCAGGAGAGGGAGAGTCAGGAAAATAGATCATTTAGAAAGCTCATGTTGGTGCAAGCATTTTCAGGGTACTGCTCTTACACAGTAAGATAGGCCAGGGTCTGTCTATCCCGCACTGGGTAGACATGGCATTAGGGTCCTCAGTGACTTCTGTGAGAGAAAGTGGCACCCATGGTGAAAGCCTGTCTGCACACCCTTTTTGCCGCTTTGAATCTCAGTGAGGACTCCCAAGGGAATCCTTCAGAAAAGCTTTTGAAGCCCTTTTATGTTAATGGCTGCAGTGACTATTCAGAGCGAGTCAAAATGTTGATAATAATTTGAAGAGAACTCATCTTTTGCTGCTGTGTCAGGACATCACCTTAAAGGTTTTTGCCGGTGGCGGAAACGATTCGGGGCAAAGCGGCGTATTATTTAGGTCACTGAAGTGCTTTCGCAAACCCTTTCACACCATGAACAAAACTATTTCTGCACTGATCTGCACAGCTATGGCACAGATAATTTTTGGATGTGTAACCCTGAACCAGGGCAGCTCAGTGGAACTCGGCTCACTTGAGTTTGGCTTCAGTCAGTATCTATGAAACCTTCTTCTTAGGCTTCTGTCAACTTGACTCAATATCAAGGCAAGTGGGGAAACGGGGCAGCATAGTGGGCATCAGATGGCTCCAAAGCCTATTTTAAATATAATGTCATACAAAACACGGCCATGCAAAATACTGGCGTGATTACTTACACGCTTTATCTCCAGACGCACAGCAGATAGGTGTGAAACGTTACGAGATTAAATGCTCACCGGGAGTGTCTCTTTTTTTAAAAAGAATACTTCAGCAGAAATTGCAAGTTTGTAAACATGTTTACGCTTTCGAGGTGAGAATGCAGCACTGATCAAAATTAGCCCAGAATGTTAAGGAGGTTACTGCAGGTCAAGTTGGCAGCTGAGACTCTCAAAGCAGCACGACACAGTTCCGTGTAAACAACTTCAACTTGTTTATAACTTATGGGTGTACATGTTATACATTTAGGAAAACACACAAAGTGGAAGGCATCTTATATTATTTCCACAAGGATGAATAGGCATTTTGAGTGGATACATAATAAATGCTCAAATACGTCCATAATACAGCTCAGCCTTTAAGAGTGACCTTGAACCTCTTAGAGCTGATAAAGTCCCACAGTAAAATGAGAATTACAGTTATAGCCCATGTGTTCCTCCACTCATCCAACAACCTGTGCAAGATGGCAAGATAACAGAGAGACAGACAAGAAAATGCACACTAGAGATTCAAGTTCCACTTTAATCCTACACAGCATAGAAATGAGCACTTCTTAAAGCTGAAAGTAGGATAAGTACAGCTACATCTGGCATTTAAGGTTGAGGCACATTACAATGTGCCAGTGTCCCTTCATGTCTTGGTTTAATGCAACTGAATGACTGGGGAGTTGAAACAAAAAAAGAAAAAGTTGTTTTAAACATAATTCCTCTATTAGCATCCTCAAACAGACATTTATCCTCAGCACATGGAACAAGTAAGAGAAATCTGCAAAACTGCTTTCCGAGATGATTCAAGAAAACAACCATTTTCATTTATTAGTTAAAATTCAAACAACAGAAATAGATGGACCGAGGATAATTTTTCAAGCACTTTCAGGCACATTTTTAGGTTCCTCAATAACTTTCACGCAGCCATTGGGGGGGTGGAGCACAAGCCAATGTACTCCTAGTGCCGGTCCCAATCCCAGGTAAATGTGGAGAATTACATCAATAAAGGCATCTGGAATAAATTGCCAAATCAAACATGCAGATCATCACTGGATTAGTCGAGGCCCAGGTTAACAAGGCCCGCCACTGGTGCTGTTAATCAACAGAAAGGTTGAAGACTGCAAAGGAAGAGAGAGGGAAGGAGTGTTTGGAGGCAGTGAGTGTTTGGAGATTGAAAAGGAAAGGCAGAAGTGTGGGGGTGAAAATAGGAACTTTAAATGTAGGGACTATGACTTGTAAAGGGAGATAGTTGGCTGATGCTGTCTTTGTAGCTCTAAGGAAAACATATGATAGGTTGCCAAGACAAGAAGTGTGGTACTGTACAAGGAAATCAGGAGTGGCAGAGAAGTATATGAGGGTGGTGCAGGACATGTATGAAAACAATGAGACAGTGGTGAGGTGTGCTGTAGGAGTGAGAAATGGATTCAAGGTGGGTGGGGTTACATCAGGGATCGGCTCTGAGCCCCTGGGTCGGGCACATGCGCACGCAGCGACGGGCAGCTGGTGAAAAAAGTCCATCGTCTGTGTGTCTGTTTTTACGCACTTTAATGTGTTTTAATGAAATTCTCTGTGTCGTTTTTGTCCTGGAATGTTTGTGGACTGTATAACGAAGAGCTCCCTGGTTCCATCAATATGGATTTCCTCCCCATTCTTGCACTGCTGCTTCTTTCCCACCAGCTCTGTGTCTCTGAGGTAAGCGCGATCGTGATCATGCCGGGGAGAATACAATATTCCAGGGACATGTTACTGCATTTAAACACGGATAATGCAGCATCTGTGAATGAGTCTATGCCGCAACTGCCGGACTTTATTTTAAGAGACTTTCATGGACACAGTGATGAAAAGAGAGACAAGAGGAGAAAACGTGGAAAGCGTGGAGGCGTGAAATTACGCCTGAGGAGACGTCAGTTTAATAGCATTCCTCTTCCTTCCATGATTTTGGGGAATGTACAATCTCTGAGGAATAAAGTAGATGAAATTCAAGGGAATGTACACTACCAGAAGGACTTCAAGAACTGCTGTGTCATGGCTTACACGGAGACGTGGCTTACAGCGCATGACTGGGACGCGGAGCTGTGGACTGACGGCTTTGGAGCCCCACTTCGCTTGGATCGGCAGGAAGAGGTAACGGGGAAACGTCAGGGGGGCAGCGTATGTTTATATATTAATAAACAGTACTGCACATCTGTCACGGTCAGAGAGCGCATCTGTACACCCGATGTGGAGCTGCTGTCCGTATCGCTACACCCCTTTTATCTGCCTCGCAAGTTCCCCCAACTTTTCATCACAACTGTGTACATTCACCCGAGGGCAGACGCTGACTCCGCCTCCAGCACCATCTTTGATGGGGTCCAGCGGCTGCAGTCAATTTCCCCAGAGGCGCCAGACTTTATTCTTGGGGATTTTAACCATGTTTCTTTAAAGAAGACACTTAAAAACTTTTATCAGTATGTCTCCTGCCCAACCAGGCGAAAAAAGACATTGGACCTGAGCTATGGATCCATTGAGAGGGCCTATAAATCACTTCCCCTTCCTCCTTTAGGATCTTCAGATCACAACTGTGTACATTTGCTGCCCACATATAAAACTGCTCTCAGAAGAGGCAAGGTGAAGACCAGAGACATAGATGTGTGGACAGAGGATTCAGTGCACTGCCTCCAGGAATGCTTTAACTGTACGGACTGGGAGGTTTTCACACTGTCCTGCGGGGATGATTTGGACTCTTTGGTGGACGTCACATGCTCATACATGGCTTTCTGTAAAAATATGATCGTTCCACGTAAACGTGTCAAAATATATCCCAACAACAAGCCATGGGTTACAAAATCAGTTAAATCCTGCTTACAGAGGAAAGCACTTGCCTTTAAACAGGGGTCTGTTTCTGAGCTACAGGTTGCCACAAAAGAGCTGAAGTCCGAAATTTTAAGAGCAAAACAGAATTATAAATCAGAATTGGAAAGTAAGATGGCAACAAAGAAACTTGGTTCAGCCTGGGCCAGTATGAAAACTATTGCGGGCCTTCATAGCACAGAGCGCAGTAATCATGTGTTTTTAGATGGTTTTAATTCAGACACAGAGCTGGCTAATGCTCTTAATTGTTTTTATGGTCGTTTTGACTCCTTTGATTTTAGCACAGAAACCCAAGATTTGAAACAGAAACTCAAAGACAATCAGCACTTTAATACTGAGGTGCAGGATATTAAAAGGGAGTTCTGCGCTGTAAAAGTGAACAAAAGTCAGGGCCCTGATAATATATATGGGCGCTTGGTAAAGTCCTGTGCACATGAACTGAGTCCTGTATTTCATTACATTTTCATTAAGTCCTTACAGACACAACATGTGCCCAAGATCTGGAAAGATGCCGTGGTTGTTCCCATTCCAAAATCCAGCTGTCCTAAAACGGTAAACGACTTTAGACCAGTTGCTTTGACTTCAATTTTAATGAAAATTTTTGAAAAACTGGTCAGATCTGAGGTCCTAAAGCAGACTGAACATGCATTGGATCCTTTGCAGTTTGCATATAGGCCTCACAAACGAGTGGAGTACGCCACTCTCACTCTGTTTAACATGCTTTTTAAACATCTGGATTTTAATGGGACACATGCCAGGCTTTTATTTGTGGACTTTTCCTCCGCCTTTAATACAATCCAACCTCATATTTTAGTTGAAAGGCTCCTGCAACAATTTGATTTGAGCAATAATCTGGTGGGTTGGATTCTGGATTTCTAAACCAACAGGACACAGAGAGTAAGGGTCAATGGTACATTGTCTGACCAAAAGTGTTCTTCTACTGGCTCTCCTCAGGGGTGTGTGTTGTCACCACTACTCTTCATCCTGTACACAAACATGTGTCGGAGCAGACATGACAACAGACACATTATAAAGTATGCTGATGATTCAGTTATTGTCAGTCTCCTCCAGGATGGTGAGAGTGGCCATGGCCCAGTAGTTGATGATTTTGTTCACTGGTGTGAGGATTCCTACCTGCAGCTGAATACGACAAAAACTAAAGATATGATTATTGACTTTAGGAGGAAAACTCCCAGGCACAAAGTCACCATACTAAAAGGTCAGACCACTGAATGTGTACAATCCTACAAATATCTTGGGACGATTATTGATAGTAATTTAAACTTTGAAGAGAACTGTGAAAGGGTGTGCAAAAAAGGGTCAGCAACATTTGCATTGTTTGAGGAAACTTGCACGCTTCCAAACTGGCCGAACCATAATGACAATGTTTTATCGGGCTTTTATTGAATCTGTTTTTATCCTTTTCTTTAGTGTCATGGTTTGGTCAGATAAAACTGAAACAGGGGAAATCCTTGGATCAGGTAGTTAGACGGTCCAGTCGTTTGCTTGGTGAGTCACAGCTGAGCCTGACATCCTTGTACACCAGACAGGTACAGAGGATTGCTACCTCCATTTTAAATGATGACTCCCACCCTTTGCACTGCAACTTTCAGCTTCTTCCCTCAAGAGGGAGGTTTGCTGTCCCAAAAAGTAAAACCCAGAGCTACAAAAACAGCTTTGTTTCTGCTGCTGTCAAAGAGTTGAACAAGATGTAACAATATATTGCACATAATTTAGGTACCTATTTATTAACTCCATTTTATATTTACTTATTTTTGTAGGATTTTATTTGGGTTCTAAATCTTTTATTGGGTTTTAGACCTTTGAGTTTTTAACCTCTTTGACTAGTCTTTAACTTTTTAATATGACCCTTCTCTCCTATCTCTGGTTTTTCTCTCATCTCTTTGTCTTTATATCCTGAATGATGGAGCCTTGAGTATTTTTATCATGTTTATAGTCAGCTTCATGTGTGCCTGTGTTTGTGTTTATGTTGAATGTAATTGTGGCTTGTAAATATGGATGTCACCAGACTGCAAAACAAATCTACCTACGGGTACAAATAAAGTAACCTGAACCTGAACCTTCTTGGTTGATATGGTGATGGACAGGCTGACAGACGAGGTCAGGCAGGAGTCTCCGTGGACCATGATGTTTGCAGACGGCATTGTGATTTGTAGTGAGAGTAGGGAGCAGGCGGAAGAGAACCTGGAGTGGTGGAGGTATGCTTTGGAGAGAAGGGGAATGAAAGTCAGTAGAAGCAAGAAAGAGTTGAAGAAGAGAGTGAAAGGCAGGGTGGAATGGGTGGAGATGAGTCTCAAGGGTGATTTGTGACAGAAGCTAGAGTGAAACGGAAGATTTACAAGATAGCATTGAGATGTATGATGTATGGTTTGGAGATGGTGTTAATGACAAGCTAGAGGTGGCAGAGTTGAAGATGCTAAGATTTTCATTGGGAATGACTAGAAGGGACAGGATTAGAAAAGAGTTTATCAGAGGGACAGCTCAAGTTGAGCGGTTTGGAGACAAAGTAAGAGAGGTAAGACTGAGATGGTTTGAACATGTGCAGAGGAGGGATAGTGGTGTATTGGACAAAGGATGTTGAAAGTTTATTAATGTCTAAAGACATGGAGTTGCTAGCTGTTAGCATGCGGCCTACATGTCTCCCGAGGGAATACTCACACGTGATCTGCATTGTATTTATGCAAATCCGACGGCGAACGCTGGGACAGCGCGTGACGTCATTCACTCAGTAACTGGCAGGCTGCAGACAGATCACCCAGATGCTCTCCTCCTCATCTCAGGCGATTTAAACCATATTTCACTGTCCCCCATTCACCCAGTATGTCACATGCCACACTAGAGACAATAAAACACTGGACTTATTCTATGCAAATACTAAGGAGGCATACACCTCATCACCACTCCCCCCACTCGGGAGATCGGATCACAACTTGGTTCATCTCCTGCCGGTGTACAAACCCCTAGTACACAGACAACTTCCGGTCATGTGCACAGTGAAGTTATGGTCTGGGGAGGCAATGGACGCTCTCAAGGACTGAATTTGAAACCACTGCCTGGGAGCAGCTCTGCGATCCACATGGTGAGGACATCGATGGCCTCACTCACACCATCACGGACTACATCAGCTTCTGTGTGGACAACACCGTTCCCACCAAGACCATACGGTGTTGCTCAAACAACAAACCCTGGATCAACCCTGAGATAAAAACACTTCTGAGAGAGAAGAAGAGGATCTTCAGGTCGAGGAACAGGGAGATGCTGAAGTCCGTACAGAGGGAGCTGAGGAGGAAGATCAGAGAAGGCAAGGACAACTTCAGGAAGAAGATGGAGGATAAGCTGCAACAGAGCAACATTGGCGGGGTCTGGAGAAACCTTAAAACCATCTCTGGGCTCCAGAATACCTCCCCCCAGGCCACGGGGGGGCAGGGAGTGGGCGAACAATCTGAACCTGTTTTTTAATAGGTTTGACCAACCACCTCCCCCCCCGACTACACAACAACCACTGCTGCCTCTAAAGACATCGAGTCCCGCTGCCCACACCCCACTCCACCAACACCCCCCCACTCCCAGCACACAGCCCCCCAACATGACCCTCACTAAGACCCAGGTGAGGACGGAGCTGAGGAAGATCAAGGCGAGGAAGGCCTCTGGACCGGACGGCATCAGCGCGAAGCTCCTCAAGTCCTGCGCAGACCAGCTGTGTGGGATTGTGGAGCACATCTTCAACCTGAGCCTGAAGCTGGGAAGGGTACCACAGTTGTGGAAAACATCTTGTGTGGTACCTGTACCAAAGACTTCCCACCCCAAACACCTGAACAGCTACAGACCAGTGGCCCTGACGTCTCACATGATGAAGACCCTGGAGAGACTGCTCCTTGCTCACCTCCGCCCCCTGGTGGGACCAGCGATGGATCCACTCCAGTTTGCCTACCAGCATGGCATTGGGGTGGAGGATGCAGTGATCTTCCTCCTTCACCGTTCTCTGTCCCACCTGGTGAAGCCCGGGAATACAGTGAGGATCATGTTCTTTGACTTCTCCAGCGCTTTCAACACCATCCAACCGATGCTCCTGAAGGACAAGCTGCTGTGCGCAGGGGTGGACCAGCACCTGTCATCACGGATCCTGGACTACCTCACTAACCGGCCACAGGTTGTGAGAACCCGGGACTGTGTGTCCGACACGATCATCGGTAGCACGGGGGCCCCCCAGGGAACGGTTTTAGCTCCCTTCCTGTTCACCCTTTATACTGCGGACTTCTCACACAACACAACACACCGCCATCTACAGAAGTTCTCTGATGACACTGCGATCGTCGACCTCATCTCCAACAGAGATGAAGCTGAGTACAGAGGACTTATCCAGGACTTCATGGACTGGTGAACTGCCTCCAGATCAACGCGAGGAAAACTAAGGAGCTGGTGGTGGACTGCTGCAGGCAAGGACAACCCCTCACAGCACCAGTAAACATACAGGGAACAGACATTGAGATGGTGACATCCTACAAGTACCTGGGTGTTCATCTGAACAATAAACTAGACTGGTCACACAATACCGATGCACTCCATAAGAAGGGACAGCGCAGGCTGTTCCTACCGAGGAGACTCAGGTCTTTTGGTGTACAAGGGGCGCTGCTGAAGACATTCTACAACACGGTGGTGGCATCAGCCATCACTTTTGGAGTGGTCTGCTGGGGCAGTGGCATTACAGCAGCCGATAGGAAGAGACTGAACAAACTGATCAAGAAAGCTAGCTCTGTCCTGGGGCAACGCCTTGACCCAATGGAGGAGATAGGAGAGAGAAGGATGGTGGCTAAACTGTCATCTCTGCTGGAGTCTGAGTCCCACCCTATGCAGGACATACTGAACACAATGAGGAGCTCATTTAGCAGCAGACTACATCATTCTAGGTGCGCAACCGAGAGGTTTCGCAGGTCCTTCCTACCTACGGCTGTCAGACTGTATAACCTAAGCAGGGCTGCTCACAGAGATAGCAAAAAAACGTGACGACCTAAAAGTATTGAATGCAAAAGACGCAATAGACTTACACAAATGGTCCCCTCCAGTATACAACTAGGACAATATCAGTCGCTACGGAGGGTGACAATATGTATGGGTACATATTCATACTATGTAGGATAACTAAGTAGACGGTTATGCTGTTTATTCCATCTAGCTACAATGCTCCGCACTGTGTGTATATATATATATATTTATATATTTATGTGTACACATGTATATTCACTGCTCTTGTTTTTCTTGTCTTCTTGATTGTTGCTCTGAGAGTTGCTGTCCCTGTGCTGTTGCAATTCTGGAATTTCCCCATTGTGGGACTAATAAAGGCTTATCTTATCTTATCTTATCTTATCTTATCTTATCTTATCTTAAACTTAACAATAAAGTGAAATTGAAAGTTAAAACAGTTTAAAAATGGGGTTAAAAAGCAACATAGGCAGTGAACACACATAACCAACCTCCTCTTTTAAAATTGGACATTACCCCTCAATATTCTCTCTTTTTTTAAATAGACACAGTGGGTTTGCATTGAGACCAATCGGAATATATTGTCTGTCTGGAAAGAGGATGCACTGGATGGTTTTGCATTATTCATCTGATCATTTTCTTCTGTTTATCTGAGGGGTCAAGGAAAAACAGTCAAAGCAGAGATACCCAAAACTCCTCCCACTTAGCCACCAATCCAGTATGACACCAAGGTGATGCCAAGGCAGTTCACATGAAATCTCTCTAGTGTGTCCTGGATCTACCCCAACAACTTTGGCTGGTAGGGAGTACCTTCGCCATCTTATACTAATAATAGTATAATAACTATAATAATTATTTGTTTATATAGTGCCAAATCATAACAAGAGTTATCTCAAGGCACTTTACATAATAAAAACATGATAATACATAATACATACACACAATACTACATAATGCAAAAGATGAGAGTAAGAGAATGACAGCATAACTAACTATAGGCTTTATCAAAGAATAAAGTTTTTAGTCTACTTTTAAATGTACCGAGTGTGTCAGCTTCACGGACAGAGGTTGGAAGAAGATTCCAAAGCTGAGGAGCTTGGTAGTAGAAAGCTCTACCTCCTGATCTATTTTTGGAAACTCTTGGAACCACAAGTAAACCAGAACTTTGGGAGCGCTGCATTCTACATGGATGAAAAGGCACTACAAGTTCTTTAAGATATGATAGTCCCTGATTGTTTAAGGGTATATAAGTAAGAAGAAAAATTTTAAAGTCAATTCTATATTAAAGTCAATTCTATATTTTCCCCCTCATGGATCGTCACCTTATCGTGGTGGGGGGGTTTGCGTGCCCCAGTGATCCCAGGAGCTATGTTGTCCGGGGCAATTTGCCTCTGATAGGGTCTCCCAAGACAAACTGGTCCTGGGTGAAGGGCCAGACGAAGAACGATCCAACAGACTCTCATGATAAATTGTATATCAAGGATTCAGTGTACCCCGCCCGGTATGGGGTTACCGGGGCCCCACCCTGGAGCCAGGCCTGGGGGAGGGGCTCGAAGGCTAGCGTCTGGTGGCCGGGTTTCCACCCATGGGACCCGGCCGGGCTCAGCCCGAAGGAGTTACATGGGTCCGCCCTCCAGTAGGTTCACCACCTGCAGGAGGGATCATGGAAGTCCGGTGCTATGTGGATTAGGTGGCAGTCAAAGGCGGAGACCTTGGCGGACTGATCCCAAGCTTTCTAAACTGGCTTTTGGTACGTGGAATGTCACCTCTCTGGTGGGGAAGGAGCCTGAGCTGGTGTACGAGATTGAGCGATACCGGCTAGATATAGTTGGCCTCACCTCAACACACAGCTCCGGTTCCGGAACCAGTCTCCTGGAGAGGGGCTGGAGCTTGGCCTTTTCTGGAGTTGCCCCGGGCGAGAGGCGACGAGCAGGGGTAGGTATTCTTGTATCGCCCCACCTTGCTGCCTCTATATTGGAGTTTTCCCCGGTGGACGAAAGGGTTGCTTCCCTGCGCCTTCGGGTTGGGAAACGGGTCCTGACCATCATTTGTGCCTATGCACCAAATGATGTTTCAGAGTACCCACCCTTTTTGGAGTCTGTGACTGGGGTGCTGGAGGGTGCTCCTCCTGGAGACTCCATTGTCCTACTGGGGGACTTCAATGCGCACGTGGGCAACGACAGTGAAACCTGGAGGGGGGTGATTGGGAGGAACGGCCTGCCCGATCTGAACCCGAGTGGTGTTCAGTTATTGGACTTCTGTGCTAACCACAGTCTGTCTATAACGAACACCATGTTCAAGCATAAGGGTGTCCATATGTGCACCTGGCACCAGGACACCCTAGGCCGCAGGTCGATGATCGATTTTGTTATCGTATCATCAGACCTGCGACCGTATGTCTTGGACACCCGAGTAAAGAGAGGTGCAGAGCTGTCAACTGATCACCACCTGGTGGTGAGTTGGATCCGATGGCAGGGGAGGAAGCCATTCAGACCTGGTAGACCCAAACGTATAGTGAGGGTGTGCTGGGAGCGTCTGGCTGAGGCCCCTGTCCGGGAGGTCTTCAACTCCCACCTCCGGAAGAACTTCAACCACATTCCGAGGGAGTCTGGAGACATGGAGTCTGAATGGGCCATGTTCTCCACCTCTGTTGTTGAAGCGGCAGCCCAGAGCTGCGGCCGCAAGGTGGTCGGTGCATCTCGTGGTGGCAACCCCCGAACCAAGTGGTGGACACCAGTGGTGAGGGGGGCCATTAAGCTGAAGAAGGAGTCCTATCAAGCTTGGTTGGCTTGTGGGACTCCCGAAGCAGCTGAGGTGTACCGGCAGGCCAAGCGGAGTGCAGCTCGGGTGGTTGCTGAAGCAAAAACCCGGGTATGGGAGGAGTTCGGTGAGGCCATGGAACAAGACTTTCGGTCGGCTTCAAAGAGATTCTGGCAAACTGTTCGGCGGCTCAGGAGGGGAAAGCAGCTCCCCGTCCACACTGTGTATGGTGCGGATGGGACACTGTTGACTTCAACTGGGGATATCGTCGGGCGGTGGAAGGAATACTTCGAGGATCTCCTCAATCCCACTGATACGCCTTCCACAGAGGAAGCAGGGTTTGGGGACGAGGGGGATGACTCGCCTATCACAGGGGCTGAGGTCGCCAAGGTGGTTAAAAATCTCCTTGGTGGCCGGGCCCCGGGGGTGGACGAGATTCGCCCCGAGTACCTCAAGGCCCTGGATGTTGTTGGGTTGTCATGGTTGACACGCCTCTGCAACATTGCGTGGAGGTCGGGGGCAGTGCCTTTGGCATGGCAAACCGGGGTGGTGGTTCCTCTCTTCAAAAAAGGGGACCGGAGGGTGTGCTCCAACTTTAGAGGGATCACACTCCTCAGCCTCCCTGGGAAGGTCTATGCCAAGGTATTGGAGAGGAGAGTCCGGCCGTTGGTCGAACCTCGGATTCAGGAGGAGCAATGTGGTTTTCGTCCTGGCCGTGGCACATCGGACCAGCTCTTTACCCTCTCGAGAATTCTTGAGGGTTCGTGGGAGTTTGCCCAACCAGTTTACATGTGTTTTGTGGACTTGGAGAAGGCATTTGACCGCGTCCCTCGTGGATTTTTGTGGGGGGTGCTTCGGGAGTATGGGGTATCGGGCTTGTTGTTACGAGCTATTCGGTCTCTGTACGACCGTTGTGAGAGTTTAGTTCGCATTGCCAACACTCGGTCGGAGTCATTCCCAGTGAGAGTTGGACTCCGCCAGGGCTGCCCTTTGTCACCGGTCCTGTTCATAATTTTTATGGACAGGATTTCTAGGCGCAGCCAGGGAATGGAGGGTGTCATGCTTGGTGACCACAGGATCTCATCTCTGTTGTTTGCAGATGATGTTGTCCTGTTGGCTTCATCCAGCAATGACCTACAGCTCTTGCTGGGACGGTTTGCCGCTGAGTGTGAAGCGGCTGGGATGAGAATCAGCACCTCCAAGTCCGAGTCCATGGTCCTCAGCCGGAAAAAGGTGGATTGTCCTCTCCGGGTTGGGGACAGGCTCCTGCCCCAAGTGGAGGAGTTTAAGTATCTTGGGGTCTTGTTCACGAGTGAGGGGAAAATGGAGCGAGAGATCGACAGACGGATTGGAGCAGCATCTGCAGTGATGCGGACGTTGTACCGGTCTGTTGTGGTGAAGAGGGAGCTTAGTTCTAAGGCAAAGCTGTCGATTTACCAGTCAATCTACGTTCCTACTCTCACCTATGGTCACAAGCTTTGGGTAATGACCGAAAGAACGAGATCGCGGATACAAGCGGCTGAAATGAGCTTTCTCCGTAGGATTGCTGGACTCACCCTCAGAGATAGGGTGAGGAGCTCAGTCATCCGGGAGAGGCTCAGAGTAGAACCGCTGCTCCTCCACATTGAAAGGAGTCAGTTGAGGTGGTATGGGCATCTGATTAGGATGCCTCCTGGACGCCTCCCACTTGAGGTGTTTCAGGCACGTCCCACTGGGAGGAGACCCCGGGGCAGACCCAGGACTCGGTGGAGAGACTATGTCTCCCAGCTAGTCTGGGAACGCCTTGGTATCCCCTCTGAAGAGCTGGAGCAGGTGGCTGGGGAGAGGGAAGTCTGGGCTTCTCTGCTTGAACTGCTGCCTCCGCGACCCGGACCTCCGGAAAAGCGGTAGACGATGGATGGATGGATGGATGGATGGATGAATTCTATATTTTATGGGAAGCCAATGCAGAGAAACCAAAACAGGAGAAATGTGTTCTCTTAACCTAGTTGTGGTCAATACACGTGCGGCAGTATTTTGAATGAGCTGAAGAGTTTTTATGGACTTATTAGGACAACCTGATAAAAGAGAGTTACAATGATCCAACCTGGAGGTAACAAAAGCATGAATTAATTTCTACGCATCATTTAAAAACAGGACTGGCCTGATTTTAGCAATGTTGCACAAGTGGAAGTAGGCAGTCCTAGAGGTTTCTTTCATGCTTATGGAGGATTCACCATGAATATACACAAACAGAGACCGCTCTGATAAGTAAGACTCAAACCATTTAAGGACTGTTCCTTTAAGACCGACTGAATGTTCTAGTCTTTGCAAGAGGATACAATAGTCAGTGGTGTCAAACACAGCACTAAGGTGGAGTAAAACAAGAACGGAGGCCAGTCCTTAATCTGACGCCATTAGAAGGTCATTTATAACTTTCACGAGTGCTGTCTCAGTACTGTGATGTTTTGTAAATTTCAAGTGAAACTTCTCAAATAGACAGTTATTCTCTAGAAAGGAACATAGTTGATTAGCAACTGCGTTTTCAAGGATTTTTGAGAGATAAGGGAGATTGGTTATAGGTCTGTAGTTAGTCAAGGTTCTTGAATCAAGAGTGGGTTTTTTAAGAAGGGGTTTAATTACAGCTGCCTTAAAGGACAACGGTACATGTCCTGTTAATAAAGACATATTTATTATGTTGAGAAAATGTGTATTAATTGAAGGCAAAAGATCTTTGGATACTGGAGTATATGTACATATGTTGTACCAAAAGCTCATTTATGATTCATCTATCTATAAATGCACAAAATTTCTGTCTTTCAGTGTGTGTGTGTCTATCTGTCTGTCTGTTCCACGCATATCTCTTGAACCGTTCGTCGGACTGAACTTAGATTTTATTAGTGCTTTGCTGTGTTTATGAGAGTGTGCATCCCCAAGTATGGAGTCGCTCAGTCAAAATATGCAATTTTTATCAATAAAAGTTTAGCCATCACTCTGTCTCTTCATGCCCTTCAGTGTGTATGAGGTTTAGGATTGACTCCATGCTGATTAGATAATAAACGGCATCACGGCCATGGTGATTGGATAATACATGGCGTCACGACTATGCTGATTGGATAATATGCAGCATCATGACCATACTGATTGGATAATATGCAGCATCATGACCATACTGATTGGATAATATGCGGCATCACGACCATGCTGGTTGGATAATATGTGGCATCACAACTAGTCAGTCACCACAGTGCTTAGTTTAGTTTAGTTTATTGGTTTATTTGTCAGGGACCATGTGCAGAAAAAAATATTAAACACAGGGTAAAGATGTTTTGTAGCAGATTATAGCATTCTCACTAATTTCCATCTGTAGTCCCTGAGGCAGGCAGGAAGATATTAAAAGAAAAACAGTGCATATAGAAAGCAATTCAGGCCGGGTTTCAGAAACTGTTGATCCTGAAACAAGGAGGAACGGCACACATAAAAACAATTTAAGAGTACAATTTCAAATCCCATTTAAGGAAGAGAGTCAATGCTTCGCAAACAAAAAGAGGAACTGAAAAGCGACAAGTTTGACAAGAAAGAGAGAATAGTGAAGACATAATGCTTAAAAAATTATACTATAATGTTGCCATGATTGTGTATATCTAAAGGATAATTTGGGGAATGCCAGCAGGGACCCGGGGTCTGCCTAAAGAACACCAGTGTTGGAGAAGCAGTGTGCGGAATGCGGTTCTTCGCAGGGAAGCAAGCCCAGCCCGCCCAGTCAGAGGTAGACAAGAGTCCCTTTGCAGGACCATGACTTGCCATCGCCGAAGGCACTCCTCTCGGTATGCTCGCATGGCTATCTAAAAATTAAAGTTAGTAATAAAACCACCATGATTGTGGAGCAGAATGCCCAGATCAATTGCATATCATATGCTGCCACATGCACAGTTTGACTAAATGATGACCGTCACCAAACTGGACACAGAAGCACTCAAAGAATGAAATAAATAGTTTTTATTTAAATATTTACTGACAAATGGGCAACACTGATGTAACAGTTGTACCCAAACAGGTCATTCTGCTGTGTATAATAGTGGTGTTTTGTACTAATAATATTCCTAAAATATAAACGGATGCACTACAATGGGTCTCAAATATTTGTAAACAAATCCTGCTATAGTATTGCATGAGTTTATTGACAATAGATGATAAACTACACATACAAACTAAAACAATTATAATGATGACTGAACAACTCCCATTCCCCAAAGTGCAAGGTATAACACCTATGAATATACAGTGGTGTGAAAAAGTGTTTGCCCCCTTTCTGATTTCTCACTTTTTTGTATGTTTGTCACACTTAAATGTTTCAGATCATCAAACAAATTTAAATATTAGACAAAGATAATGCAAGTAAACACAAAATGCAGTTTTTAAATGAAGGTGTTTATTATTAAGGGTAAAAAAAAATCCAAACCTACATGGTCCTGTGTGAAAAAGTGATTGTCCCCCTGTTAAAACATAAATTAACTGTGGTTTATCACATCTTTGGAAAGCTGAGTTCAATTTCTCTAGCCACGCCCAGGCCTGATTACTGCCAAACCTGTTGACAATCAAGAAATCACTTAAACAGGACCTGCCTGACAAAGTGAAGTAGACCAAAAGATTCTCAAAAGCTACACATCATGCTGCGATCCAAAGAAATTCAGGAACAAATGAGAAACAAAGTAATTGAGATCTATCAGTCTGGAAGAGATTATAAAACCATTTCTAAAGCTTTGGGACTCCAGCGAACCACAGTGAGAGCCATTATCCACAAATGGTAAAAACATGGAACAGTGGTGAACCTTCCCAGGAGCGGCTGGCCGACCAAAATTACCCCAAGAGCGCAGTGACGACTCATCCAAGAGGTCACAAAAGACCTTACAACAACATCCAAAGAACTGCAGGCCTCACTTGCCTCAGCTAAGGTCAGTGTTTATGACTGCACCGTAAAAAAGAGACTGGGCAAAAATGGCCTGCATGGCAGAGTTCCAAGACGAAAACCACTGCTGAGCAAAAAGAACATAAAGGCTTGACTCAGTTTTGCCAGCAAACATTTTGATGATCCCCAAGATTTTGGGAAAATACTCCGTGGACTGATGAGATAAAAGTTGAACTTTTTGGAAGGTGTGTGTCCCATTACATCTGGCATAAAAGTAACACAGCATTTCAGAAAAGGAACATCATACCAACAGTAAAATATGGTGGTGGTGGTGGTAGTCTGATGGTCTGGGGCTGTTTTGCTGCTTCAGGACCTGGAAGAATTGCTGTGGTAAATGGAACCATGACTTCTGCTGTCTACCAAAAAATCCTGAAGGAGAATGTCCGGCCATCTGTTCATGACCTCAAGCTGAAGCGCACTTGGGTTCTGCAGCAGGACAATGATCCAAAGCACACCAGCAAATCCACCTCTGAATGGCTTAAGAAAAACAAAATGAAGATTTTGGAGTGGCCTTGTCAAAGTCCTGACCTGAATCTGACTGAGATGCTGTGGCATGACCTTAAAAAAAAAGTGGGTGATGCTCGAAAATCCTCCAATGTGGCTGAATTACAACAATTCTGCAAAGATGAGTCGGCCAAAATTCCTCCACAGCACTGTAAAAGACTCATTGCCAGTTATCGCAAACGCTTGATTGCAGTTGTTGCTATTAAGGCCCAACCAGTTATTAGGTTTAGGGGGCAATCACTTTTTCACACAGGGCCATGTGGGTTTGGATTTTTTTTACCCTTAATAATGTCTGCATGGGTTTACTCCGGGATTTCTCCGGTTTCCTCCCACATGCCAAAAACATGCAAGTTAGGTTAATTGGCATCAAAACTGGGGATCCTAAATTGTCCTTAGGTATGACTGTGAGAGTGAATGGTTGTCTGTCTCTCTGTGTTGGGCCTGTGATGGACTGGCGATCTGTCCAGGGTGTACTCTGCCTCTTGCCCAAAGATAAGATAAGATAAGATAAGATAAGATAAGCCTTTATTAGTCCCACAACGGGGAAATTCCAGGATTGCAACAGCACAGGGATAGCAACACTCAGAGCAACAATCAGAAGGCAAGAAAAAAAACAAGCAAGCAAGAGCAGCTAATATACATATGTACGTATTACTATAAAATATATATATATACACACACACACAGACACACAGTGCAGAGCATTGTAGCTGGATGGAATAAATATATGAATATATGAACACACAGTGCAGAGCATTGTAGCTAGATGGAATAAATATGTAAATATATAAACACCCACAGTACGGAGCATTGCAGCTAGGTGGAATAAATATGCAAGTATATAAACACACACAGTGCGGAGCAATGTAGCTAGATGGAATAATATGTAGATATATAAATATATAAACACACCCAGTGCTGAGCATTGTAGCTAGATGGAATAAATATGTAAATATATAAACACACACAGTGCAGAGCATTGTTGCTAGATGGAATGAAACAGCATAACCGTCTACTTAGTTATCCTACATGGTATGATTATGTGCCCATACATATTCTCACCCTCCATAGCGACCGGTATGTTCCTAGTTGTATGCCGGAGGGGACCATTGTGTAAGTCTATTGCATCTTTTGCATTCAAAAAACTATTAGTTTGTTACGTCTTTTTGCTATCTCTGCGAGCAGCCCTGCTTAGGTTGTACAGTCTGACAGCCGTTGGTAGGAAGGACCTACGAAACCTCTCGGTTGTGCACCTGGGATGATGTAGTCTGCTGCTAAATGAGCTCCTCAGTGCATTCAGTATGTCCTGCATAGGGTGGAACTCGGACTCCAGCAGAGATGACAGTTTAGCCACCGTCCTTCTCTCTCCTATCTCCTCCATCGGATCAAGGCGCTGCCCCAGGACAGAGCTAGCTTTCTTAATCAGTTTGTTCAGTCTCTTCCTATCGGCTGCAGTAATGCCACTGCCCCAGCAGACCACTCCAAAAGTGATGGCTGATGCCACCACCGTGTCATAGAATGACTTCAGCAGCGCCCCTTGTACACCAAAAGACCTGAGTCTCCTCAGCAGGAACAGCCTGCGCTGTCCCTTCTTGTAGAGTGCATCAGTATTGTGTGACCAGTCTAGTTTATTGTTCAGATGAATACCCAGGTACTTATAGGATGTCACCATCTCGATGTCTGTTCCCTGTATATTTACTGGTACTGTGAGGGGCTGCCCATGCCTGCGGCAGTCCACCACCAGCTCCTTAGTTTTCCTCGCGTTGATCTGGAGGCAGTTCCGATGGCACCAGTCCACGAAGTCCTGGATAAGCCCTCTGTACTCAGCTTCATCTCCATTGGAGATGAGGCCAACGATCGCAGAGTCATCAGAGAACTTCTGTAGATGGCAGTGTGTTGTGTTGTGTGAGAAGTCCGCAGTATAAAGAGTGAACAGGAAGGGAGCCAGCACCGTTCCCTGGGGGGCCCCCGTGCTACTGATGATCGTGTCGGACACACAGTCCCGGGTTCTCACAAACTGAGGCCGGTTCGTGAGGTAGTCCAGGATCCATGATGACAGGTGCTGGTCCACCCCTGCGCGCAGCAGCTTGTCCTTCAGGATCATCGGTTGGATGGTGTTGAAAGCACTGGAGAAGTCAAAGAACATGATCCTCACCATATTCCCGGGCTTCTCCAGGTGGGACAGAGAACGGTGAAGGAGGAAGATCACCGCATCCTCCACCCCAATGCCATGCTGGTAGGCGAACTGGAGTGGATCCATCGCTGGTTCCACCAGGGGGCGGAGGTGAGCAAGGAGCAGTCTCTCCAGGGTCTTCATCAAGTGGGACGTCAAGGCCACCGGTCTGTAGCTGTTCAGGTCTTTGGGGTGGGAAGTTTTTGGTACAGGTACCACACAAGATGTTTTCCACAGCTGTGGTACCCTCCCCAGTTTCAGGCTCATGTTGAAGATATACGTCACAATCCCACACAGCTGGTCTGCACAGGACTTGAGGAGCTTTGCGCTGATGCCGTCTGGTCCCGGCGCCTTCCTCGCCTTGATCTTCCTCAGCTCCGTCCTCACCTGGGTCCTGGTCAGGGTCAGGATGGGGGGCTGTGTGTTGGGAGTGGGGGGGTGTTGGTGGAGTGGGGAGTGGGCAGCAGGACTTGATTTCTTTAGAGGCAGCAGTGGTTGTTGTGCAGTCAGGGGGGAGGGCGGTTGGTCAAATCTATTGAAAAACAGATTCAGGTTGTTCGCCCACTCCCTGCCCCCTGTGGCCTGGGGGGAGGTATTCTGGAGCCCCGAGATGGTTTTGAGGTTTCTCCAGACCCCGCTGATGTCGCTCTGTTGCAGCTTGTCCTCCATCTTCTTCCTGAAGCTGTCCTTGCCTTCTCTGATCTTTCTCCTCAGCTCCCTCTGTACGGACTTCAGCATCTCCCTGTTCCCTGACCTGAAGATCCTCTTCTTCTCTCTCAGAAGTGTTTTTATCTCAGGGTTGATCCAGGGTTTGTTGTTTGAGTGACGCCGTATGGTCTTGGTGGGAACGGATTTGTCCACACAGAAGCTGAGGTAGCCCGTGAAGGTGTGAATGAGGCCATCGATGTCCTCACCATGTGGATCGCAGAGCTGCTTCCAGGCGGTGGCTTCAAAACAGCCCTTTAGGGTGTCCATTGTCTCCTCAGACCATAACTCCACAGTGTGCATGGCCGGAGGTTGTCTGTGCACTAGGGGTTTGTACACCGGCCGGAGATGAACCAAGTTGTGATCCGATCTCCCGAGTGGGGGGAGTTGTGATGAGGTGTACGCCTCCTAAGTGTTTGCGTAGAATAAATCCAGTGTTTTATTGTCTCTAGTGTGGCATGTGACATACTGGGTGAACGTGGGTAGAATGGGAGACAGTGAAACATGGTTGAAATCGCCTGAGATGAGGAGAAGAGCATCTGGGTGTTCTGTCTGCAGCCTGCTGGTTACTGAATGGATGACGTCACGTGCTGTCCCAGCGTTCGCCGTCGGATTTGCATAAACAACAATGCAGATCACGTGTGAGTGTTCTCTCGGGAGATATGTAGGCCTCATGCTAACAGCTAGCAACTCAATGTCTTTGCTGCAGTGTCGTTGTTTAACAGTGATATGTCCCGGTCTGCACCAGTTGTTGTTAACATACATTATCACTCCACCGCCCCTAGCCTTGCCACTGTCTGGTGTTCGGTCAGCTCGTATCATGTGAAAACCCTCCAGCTCAATGTTAGCATCTGCTGCTAGTTCAGTTAGCCACGTCTCAGTAAACAAAAGGAGAGAGCACTCCCGGTATGTGCTATCATAACGGGAGATAGCCGCTAGCTCATCTAACTTTCCCAGTATCGACCGTACATTTCCCATGACAACAGATGGAAGGGAGGGTCTGTACCTTATATTTTTTGTCCTCCGCCTTACTCCAGCCCGGCAGCCGCGGCGTTTTCGCCTCAGTTCTCTCGGTATGTCGAGTTTTTCCATTGGGACCGGGTGGCGGTTGAATGCTAGCAGCTGTTCTCTGCTGTATCGTATCCTGCTATAAACAGTGGCTCCGTCCACCGGCTCAGGAGACATTTGGGACGATCTGTGTGTCCGTGATATAAGTGGGGTGAAAAAAAAAGACGGATCAAAAGAGAGAGGAAGGGAAAAAGACTCGGAATCGAGCCGCTGTTGCAAAAGGCAGCCTACTCGTGTGGCGCCGAGAGAAAAAAAAAAAACGTGCTGGGATAGGCTCCAGCCCCCCCGCAACCCAAAAAGGATTAAGCGGAAGAAGGTGAATGAATGAATGAATGAATAAACATCTTCATGTAAAAACTGCATTTTGTGTTTACTTGTGTTATCTTTGTCTAATATTTAAATTTGTTTGATGATCTGAAACATTTATGTGTGACAAACATACAAAAAAAATGAGAAATCAGGAAGGGGGCAAACACTTTTTCACACCACTGTAAGTCGTGGCTAGGCTGGAAGATGGGACACTGGCTAAGCAGGCCCTCTCCGCCATTGCTCGTCTGCTCCCCCAGGGCTGGCATCGCCCCTGAGGTTGGCCCAGACTGTCCTGAATGACCCAGATTGCAATGATAAGACCTCTGGCTGACCTCATCGCCCTAGCCCAAGATCACCCTGCCTTCAGACAACTGGCCGCAACGGTCACTTAAGTGGCCAGGCGAGGATTAAGTTAAGTAAGAAAGTAAGTTATAAAAGATCAGACAAATAAGTGATCTGACAAAAAATAAACAAGGGTTCCGAAACAGTCGTTAATATTGGATGTCCCATTCATTTTCAGTAATTCTGTAATTAATATTCACACAATCTAATAAATCTTAGTGCCATTCAGTCCCTTTTATATTTATCAAAGTCTAATGTGTGAGTGTCTACATATAGGCTGCACCTCTTTGTATTCCACTTTAAAACATAGCCTACATTTGGGCCTGTAAAGCCTAATTGGGATACCTGTTTTCACACAAGAATACTTGCTTTCTGCGGGCATGCACAAGTTTATTCTAATCGAGTGAACCTTGTACCTAGGTTAGTGTCTTCACTCCATCCACCCATCTTTTCAAATATGAAGCATGCTTGGCTTTTCTTTTGTAGACTTCCATTAAGATTATTTCTATAATCATTTTGGAGTTCTTTTCTGACCTTTTCCCCAGTCAGATAGAGTCTAAATAAGTGGACCAGGGTCCTGGTTCTTTCTGCCAGTTGTAAGCTGACAGTGCTACTTTCAATTTTGCAATAAAGTACTGTAAGTCAGCTTTTTTTGTCTGCCATACCCGGTTTCATTGGAAGACAAGTGCTTTTCGGCCTGTCAGAGACCTTGCTGATGCAAGACAGCCAGCTTGTGTCTTCTTATTAGGTTAGCTTTTGTCATGAGTTTTAGATGAAAATATTACTGGCTGTCCCTCACCTAGGTTCTTTCCACTGTATGTTTGTTTTTGCACTGAAGGTTTTGGCTCAGACTACATATTAATGTTCATTAGCACCCATTTGTTATACTGTACTAATTTTACAAACAGAAATACATGCATGAAAAGCTACACAATAAAAGCTAACATGAATTGTCTCGATGCAAACATTTTTTGAAAACAGAACAAATACGACTTTTTACTTTGTTTGTAGACATATTGTTGAACAATTTTCATTGCGCTTTTTAAACTGCAGTAAACTGAAATTTATTTTTATTTACAGTTTACATAGATTTAACTTTAAAAACAGTCCTGAGCAGTATAACACACAGGATTTATCTGATATGCCATTCTGATGTTATCCTTCTGCTCATGGTGTTTTTTTGTTTTACACAAATGTTAATGTATGGTCTATACAGACAGTGTAGAGACGACAGCACATTAAAACATCATCAAACCCTCCATCAACATTAGATGTGTCAGGCTGCACAGCCTGAAGAGACAGCTGGATTGACTAAAATAGAAGTAGATGTTGTTCCTTTAAATGCACATGAGACAGAAAGTGAGAAATACTGTTGATTGGTGTAGGCAAGTTTTCAAGGTTTGTGGTTCAGTCTCACCACTTTAATTACATGAATACCTAGTCCTTGTCCTCAAAAATTGATTAAACTATAATAATAACTGTATTTTTACTCATACCTGACAGCAACATTGAGTTAAAATCTGACCAGAGGAGAAGAGCCCAAGCCATCCAGAATAGACCTGTGACTAATTAGAGTTTAACCAAAAGGTCAGGTACTAAAAGATCTAGAAAGTGTAAGAATATAATAATGATAATAATGTTAAGACAGTGTAAAGTCAGAAAAAAACTAGAAAGCTCTCATACAATTTGGGCCCATTTCTGAATCAGGTGCCAAGTTAGGTGGTTAATCAGACAGAAGAAAGACCCAAAATGATGAAGAATCAAGTTCAGCCAACTGCACTAATCACACAGGATACTGCAAATATGTCTCAATATCTGACACATAAGATGATACGTGTATAAGAGGACAAAGGACTTGAAGAAATTAAAAAAAGAAGATATTCTACAATACTTGACAATCATCACACCCCAAATATTTAGCCAATAAAGCTTGACACCTCAATGGGTATAGAAAAGAATATACAGTATACCTACTGTACTTCCATTTAATTGGTAGAGTCAGAAAAACAATCATATAAATTGAGTGGATAATCATGGATTTACATAAAAAAATGAGTTAATGAAACTGTTGCAGCAGCAAAAGACACTTTTTTCCCAAGTTGGCTCACAGCTTGCTCTAGTTTTCAGAATCAAATTTAAATTTATGTGCAAACATAAGTTCAAGCCTCGAGTATGACTGTTGCTTAGAAATTGGAGAGATATACATTGAAGATTCCATGTTGCTTGTGGCAGATAAAATGTTTGGGATTGCTCAAACTAAATTCATAGAGTTCTTGGACAAAGTGACATTTTGGCTGCTGTTTACAGTGGATCTTGTTAAAAAGACAGCCTGTGTGTTTGGCTGTCAAAACATCCATGATCAAACTGTTTTAAAGTGTAAAAACTATAAACTAGAACAGTTGGGGAAATATAGTAATTTTGGACTAAACACTACAGATGGATTGACATAGATGGGCCCAGCCCAACTGGTGGTGTCCAACCGGGCGTCTGAACCCACAGCCTCCGGCTTCAGAGTCCAGCACTCTACCTGTGTTACCAAGATGCTTTTATTGACTCTGTTAAATATTCCCCCTCAGATTTTGGCATCGTCCCGATGTCAGAGGTGCATTTAAGCTTTAATCAATCAATCAATCAATCAATCAATCACTTTATTCATAAAGCACTTTAAAAGCAACACTTGCTACACAAAGTGCTGTACAGCAAGAAAACATAAAAGCAGGAAGCAGGGCACTAACACAAAAACAATATAGAACCACAGTCAAAAATAAAATAAAATAAAACAAAAGGTAAAATAAATAAATAAAATCAGTTCAATAAAATCAATGCCTCACACTGGGTCGAAGGCCAGAGAGTAAAAGTGTGTTTTAAGACAGGTTTTAAAAATGGACAGTGAAGGTACTTGTCTGATGTCCAGGGGTAAATCATTCTATAACCTGAGTGCCATGATCGAAAAGGCTCTGTCCCCTCTGAGCTTCTGCTTCACCTTTGGCACCGCCAGAAGCAGCTGTTAAGCTGACCTGAGGGACTGGGTAGGAGTGTAGGGATGCAGAAGCTCAGAGAGGTAAGGCGGAGCAAGACCGTTCAAGAATTTAAAAACAAATAAAAGAATTTTGAAATGCACGGGCAGCCAGTGGAGTGAAGCTAAGATGGGTGTGATGTGATCTCTTTTATGTGTACCTGTTAAAAGATGAGCAGCGGCATTTTGAATCAGCTGCAGACGCGAAAGAGATGACTGGCTGACACCGGCGTAGAGTGCATTACAGTAATCCAGCCGAGATGAAATAAAAGCATGGATTACTGTTTCCAGGTGCGGTCTAGAGAGAATGGGTTTTACTTTTGCTAAACGCCTTAGATGAAAGAAGTTGGATTTTACCACAGAACAAATCTGAGTGTCTAATTTAAAATCACTGTCCATGATTAAACCAAGGTTCCTAACTGTGGATTTCACGTAAGGAGTGAGGGGGCCCAAGTTTACAGAAGGGGACTCACAGGGGCCACTAGGTCTAAACACCATCACTTCTGTCTTCTTATCATTAAAATTTAGAAAGTTTAGGGCCATCCAAGACTTGATGTCTTCAATGCATGACAGAAGTAGGTTTACTGATGAGGCAGCTTTTTGTTTTAGATGGACATATATCTGACAGTCATCAGCATACAGGTGGAAGGAGATACCATGATTTTTAAAAATGGAACCCAGTGGAAGTATGTACAAAGAAAAAAGCATGGGCCCTAGAACTGACCACTGTGGGACTCCGTATGGCAGAGGAGCAGAAGAGGATTCAAATCCAGAGATGCTAACTTTAAAACTCCTGTCTGCCAGATAGGACCTAAACTAGTTGAGAGGAGTGCCACAAATGCCCACTAGGTGCTGCAAACGGAAAATTAAAACATGATGGTCCACTGTGTCAAAGGCAGCAGTTAAATCAAGCAGCACAAGAACAGCATATTCACCTGAATCACATGCTAAGAGAATATCGTTAAAAACTCTTAACAAGGCTGTCTCTGTGCTATGAGAAGCTTTGAAACCAGATTGAAAAACCTCCAAAATACCGTGTTCATCCAGAAAACATTTCAGCTACTGTACATATAGACAATTTTCTCTAAATTTTTTTGAGAGAAATGGCAGCTTGGAAATGGGCCTAAAATTTGCCAACATGGTATGATCGAGACCAGGTTTCTTAATCAAGGGCTGCACTACTGCATGTTTAAAATTTGCAGGAACCACACCAGATGACAGGCTGCTGTTCAAGATGGCAAGAACTGACTGGCCTATACTGGGAAGCACCTCTTTAAAAAGTCTCGGATGGACAGCATCACAGGGAGACCCTGAGGGCTTAATGTGGGTAACCACATCCTCTAAAAATGACAGTCACAGGTTCAAACTGATTAAAAACAGCAGAACAAGGGACAGAGACAGAGGGATCAGAGGCAGGAGCTGAGATGAGAGCCCTGGTGGTGGCCACCTTATCAATAAAAAAGCTCATAAAATCATTGCATAACTCAGAGGAAGCTCCAAACAGTCAGTCTGTGGGGTATTAAGAACAGAGTCAATAGTGTTAAATAAAACACGTTGATTATGACAATGAGATAAAACAATATGAGCAAAATATTCGCTTTTTGCCTACTTGACACTATTTTGATACTGATGCCAGCAGTCTTTTAAAATTTGCAATGACACCTGCAGTTTGTCCTTCTTCCTCCTGTGTTCAGCTCTGCGGCACTCCTGTCTGACTGCACGAGTTCTGTCATTGAACCACGGCTCAGGATTGGATTGAGGTTGCTTGATTTTCAATGGAGCCACAAAGTCCAAGATGGTTTGGCAGGAGGAGTGAAACCAGGAGCTGAGTTCCTCCACAGATAAGATAAGATAAGCCTTTATTAGTCCCACAACGGGGAAATTCCAGGATTGCAACAGCACAGGGATAGCAACACTCAGAGCAACAATCAGAAGGCAAGAAAAAAAACAAGCAAGCAAGAGCAGCTAATAAACATATGTACGTATTACTATAAAATATATATATATACACACACACACAGACACACAGTGCAGAGCATTGTAGCTGGATGGAATAAATATATGAATATATGAACACACAGTGCAGAGCATTGTAGCTAGATGGAATAAATATGTAAATATATAAACACCCACAGTACGGAGCATTGCAGCTAGGTGGAATAAATATGCAAGTATATAAACACACACAGTGCGGAGCAATGTAGCTAGATGGAATAATATGTAGATATATAAATATATAAACACACACCCAGTGCTGAGCATTGTAGCTAGATGGAATAAATATGCAAATATATAAACACACACAGTGCAGAGCATTGTTGCTAGATGGAATGAAACAGCATAACCGTCTACTTAGTTATCCTACATGGTATGATTATGATTATGTGCCCATACATATTCTCACCCTCCATAGCGACCGGTATGGTGAGATGAGATGGAGCCGGGATGGATACAGAGCTGGTCAAAGTCAGCGGAGAACCAACCAGCAGTGGAAGGGTTAAAAATCTGGTAGCGCTGAGCAGGACCGCAAGTTTTAGCTGCAGTGCATGACAGATCAGCCTCAAATAATACAGGCATATGGTCGGACAATACAGCGTCACAGATTTCTTTTTTTTCCACAATATCTTTATTGAACCTTTTTTTTTTTTTTTTTTTTTTTAACAAACATGATACAAACAATCAAACACTAACACTAAAGTACTACAAAAAAAAAAAATACCCTAAAAACACCAACAACCACCAACAAAATCAAGTCTTCAACAATGCTCCTCTGTTTAGTCTAGACAATCCAATACATTAGTATACATATTATGTTCACCAGTTTGGAATTTACAAGGTCCACACACATCATTCACCTTCTTCTTCAAGAGTTATGTTTAAATTTTTTACATAATCAATAAAAGGTCTCCATATATTCTCAAACACAATTTCCTTTGATTTCAGTATATATGTTATTCTTTCTAATGGAAGGTTTGTTAACATCTGTCTTAACCACTGAGTCACATCTGGTCTATGAGTCTTTTTCCATAATAGTGCAATACATTTTTTGGCATTAAGCAAACTGAGGTCTATGAATGTTCTTTCACTTTTATTGAAATTATGCTTTTCTGGGTACAGACCCAACAAAAACAGTTTAGGATTCAATATGATTTGTTTTGAGATTATTTTTTCAATTGTTACCCTCACCTCCTCCCAAAACATTCTTATTAATCTACATTCCCATAAACAATGAAATAGGGTTCCTTTACTTTCCATGCATTTTGTGCATGTATCTGGTATATTTTTGTTATATCTATTTAACTCCTCCGGTGTAACATACATCCGCATTAACCATTTGAAATGTATCAATTTAAGGCGTGCATTTATTGATTTGGTTTGAGCTTCTGTACAAGCCAATTCCCATTGTTCCTCTGAAATTTCAATTTGCAGATCTTCTTTCCAGTAGTTTAATCTTTTCAGTGAATTTTCACTTGAAGATAGTGTCAATGAGTTATAAAACTCTGAAATAATACCCTTTCTTTTACTATCTTTCATCATCATTTTTTCCAAGGATGAATAAATAGGTCGAGTGAGAGCTTTATTTTGATTTGATCGAATAAAGTTTCTAAGTTGAAGATATTTAAAAAAATGTGTTCTATTGAGATTAAATTTGATCCTCAGCTCTTCAAAAGACATTATGTTGTCTGCACCTGGCAAATATAAATCCTGAATCTTTTGTATCCCTTTTAAATTCCATACTTTAAATACAGCGTCCGCTCTCCCTGGTTTAAAATATTGATTACCCCATATTGGACTAAATTGTGACAATAACTGTGGTTCTTTTAAATAGTTTTTAGCTTCACACCATATTTTGATCATATGCTTTACAAATGGATTTTTAACTTGTTTTTGTAATTTTTTTGCCGAATCTGAGTATATGAATATGGGAAGAGGTAAAGGTAAATTGTATGATTCCATTTCAGTCCAGTGAGGGAGATCATTTGATGAAAAATAATATGTCATAGACCTCAGTTGTGCCGACCAATAATACAACATAAAATTTGGACATTTCAGACCTCCACGATCAAATGGTAAATATAATAAAGACAAACGTAATCTAGCCCTCCTGTTGTTCCATATAAATTCCACTAACTTTTTTTTTATTCTTGAGAATAGATCTAAAGGTGGTGATAAGGGAATGTATTGAAATAAATAAAGTATTTTAGGTAAAATATTACTTTTAAGTATATTGATTCTCCCGATCATCGACATTGGTAGTGACATCCATCTCTGAGTTAACTCATTGATATCTGACATTAAGGCTTCATAGTTGACACTGGCGACTGATTCTAGCTTAGGCATAATTTGGATTCCTAAATATTTAAACTGATTTACAACATTGAATTGATTTACCTCAGGGGCTGGGTAATTTCTCTGGGTCTCATTTAGCATTAATATTGAAGATTTAGTTTTATTTATTTTATATCCTGATATTTCCCCAAAATTCTTTATTAAATTCAACAAGGTTGGAATTGATTTTTTTAGATTCGACATAAACAAAATTATATCATCGGCGTACAGGGAGATTTTATGTTCTGTTGGTCCAACTTTAATTCCATATATTTGTGAATGTAAACGTATCGCTATCGCTAAAGGTTCAATTGCCATAGTAAACAGTAAAGGTGAAAGTGGACAGCCTTGTCGACATCCTCTATTGATTTTTATTGGTTTTGAAATATTGTTATTTGTTAGGATTTCTGCTGTAGCATTATTGTATATTATTTGAACCCATTTTATGAAATTATTTCCAAGTCCAAACCTTTGTAGGACTTCAAAAAGAAAGGGCCATTCAACTCTATCAAAGGCCTTTTCGGCGTCCAATGATAGGAGAGCTGTATCCGGTGCTTCTTTTTTTTTTTTCCACAATATCTTTATTGAACCCTTTTTTTTTTTTTAACAAACATGATACAAACAATCAAACACTAAAGTACTACTACAAAAAAAAAAAAAAATGCACTAAAAACACCAACAACCACCAACAAAATCAAATCTTCAACAATGCTCCTCTGTTTAGTCTAGACAATCCAATACATAAGTATACATATTATGTTCACCAGTTTGGAATTTACAAGGTCCACACACATCATTCACCTTCTTCTTCAAGAGTTATGTTTAAATTTTTTACATAATCAATAAAAGGTCTCCATATATTCTCAAACACAATTTCCTTTGATTTCAGTATATATGTTATTCTTTCTAATGGAAGGTTTGTTAACATCTGTCTTAACCACTGAGTCACATCTGGTCTATGAGTCTTTTTCCATAATAGTGCAATACATTTTTTGGCATTAAGCAAACTGAGGTCTATGAATGTTCTTTCACTTTTATTAAAATTATGCTTTTCTGGGTACAGACCCAACAAAAACAGTTTAGGATTCAATATGATTTGTTTTGATATTATTTTTTCAATTGTTACCCTCACCTCTTCCCAAAACATTCTTATTAATCTACATTCCCATAAACAATGAAATAGGGTTCCTTTACTTTCCATGCATTTTGTGCATGTTTCTGGTATATTTTTGTTATATCTATTTAACTCCTCCGGTGTAACATACATCCGCATTAACCATTTGAAATGTATCAATTTAAGGCGTGCATTTATTGATTTGGTTTGAGCTTCTGTACAAGCCAATTCCCATTGTTCCTCTGAAATTTCAATTTGCAGATCTTCTTTCCAGTAGTTTAATCTTTTCAGTGAATTTTCACTTGAAGATAGTGTCAATGAGTTATAAAACTCTGAAATAATACCCTTTCTTTTACTATCTTTCATCATCATTTTTTCCAAGGATGAATAAATAGGTCGAGTGAGAGCTTTATTTTGATTTGATCGAATAAAGTTTCTAAGTTGAAGATATTTAAAAAAATGTGTTCTATTGAGATTAAATTTGATCCTCAGCTCTTCAAAAGACATTATGTTGTCTGCACATGGCAAATATAAATCCTGAATCTTTTGTATCCCTTTTAAATTCCATACTTTAAATACAGCGTCCGCTCTCCCTGGTTTAAAATATTGATTACCCCATATTGGACTAAATTGTGACAATAACTGTGGTTCTTTTAAATAGTTTTTAGCTTCACACCATATTTTGATCATATGCTTTACAAATGGATTTTTAACTTGTTTTTGTAATTTTTTTGCCGAATCTGAGTATATGAATATGGGAAGAGGTAAAGGTAAATTGTATGATTCCATTTCAGTCCAGTGAGGGAGATCATTTGATGAAAAATAATATGTCATAGACCTCAGTTGTGCCGACCAATAATACAACATAAAATTTGGACATTTCAGACCTCCACGATCAAATGGTAAATATAATAAAGACAAACGTAATCTAGCCCTCCTGTTGTTCCATATAAATTCCACTAACTTTTTTTTTATTCTTGAGAATAGATCTAAAGGTGGTGATAAGGGAATGTATTGAAATAAATAAAGTATTTTAGGTAAAATATTACTTTTAAGTATATTGATTCTCCTGATCATTGACATTGGTAGTGACATCCATCTCTGAAGTAACTCATTGATATCTGACATTAAGGCTTCATAGTTGACACTGGCGACTGATTCTAGCTTAGGCATAATTTGGATTCCTAAATATTTAAACTGATTTACAACATTGAATTGATTTACCTCAGGGGCTGGGTAATTTCTCTGGGTCTCATTTAGCATTAATATTGAAGATTTAGTTTTATTTATTTTATATCCTGATATTTCCCCAAAATTCTTTATTAAATTCAACAAGGTTGGAATTGGTTTTTTTAGATTCGACATAAACAAAATTATATCATCGGCGTACAGGGAGATTTTATGTTCTGTTGGTCCAACTTTAATTCCATATATTTGTGAATGTAAACGTATCGCTATCGCTAAAGGTTCAATTGCCATAGTAAACAGTAAAGGTGAAAGTGGACAGCCTTGTCGACATCCTCTATTGATTTTTATTGGTTTTGAAATATTGTTATTTGTTAGGATTTCTGCTGTAGCATTATTGTATATTATTTGAACCCATTTTATGAAATTATTTCCAAGTCCAAACCTTTGTAGGACTTCAAAAAGAAAGGGCCATTCAACTCTATCAAAGGCCTTTTCGGCGTCCAATGATAGGAGAGCTGTATCCGGTGCTTCTTTATTAAAATAAATAATATTAAATAGTCTTCTTACATTATGGAAGCCTTGTCTACCCTTTATAAAGCCATTCTGATCTCGATTAATAATATTTGGTAAAATTTCTTGTATTCGTCTTGCTAAAATTTTACAGATTATCTTAAGGTCGGCGTTTAATAGGCTTATTGGTCTCATATTTTCACATTTATTAGAGGGCTTACCTGGTTTTGGCAGCAGTATAATTAAGGCATTATTTATGTATGATGGTAAATTATTATTTTGAAATGCTTCTAAAACCATTTCCAAAAAAGGTTTTATTAATTTATTCTTAAATTTTTTATAAAGGTCAACTGGAAGACCATCTGGTCCTGCACTTTTTCCTGATTTCATATTATCAATGGCTAGCCCAACTTCTTCTTGACTAAATTTAGACTCCAATATCTCCCTGTTTTCATTTGGAATACACGGTATAGATAGTTCGTTCAAAAACCCATTTAGTTTTGTTAAATCAGGTTCATTTTTGGTATCATATAATTTTTCATAGTAATCTCTAAAGGCTCTATTAATTTCTAAAGGATCAATAACTACCTGTCCTTTACTTATAATACTGGTAATTGGTGTTTTAATTTCCAATTGTTTAATCTGCCATGCTAATAATTTTCCTGATTTTTCACCTTGTTCATAAAAAGATTGTTTCAATCTTAGAAGACTCGAGGCAGCTCTATTCGCTGATTTTTTGTCGTATTCAGCTCTCAAAATCAGTAATTCATTCTCCAACCTTGGGTCACTTCCTGCATACACTTTTTCCTGAAGATTTTTTATTTTATGTTCCAATTTAGCTCTCTCCTCTCGAGTCTTCTTAGATTTTGATCCTGTATAACTAATAATATGTCCCCTAATAAAAGCTTTGAAAGCCTCCCACTTTACACATGCTGATGTTTGTGTAGTATTGATGTCAAAGAACTCGTCTATCTGTTTTTCTATATACTTGACAAATTCCTCATCCTGAAGCCATTTATGCTGAAATTGCCATCTACCTGATTCCTTTGTCAATTTTTTATCTACATATATTAGACAACAGGGTGCATGATCAGAGATCACGATGTTATCATAAAAGCAGTTCTGAATCTTGGACCTTAATTCTGTGGAAATCAAAAAATAATCAATACGTGAGAATGTCTTGTAGGTACTGGAATAACAAGAATAGGCTTTAACTTGTGGTTTCATTTCTCTCCATATATCTAACAATCTCAATTCTTTCATAAAATGATTAATAGTCATCCTACATCCAATGTGCGTACAATCCAGTCCTGTTGATCTATCCACACCTGGATTCAATGTACAATTAAAATCCCCTGCTATTATATGTTGCCCTGTAAGTGATGATAAGATGAGAAATAAATTAGCAAAGAACTTCTGATCATCTATATTGGGACCATATAAGTTCACAAGATTTATATTTTCTAATAGCAAAGAACCTTGAATGATTACATATCTTCCAAATTTGTCTCCAATTACATTTTTCACTTGAAAAGGAACTGATTTATGTATGAGAGTCATAACTCCCCTGGCTCGGGATGAAAATGAAGAGGTGAATACACTTCCCTGCCATCTACTCCTAATTCTTTTAACATCCTCCTCTATCAGATGAGTTTCTTGTAAAAACACAATTCTTGAACCCATGTCCTTTATTTTATTCATAACTTGTTTAAGTTTTTTTAAATTTTGTAGACCTCTGCAATTCCATGAAGTTAAATTAAGATTAACACTTTGGTCCATGATCAATAGAGAGTTTGGGATTACCTTGCAGTGTAAACATGCTCATACAGAGAAGCAAAAACATGAGTGGTTGAACATTCATCCTACAAACTACACACAAACAAATTTCCCCTTCCCACACTTGTGGCAAACCCCCCAAAATCAAAAGAAAAATTCTGTCTCCCGATATAGCCATCGACCGTTCCACACCCACGGGGAACAGCCTAAGCCACTCCTTCTTCATCCTCCCAATCACCCTAACTCTACTGCTTTTAATGACGTAACATTAACTCTCCTCTGTAGTTTTCCAACTTAACTCCAAAATTTTTAACAACTTTGTACATCATAGTTTTTTTTTTTTTGTTTGTTTGTTTTGTTTTTGTTTTGTTTTTTTTAATATATAATACAATCTATATTTTGTAAACTTACTATTTACTTCAAGTCAGTCAGATGCCTGTGCAAATGCTTAATTATTCTACCTTATATTTTGTTCATGCTTAGCTCCCACCAGTCTCTTCTTCTTCTTTGATCTTCTTGATGAACTCCTGCACCTCCTCTGGGGTCTTGAAGATGTGGGTTCTGCCCTCATACGTGGTCAGCAGTCTCGCAGGATAGATTACACCATGACGAATCCCAAGGTTGCGCAGCTCCTTACGTACGGGATCAAACTGCTTCCTCAATTGCTGGATTCCTGTGGCCAAATCTGGGTAGAACCGCACCTGCTGGTCCTGGTGTTTAATCTCTCCTTTTTTAGCTCGTGCAGCGTTGAAGATCTTCATCCTGTCTCTGTTGCTAAGAAACTTCATAATTAAGGTCCTCGGCGGTCCCTTATCTCTCCGTGGGCCAATACGATGTGCTTTTTCCAGAACCACTGCTGATTGCAACTCCTCGCTGCCCAGCACCTCCGGAATCCACTTTTCCAGAAAGGAACATACGTCCCGACCTTCTGATTCCTCTGGAAGACCCACCAGCCTCAAATTATTCTGTCTCGACCGAGATTCCAAATCCAAAATATTATCTTCCAGAGATTTATTTTTTTTTTCCAAAGTGCGCACCTTTAATTGAAGACGGGTGACGTCATCTTCAGCACTAGCGAGACGGAGCTCCATCTGCGCCGTTCGTTCTACACAGTCACCCAATTCCTTTCTTATTCCTTCCAACGCTGTCATAATCCCATCAAATCTAGAGGAAAAGTCCGCTCTCATTGAGCTCATGGCTGCCATCAGCGCATCTGCGCCATTCCCCGCAGAAATCGCAGCGTTGCCAGCCTCCTCCGCCATATATGGAGTTTTGTTCGCTGCGTCACAGACCTGAAAGTCCGTTAATTTGGACTGTTTCGGCGGCTCGCTTTTTCCTTTTCCTGGTTTTCCAGCCTTAGGCTTCGCCGACATATCCTCGCCCAAATGCTGGGATACGTTCTGTCCCAAATGAGAGAGTTATTTGCCGATTTTTTTTTTCCAGGAGCAGAGCAGAGCGAGACACGTCCGTCCTACGTGGCAGCCATAACCGGAAGCCATCCGGTGCTTCTTTATTAAAATAAATAATATTAAATAGTCTTCTTACATTATGGAAGCCTTGTCTACCCTTTATAAAGCCATTCTGATCTCGATTAATAATATTTGGTAAAATTTCTTGTATTCGTCTTGCTAAAATTTTACAGATTATCTTAAGGTCGGCGTTTAATAGGCTTATTGGTCTCATATTTTCACATTTATTAGAGGGCTTACCTGGTTTTGGCAACAGTATAATTAAGGCATTATTTATGTATGATGGTAAATTATTATTTTGAAATGCTTCTAAAACCATTTCCAAAAAAGGTTTTATTAATTTATTCTTAAATTTTTTATAAAGGTCAACTGGAAGACCATCTGGTCCTGCACTTTTTCCTGATTTCATATTATCAATGGTTAGCCCAACTTCTTCTTGACTAATTTTAGACTCCAATATCTCCCTGTTTTCATTTGGAATACACGGTATAGATAGTTCGTTCAAAAACCCATTTAGTTTTGTTAAATCAGGTTCATTTTTGGTATCATATAATTTTTCATAGTAATCTCTAAAGGCTCTATTAATTTCTAAAGGATCTATAACTACCTGTCCGTTACTTATAATACTGGTAATTGGTGTTTTAATTTCCAATTGTTTAATCTGCCATGCTAATAATTTTCCTGATTTTTCACCTTGTTCATAAAAAGATTGTTTCAATCTTAGAAGACTCGAGGCAGCTCTATTCGCTGATTTTTTGTCGTATTCAGCTCTCAAAATCAGTAATTCATTCTCCAACCTTGGGTCACTTCCTGCATACACTTTTTCCTGAAGACTTTTTATTTTATGTTCCAATTTAGCTCTCTCCTCTCGAGTCTTCTTAGATTTTGATCCTGTATAACTAATAATATGTCCCCTAATAAAAGCTTTGAAAGCCTCCCACTTTACACATGCTGATGTTTGTGTAGTATTGATGTCAAAGAACTCGTCTATCTGTTTTTCTATATACTTGACAAATTCCTCATCCTGAAGCCATTTATGCTGAAATTGCCATCTACCTGATTCCTTTGTCAATTTTTTATCTACATATATTAGACAACAGGGTGCATGATCAGAAATCACGATGTTATCATAAAAGCAGTTTTGAATCTTGGACCTTAATTCTGTGGAAATCAAAAAATAATCAATACGTGAGAATGTCTTGTAGGTACTGGAATAACAAGAATAGGCTTTAACTTGTGGTTTCATTTCTCTCCATATATCTAACAATCTCAATTCTTTCATAAAATGATTAATAGTCATCCTACATCCAATGTGCGTACAATCCAGTCCTGTTGATCTATCCACACCTGGATTCAATGTACAATTAAAATCCCCTGCTATTATATGTTGCCCTGTAAGTGATGATAAGATGAGAAATAAATTAGCAAAGAACTTCTGATCATCTATATTGGGACCATATAAGTTCACAAGATTTATATTTTCTAATAGCAAAGAACCTTGAATGATTACATATCTTCCAAATTTGTCTCCAATTACATTTTTCACCTGAAAAGGAACTGATTTATGTATGAGAGTCATAACTCCCCTGGCTCGGGATGAAAATGAAGAGGTGAATACACTTCCCTGCCATCTACTCCTAATTCTTTTAACATCCTCCTCTATCAGATGAGTTTCTTGTAAAAACACAATTCTTGAACCCATGTCCTTTATTTTATTCATAACTTGTTTAAGTTTTTTTAAATTTTGTAGACCTCTGCAATTCCATGAAGTTAAATTAAGATTAACACTTTGGTCCATGATCAATAGAGAGTTTGGGATTACCTTGCAGTGTAAACATGCTCATACAGAGAAGCAAAAACATGAGTGGTTGAACATTCATCCTACAAACTACACACAAACAAATTTCCCCTTCCCACACTTGTGGCAAACCCCCCAAAATCAAAAGAAAAATTCTGTCTCCCGATATAGCCATCGACCGTTCCACACCCACGGGGAACAGCCTAAGCCACTCCTTCTTCATCCTCCCAATCACCCCAACTCTACTGCTTTTAATGACGTAACATTAACTCTCCTCTGTAGTTTTCCAACTTAACTCCAAAATTTTTAACAACTTTGTACATCATAGTTTTTTTTTTTGTTTGTTTTGTTTTTGTTTTGTTTTTTTAATATATAATACAATCTATATTTTGTAAACTTACTATTTACTTCAAGTCAGTCAGATGCCTGTGCAAATGCTTAATTATTCTACCTTATATTTTGTTCATGCTTAGCTCCCACCAGTCTCTTCTTCTTCTTTGATCTTCTTGATGAACTCCTGCGCCTCCTCTGGGGTCTTGAAAATGTGGGTTCTGCCCTCATACGTGGTCAGCAGTCTCGCAGGATAGATTACACCATGACGAATCCCAAGGTTGCGCAGCTCCTTACGTACGGGATCAAACTGCTTCCTCAATTGCTGGATTCCTGTGGCCAAATCTGGGTAGAACCGCACCTGCTGGTCCTGGTGTTTAATCTCTCCTTTAGCACGTGCAGCGTTGAAGATCTTCATCCTGTCTCTGTTGCTAAGAAACTTCATAATTAAGGTCCTCGGCGGTCCCTTATCTCTCCGTGGGCCAATACGATGTGCTTTTTCCAGAACCACTGCTGATTGCAACTCCTCGCTGCCCAGCACCTCCGGAATCCACTTTTCCAGAAAGGAACATACGTCCCGACCTTCTGATTCCTCTGGAAGACCCACCAGCCTCAAATTATTCTGTCTCGACCGAGATTCCAAATCCAAAATATTATCTTCCAGAGATTTATTTTTTTTTCCAAAGTGCGCACCTTTAATTGAAGACGGGTGACGTCATCTTCAGCACTAGCGAGACGGAGCTCCATCTGCGCCGTTCGTTCTACACAGTCACCCAATTCCTTTCTTATTCCTTCCAACGCTGTCATAATCCCATCAAATCTAGAGGAAAAGTCCGCTCTCATTGAACTCATGGCAGCCATCAGCGCATCTGCGCCATTCCCCGCAAACATCGCACCGCCGCCAGCTTCCTCCGCCATATATGGAGTTTTGTTTGCTGCGTCACAGACCTGAAAGTCCGTTAATTTGGACTGTTTCGGCGGCTCGCTTTTTCCTTTTCCTGGTTTTCCAGCCTTAGGCTTCGCCGACATATCCTCGCCCAAATGCTGGGATACGTTCTGTCCCAAATGAGAGAGTTATTTGCCGATTTTTTTTCTCCAGGAGCAGAGCAGAGCGAGACACGTCCGTCCTACGTGGCAGCCATAACCGGAAGTCAGCGTCACAGATTTCTAAATTAAAAACAGACAGGCCATACGAGAGGACAAGATCTAACGTGTGTCCATGCTCGTGTGTAGCACCACCAGTCACGGACTGCATCAGATTAAGAGAATCAATGATATTTAAAAAGTCTTTCACCAGCGGCTTATCAGGACAACACACATGTATGTTAAAATCTCCAACCATAAGAACACGATCATAATTTTTAACAATACCAGCCAAGAAATGGGCAAAGTCATTTAAAAAGTCCTTATTATATTTGGGTGGTCTGTATATGACAGCACACAGCAGTGTGTGTGCTGTGTGCACACACGGTTGCCATTCCTCCTCCTCATCCTGTTGTCCGCGGGGAATTAAAATAACAGCAACCTGGGCTAAAACTTCGGACAGAGCAGAGAATTCACCCACAGTCTGTCAGGTCTCCGTCACAAAAAAGAAATCCAGTTCCTAGGAGCTGATGAAATCCTTCAGGATGTAAGTTTTATTTGCCGGCGATCTGGCGTTTACCAGGCCAATCCTGGCTGGAGCTGGAGCCTGGGCCACAGCAGAACAGGAAACGTGGCGCAGTGGTCTCAGATGCTAGGGATTAACCCCACGCTGGCGAGGCCAGGGAGAGTAGCAGTGCCAGGGCCGGATCACCTCACCAAGGCCAGTCACAGGAACCAGGCAGGCATCAACATGATCCAGGAAACTCCAGGACACAGAAACCCGGGGATATAATCCGCCCGGAGTCCGGGAAACATGGAAGGAATGTGCCAGGCGGGCCTTCAGTTTCACCAGCTGACCGCTGTGTTTCCCACGGCAATGGTGAGGCCTCTGCCTTCGCTTGGAGAGAGGGGCCAAGGCCCGATACAGGTAAGGGGGTATATCTGACAGGAGCGGAGGCTTCTGTCCACCATAATCAAACAAAATAAGATCCTCGGCAGGAAGTGTAAGATCCAATAATGTTTGGCGGTTGTACACCAGTAAGGACTTGATTTCTTGAATGCCAATGGTTAAAAACAGTATAAAAACAAGCAAAACTGTCAGATACAAACGGTCAGCCCCATACACTGGCGCCATCTTGTCTTGTCACTTTAAGGGTGTCTGCCTTCTGACTATGTCTGTCATGAATTGCCCTTCGGGGCAGAAAGGTGAGACCCACGAGCTGAACCGTGAGTTTGTGAGATTTATTGAAAAAACAACAAACATAAAGTCCAACACAGTGCTCTAACACAGAATTTAAACAAATGAGCAAACTTACTGATAACATGCACCAGAGTGAGGCAGGGTTCTGGTGGAGACAAGGAGAAACTCAATCAAGACAGCTGCAATGGGAAATGAAAATGACTGCCCTTAAATAGGGTCAAAAACAATTTACACAAATAGTAACAGGTGTGGGTTACATGAGCGGGCAGAAGGAAAGAACGAGTCCTAATTAAGATCAGCTGGGAGCAGTGAGAGAGAGCAAACTGACAGCTAACAAGGACCCTGCCTATGTGGAGCAACAACCCAGAAACATCACTGCCAGCTGTCAGCCTAGAGAGAGAACAGAACAAAATAAAGATATAAAGCTGTGGAAAAATAATGACAAGTAACCTAAAAAATGTGAATAACAAAGTATACTGAACATAAACAGGAAACTAAATCATACTAAGACACAATACAAAATACGTGACAAATAAACCAAGGGTAAAATAACAGGAATGCAACTCAAAACGACAACACTTGTAAAAATACGACAAAAGGCAGAAAGACTGAGCCCGGTGGACCCCTCCCCTGCCGCGCTCAGATCGTGACAGAGCCCCCCTCTCACGGGGTGGATACTAGACACCTCAAAGTAACATCAAAAGACAAACCCCCCCACACACACAAACCCCCCCCCCCACCCCATAAGAAACAACCTCACCCCGGGTGGGAGGAGGGAGACCCAGGCACGGAGGGACTGAACCAAACCAGAGAATATAAGAAAAAACTTTCAGAATTAACATCCCAGCAGAGTCCAGACAAAGAGAAAATAACAAAAACAAAGGCCATACTCAGGACCCATACAGAACCAGGCACCTAGGCCCCCTGGACCAAAGAACCAAACTGTTCCGGTGGCCGGCCGAAGTCCCAGGCCTGGCAGATGGCGAGACAGTAGGAGTCGGGTGGCCTGCCAGAAAATATGTCACCCAGCCCAACGGCACAGTCTGTCAGGCGGTTGACCAGAGTTTTTTAGCCACCTGAACAGAAAGGGTGGTCCAGGAGGCGGCTGCCCAACGAGAAGAATTAATGGTGGGCAAGATGGAGAAGTTGGGGAACCCGAGCTGACGTCAGGGTGAGGAGAGGGAATCACGACGGCCTCGGGCAGAGGAGGGGGAACCACGATGGCGTCAGGCAGAGGAGGGGGGAACCACAATGCCCTTGGACTGGCCTGTAGCACCCTTGGTGGGTCCAGGCTGGAGCAAAGCAGCACCCTCGGTGGCTCTGGGCTGGAGCAAAGCAGCACCCGTGGTAGCTCTGGACTGGAGAAAAGCAGCACCCGTGGTGGTTCTGGGCTGGAGCAAACCTGTACCCACAGTGGGCCTGGACTGGGTCAGAGCTGCACCCGCAGTGGGCATGGACTGGGCCATAGCTGCACTCACGGAGGTCCCGGGCTGGGACGAAGCAGCCACAAAGACCTCAGTGGGAGGAGCTGGACCTATGGGGATCTCGGGTGGTGAGCCGGGACCCACGGAAACTTCTGCCAGAGCTGGACAATCCTCGGTGATCCTAGGGAAAAGCTCAGGCAAGGGAGGCAAAGAAACTGGGTCAGGGTCATAGGCGGCAGTGGAGCCCGGTGAGGTAAGCTCAGGTGCAGCTGATGGCTGCACTTGGCTCTCCCCACCAAGAGCCAGGCAAGATCTCTCCAAAAGAGAGACAACAAAGACAAAGGAGAGTACTTGTGTAACCCAGTGTTAAAAACGTAAATAAAATTATAAATATCGACACCCCATAAAAAAAAACCAAAAAAACCCCCCACACATTTCACAATGAGAATAAATATTTTGAAGATAGATATATAAATAAATATATTATAGGAAAAACTGCAAGAATTTGCACAAAACGATCTTGACTTTGGCAAAACAGATCAAGTGAAACACCCAATCAAATTATCAGATGAAACACCGTTCAAACACAGAGCACGTCCCATACATCCAAATGACCTGGAAGCGGTCCGTAAGCATCTCAAAGAACTCCAACAAGCAGACGTGATAAGAGAGTCCACTTCCCCATTTTCTTCGCCTATTGTAGTGGTGTGAAAGAAAAATGGCAATGTCCGCCTTTGTATTGATTACAGGAAGCTTAACATGCAGACTGTAAAAGATGCTTACGCCCTCCCCAACTTGGAGGAAACGTTTTCCACCTTGACCGGTTTGCAGTGGTTCTCCGTCCTCAATTTAAAGTCGGGGTACTACTAAATTGAGGTAGAGGAGCTGGACAAACCAAAGACGGCGTTCGTATGTCCCATGGGCTTTTGGGAATTCAATAGAATGCCCCAAGGCATTACAAACGCCCCCAGCACGTTCCAGCGCCTCATGGAGAAATGTATGGGTGACATGAATCTGCATGAGGTGATTGTGTTCCTTGATGACATCATTGTATTCTCCAAGACGCCCGAAGAACATGAGGCTCGCTTAATGAAAGTTCTTAAAGCGTACCTCTGGTGGTCGTGAAGACGCATTTAACTTGAAAACATTATGAAAAAGTATTTCTTATTTTGGTAAATAATTCTTGCCAGCCATATACCACCAGACATACGTATATTCAAATAGGACCTTGGCCATGGGCAGCCAATGAAAACTGTGGGCGCAGCCATGACACTTGCGGATGTGACGTCACTTCGTGGATACGAAAAGACAATAATCAGCGTTTCCCCGCGATTACGGTGCTGTTGTCCGTTGTTTTTGTTCTATTATGGCCGAATTTTATGACTGTGCGGAAGAATTTGGGCGACATGGCTACATGTTTGAGCCAGAAAGGTCTTCTGAGGGTTAAAGTGACGAAGTGGTCCTCACACACAACGCAATTTCGTCTGAAATTATTCGTCTGTGCCCTGTTTCCGCTCCGATCTTCTGACAAGGTGAGCTGGGTTTGGGTACACAAAAAAAGTGTTTCTTTGTTTTTTTCGCGTATTATTCAGACATCCAAAGGCTTTACATTCCGCCATGTTGCGATATCCATATCGCATTGTATGTTTTTGTTTTTACAAGAGCACCGAGTGTCTGCTGTTCTGTATATAGTTTTAGAATCATCTTCCGTGTTGCGGCAGTTAGGAGCTCAGATCAGATGAGACAAGCCGCTGAATTTAAGCATTTATTTATTTATTTATCTACTCGTTTCAGTTCTGCGTTTAATATGAACCCTGAGTTTGAAATAAACGTTTGAATTTGAATTTGAATATCCCCGAAGCCGCTGCACATCCGGGTACTCGGATCGCATAGTTTTAGAATCATCGGCCTTTACGAGCTCAGATCAGAAAAGTCGGCCCGCTGAATTTAAGCATTTATTTATTTATTTTCTACTCATTTTAGTTCTGCATTTAATATGAATCCTGAGTTTGAAATAAACGTTTGAATTTGAATATCCCCGAAGCCGCTGCACATCCGGGTACTCGGATCACATAGTTTTAGAATCATCGGCCTTTACGAGCTCAGATCAGAAAAGTCGGCCCGCTAAATTTAAGCATTTATTTATTTATTTTCTACTCGTTTTAGTTCTGCATTTAATATGAACCCTGAGTTTGAAATAAACGTTTGAATTTGAATATCCCTGAAGCCGCTGCACATCCGGGTACTCGGATCGCATAGTTTTAGAATCATCGGCCTTTACGAGCTCAGATCAGAAAAGTTGGCCCGCTGAATTTAAGAATTTATTTATTTATTTTCTACTCATTTTAGTTCTGCATTTAATATGAACCCTGAGTTTGAAATAAACGTTTGAATTTGAATTTGAATATCCCCGAAGCCGCTGCACATCCGGGTACTCGGATCGCATAGTTTTAGAATCATCGGCCTTTACGAGCTCAGATCAGAAAAGTCGGCCCGCTGAATTTAAGCATTTATTTATTTATTTTCTACTCATTTTAGTTCTGCATTTAATATGAACCCTGAGTTTGAAATAAACGTTTGAATTTGAATATCCCCAAAGCCGCTGCACATCCGGGTACTCGAGGCTCAGCCAATACTGATCCAGATCGCGGTAGCCACGAAATTACGTCACAGGAAGCGTCCTGGAAGTCCATGTAGCCGCTAGTATGGCTGTACCCATGTTTTGCTGACATAGCTGAACCAGCACATCAGCAATGGATTTATATCAAATTGCTTTGAACGTGAATTTCAACTTAAACTTGAACTAGAACGTGAGACAGGGGCTCAATATAATGTCTTTTTTTTCATGACCACCATAGGTACGCTTTAATTGCCTAAAAGAGTACGGGCTTAAACTCTCCCTTGAGAAATGCAGATTTTTTCAAACTTCTGTCAGAAGTTTGAAACTTCGGTCACATTGTGTCCAGTAAGGGAGTTGAGACCGACCCTGAAAAAGTGAAAGCCCTCAGTACCTGGCCTGTGCCCCGTGATCTCAAACAGCTCCGCTCGTTCTTAGGCTTTTCAGGGTACTATAGGCGGTTCATTAAGAACTATTCCAGCATCGTTAGCCCCTCACTGACTTAACATCAGGTTACCCTCCTTTGCACAAAATCACAAAGCCCAAAGCTAAGCCTGCCCAGTACCACGACCCAAAGACACCATTTGGCGAGCGATGGACTTCTTCCTGTGATCTTGCATTCAAAACCATCATTGAAAAGCTCAGTACTGTGCCTGTCCTGGGTTTCGCTGACCCTCAGTTGCCATATACACTCCATACTGACGCCAGCACTACAGGGCTTGGCGCCGCCCTCTATCAAGAGCAGGAGGGCCAGACTAGGGTCATAGCTTATGCAAGCCGGGGGTTGTCTAGAAGTGAGTCCCGTTACCCCGCCCATAAATTAGAATTTTTAGCTCTAAAGTGGGCAGTAACGGAGAAGTTCGCAGACTATTTATATGGCAATCATTTTACTGTCGTGACAGATAGTAACCCCCGACGTATATTTTAACTACTGTTAAGATGGATGCCATGAGTTATAGGTGGCTAGCTGCTCTGTCGACGTTTAACTTTAAGCTCCAATACAGAGCAGGCAAGCTTAACTCAGATGCAGACGGCCTTTCTAGACGGCCACATGGCGAGTTACTTAATGACGCAGTGTCCCAAAAGGAGCTTGACCGCATACAGCAGTTCACTCAAACTCATTTGCCTCTTCCTGAAAGCAGTTTAAGTTTGGAGGTAATGTCTGCTATATGTGAAAAACACCTTGTCTGTAGCTCTCCAGATAACACCTTCCCTTTGGTTCACTCGTTAGCCCTCTCTGTAGCCGCCATTCCAGATGGCTATGCCGATGAAAATGACTGTGGTGGTCTTCCAGTTGTACCCCACATGACTCATGAACAGATCAAAAACGAACAAAGAACTGACCCCTGTTTAAGAGAAGTGACTGCACAAATTGAAACTGGGCTAAAAGTTCCACCAACTGTATGAACTGAACTTCCTGACATCAACTTGTTACTCCGAGAGCTCAGTCGACTTGAAATGTGCAATAATATCCTCTACCACACTCGCCAAGACGGAGGAAATGTTACTTACCAGCTCATCTTACCTGAACAGATCCGCGATTCAGTCTTTCAAAGCCTCCACTGTGACAAGGGCCATTTAGGCACAGAGCGTACTTTGGATCTCGCCAGAACAAGGTTCTATTGGCTTTGCATGGCGGCAGATATTGAAAAAAAGATCAAGACATGTAATCGCTGCGTAAGACGTAAAACCGCTCCAGAATGAGCTGCTCCGCTTGTCAGTATCAAGTCCACCCAACTGCTCGAACTCGTCTGTATGGATTTCCTGTCCATTGAGCCCGATCAAAGTAACACTAAGGATGTGCTCATGTTAACTGATCATTTCACGAAATATGCTATAGCCATCCCTACCAGCAATCAGAAAGCTCAGACCGTTGCAAAGGCACTTTGGGACAACTTTATAGTCCACTACGGGATACCCGAAAGGTTACATAGTGATCAGGGTCCCGATTTTGAGTCCCATATTATAAAAGAACTTTGCAAAATCATGGGCATTTGCAAAATCTGGACGACACCCTATCACCCCAGAGGTAACCCAGTAGAACGTTTCAATAGAACGTTATTGAGCATGCTGGGTACTCTAGAGGAAAAGAACAAATCTCATTGGTACAACTATGTAAAACCACTTGTACATGTGTACAATTGTGCAAAAAATGACACTACTGGTTTTGCCCCGTATGAGTTAATGTTCGGTCGTCAGCCGAGATTGCCAATCGATCTTGCATTTGGGCTCCCGTTTCGCAACAAAAGTTTCAAGTCACATTCCCAGTACACTGAAAAACTGAAGACAACTCTACAAGAAAGCTACAAACTAGCAACAGAAAATGCTAACAAGATGGCTGAAAGAAACAAAACAAGATTTGATATGCGAGTGAAACCCTCAAAACTAGAACCAGGCGACAGAGTTTTGGTACGTGCAGTTCGCCTCAGAGGAAAGCACAAACTAGCAGACAGGTGGGAAGCTGAAATCCACATTGTGGTGAACCAAGCAGGTGACTTGCCTGTTTACACTATAAAACCTGAGACAAAAGATGGTCCTGTTTGCACCGTTCACCGCGACCTCTTGCTTCCCTGTGGTTTTCTTGCCCCTGTTGAAGAAGAACCTGTCCAACCAAAACGTGTCCGCAAACCTAAGACAAGACAATCACCTGAACAAAGTGAGGAATGTGAGAATTCAGAACCGGAAAATGAGGATGTCTATTGGTACAGAAAAGGATCAATCCAAACGCCCATAAAGCTCACTCAAGTCTATGAAATTCCCCATCCAAAGACATTCTTTAAAGAAGACATTCCTGCTGAAACTCACTTACCTGAGAATGACAACCAAATAGAAAATGACAGTTCACCTGGATGTGACAACTTACCAAATGATGGAAACCTGGAGGAAACTGAAACAAATGTGGAACAATCAAACAATGAGAATGGAAATGAAAGTGAAACCAACTTATGATGAACCTGTGGAAGAAAAAGAATCTGAAAAAGAAATCCCAAAGACTGTGAGACGCTCCGAGAGGACAACCTCCCAGCCAGAAAGACTACAGTATAGTCAGTTGGGAAATCCTTTCATAACTGTTGCCCAGTCCCTGTTTCAAGGACTAAACCTGGCTTTTACCAGAGCCTTAACGGAGCCAGATCCTAAGATTATTCCCATGAACACTGGTTCTCTGATAAAAGTACCTATGATGAACCTGTGAAAGAAAAAGAATCTGAAAAAGAAATCCCAAAGACTGTGAGACGCTCCGAGAGGACAACCTCCCACCCAGAAAGACTACAGTATAGTCAGTTGGGAAATCCTCTCCTAACTGTTGCCCAGTCCCTGTTTCAAGGACTAAACCTGGCTTTTACCAGAGCCTTAACGGAGCCAGATCCTAAGATTATTCCCATGAACACTGGTTCTCTGATAAAAGTACCTATGATGAACCTGTGAAAGAAAAAGAATCTGAAAAAGAAATCCCAAAGACTGTGAGACGCTCCGAGAGGACAACCTCCCACCTAGAAAGACTACAGTATAGTCAGTTGGGAAATCCTCTCCTAACTGTTGCCCAGTCCCTGTTTCAAGGACTAAACCTGGCTTTTACCAGAGCCTTAACAGAGCCAGATCCTAAGATTATTCCCATGAACACTGGTTCTCTCATCATTACTATCTAGCTAATCCCATGCAAAGGGACTTGCATAATTCTAAGGGGGGATAGTGTAACCCAGTGTTAAAAACGTAAATAAAATTATAAATATCGACACCGCTTTAAAAAAAAAAAAAAAGAGAAAAACCCCCCCACTCCTTTCACAATGGGAATAAATATTTTGAAGATAAATATATAAATAAATATAAGATCATATAATATATTCATAACTAGCTAAAAACATTTCTAAAAAGCTCTGATAAGGTTCGTAATATTTTTATTTGGTATATTGAGCAACCAATGGCTGCATCGTTTGTTGGCAGCATCAGCTAATGGGGTCACGCGCTCTCTGGCTCGGTCTTGGTGTAACCTGCAGAACGCTTTCAGTCACAGCAGAGACACCGACCGAGAGAGCGCGATCCCTTACTGAGACGGTGAGCTAACATGCTAGTAGCAGCCTTTGCCTGGATAAAATTCTTGAGATTGGTAAGCCTAAACCAACATGAGAAACAAGGTATTGCTGTATTGTCAAATTCTAATACCTCTTTTGTTAAATTTTAAGATTTGAATTCAAAGGCTGTGAATTCACGTAAGTGCGGGAATCCCCTGTGAAGCACGTGTTGCTAGGCATGGTGAGTGCCATTCATTGTGTATGTGAAATGCTAACCGCTAGCTTAAAATGCTAACCTCCGATGCTAATTCCGGCTAGGTTTTTCATGGGAGAAAGTCATTTTTCAAGGCTGTGGTAAATAACAAAGGTCCCAATTCCCTTGCTATTGATTGTTACTTAGAAATGCATGTTATACCTATGGTTTATATGTGTTTAAAAGTGTCCAATTGAGATAAGTTGTTGTGCTAGCACACTTTTCTTTTTTTTTCCTTGTCAAGTGCTTTCCAATGCACTTGACTTATTTATTTTTGGTACCATGTGATAAATTTGAATAGTAGATGTGTTTATTTTATGCACATTTAGTGATTTAAGAAATTTGAATTATGGTTGTACAACCTAGAAATAATTAGAAATATATGAAACCAGCTATAGATCATAGCTTAAGTTTTTGTCTGGCCTATTCTGTAGGTCAGGGTTTTTTTTTTCTGGATTAGAAGACCGTGGATCTCCAGATCTGGATGGCGAGCCAAAGCACGAACCTAACCAACTGGTAGAAGTGATCCAACTGATCACCTGGAACGGATACTAGAGGACTGTACATGTTGTAAATATATTTTGGGGGTATTTTATTTTTATATTTTTTTAATATTGTTACAAGCGCTGTATTTTTGTTTAAGTGTACACATCTGTCAAAATACACATATTTGCAAGTTCCCATACTTCTGTGTGTGTGTCATCTGTTGTTGCACCCTCCAGGCTCCCACAAACCTAGAATCTATCTGACCTGGCCCAATTGTCCCTTCTGTCCAGGTAGTAAGGTTAAAGGTAACTACACTGCCATACCCAGTACTACCAAAAGGGTACAAGACTGCACCTAAAGTGGTGTTACACTTGCCTGATCTCAAGCTCCACCGCCATCCAGGACTCCATCGATCCAGGCGATGGTTCTTCGGGCCTGGCCCTCTGGAGGTCCAACTATGCCTCTGCTGCGGCAGCCCCTGCAGCAGGCATGGTGGTCAATTCAGTCCTGGGACCCCCCAGTGAGGTGACAGACGCAGGTGGCTCACCCTGCGTTTTGACAGGAGGTCGACTTCCTGCTGGCGCTGAAACCTGCTCAGCTGAAGCCCTTCAGGGGACGCTCTTTCATCGGCGCAGGCATCGGCTTGGTCTCAATGCTCACCCTCCGTCCAGAGTGTGGCTGCGGGGCTGGAACCAAGTCCTCCAAGGCCACAGGCTCCTCCAACATCCGGTGGGAAAATCCTGGGGATGGCGAACACTCAGGAGCCAGAGGAGGAGACACGGAGAGAGCAGGTAAAAAGTTTATAGCTGCAGCAGGAGGTGAGGACTCAGAGGACTGAATTGGCTGAGCCTCACCACTGGGAATCAGGCAAGGTAATTCATATGTTGGTAAAAGAGAATGAAAAGTCACTTGCCTGTGTTCCCAAGGCATGATGTTTTCTGCTGCAGCTGGTTGGAAATCAGTCATCTCCGTGACTTCAATAGCTGTAGGCCCCTCAGAGGAACGTGGAGGAGCCACCCCTGCAGACACGGTGTCAAGCGGAGCCGAGGAGAAAACAGCTTGACTCTCAGCAGCGGGAGGAGACGTCGAGGAGAAGGAAATTGCAGCAGCACAGGAAGATGAGTGGGCTGACGGGACAGCTGGCAAGGAGAAGCATGAGGAGGACACTGCTGTGGGAGTTGTCTGACTCAGCATGGGAGAAGCTGCTGAGTGAGAGGTGGGAGCGTTCTTCCGGTGGGATTTCCTTGAACAACAGCGGGGAGTGGGAGGCGGAGATGTAAGCTCAAGGTGATAAAGGAGAGGATCTAGAGTCAGGGGACGTTCCCTCATTGGCTCAAACTTCGGGCCCCCTGGTGAAATCTCCTCCAGCTCCTGGGCAAGATCCGGGAGGAGCCATGGCTTAACTTCCAGAAGGAGCTCAGTCTCTGCTAGTAAGACCTGCCTGCTCTCCTCCAGCTCCTCGGCCAATGGAGTGGGCCAGTGCTTGGGAGGGGGAGGTGGAGCTGCCGCCGGAGAGCGGCAAGAGGCTGGAGGCTTCCGTGTGCGCGAGCGCTTGCTCTTCGTCGCGCAGGCACAGACATCTGAGCAGATTCCTCCGGCTCGTGACTCATAGATTGTGGGAGAAATATGGAGAGGAGTAGGCCTGTGAGCTCCGGGTGGTCCCACAGGCTGGGGCATGCCTCGAGTACCTGCGCCGCACCCTCCAGACACTCTCGGGCTGCTTCGGGAGTATGGGAGGCTCAAGCCTGCAAAAGAATGTCCTCCAGAACACACACAGCCCACCGCTCCACTTCAACCAGTCCCAGGATTGACACATCTGGGGTGACAGACATGGTTAACCCCCAGTAAGAAAAGAAAACCAAACTGGGGGAAAATAGGGGAAACCTGCAAGCCTTTGCCGCCGCTGGAGTAAATAACAAAAACGGCTAAAAATCCACAAACTCACAGCAGCTGGGTCTCTTACTGGCCGTTGTCTTCTGTCATGAGTTGCCCTTTGGGGCAGAAAGGTGAGACCCAAGCTCTGAACTGTGAGTTTGTGAGATTTATTGGAAAAAAAACAACAAACATAAAGTCCAACACAGTGCTCTAACACAGAAATTAAACAAATGAGCAAACTTACTGATAATGTGCACCAGAGCGAGGCAGGGCTCTGGTGGAGACAAGGAGAAACTCAATCAAGACAGCGGCAACAGGAAATGAAAATGTGAAATGTAAAAAATGTGAATGACAAACTATACTGAACGTAAACAGGAAACTAAATCATACTAAGACACAATACAAAATATGTGACAAATCAACCAAGGGTAAAATAACAGAAATGCAACTCAAAACGACAACACTTGTACAAACATGACAAAAGGCAGAAAGACTGAGCCCGGTGGAATCCCCCCCGTGTTCAGATCGTGACAATATCAAGACCAGTGAGTCCTACCAGCCACACCTCTTGTGGTGAGGACTGACACACTGGTGGTTTCTGGGGAATAGGACCAATGGACCATCACTAAGTCCTGCCTACAATGCCAATTGTGACCAAGGCCAACTGGTGGTTTGAACTCACAACCTCTGACTCCAGAGTCCAGCACTATAGCCTGTGTTGCCAAGAGGGGCAAGCCAAGTATAAATGCTTTTATTGACTCTGTTACAAAGAGCTGTATCAGATTTAGCACTTGAAATGCATCAGAAATAAACAGCAATTTTACTCTGTACTTCAGCTTAAAACAGATAAAGGAATATTACATTTTTTGTACAACAGTAAAATCCTGCATGAATTCTGACCAGGTATCATAGTCTGGATGTTGTTAGTCTCTTTTCCCTAACATAATTCTTTCTTTACATTATTGCAATCTTAAGTTTTGGCCATGCAATCCTTGGTCTGGCTTATTATGCTATTCTTTGTCCTGTTTTTCCAATACTGTCTATTTTTTCCTCATCCAGTTTCCCAATTTGCAGCATGCTTGATTTGTTTCCTCAATTCCTCTCCTAGTGTCAAACTAAGAAGCCAAAGGAAGACACTCAAAAGGAGAGTCGAGGCTACAGGCATTTAACACAATGAGAGATCCTCCAGTGGAGCCAATATTTTACAGCAATGTCAATTAAACGCAATGTTTGGCACAACTGCATCATGTCTCTTGTCTTGTTATAGCTTGCACCTGTGCATCATCACTCATAACTCCTCCAAAGAGCCTCATTTTCCTCTCTCCTCCAGGTGCATTTTAGGAATTGAGACATCCCTGGTGACTGCACACCAAGCAGGATTTTGGGATCAAAGTGTGGGATACTTATTCTTTTAGATTGAAAGGGTTATTTCTTTATGGGATGCTCTGGGTCTTTATATCCCTCCTCAGAACCTACTCTAGCCTTTGCTGTTATCTAGATTGTGTTCACCTGTGTCTTTCTCAAGCACTGTCTCAAGCACATCTTGGTTGGTTGCAGGACTGGCCTCACTCAAGGTAGATACATGTTCTCGCCATTCCCCACTGAGTCAAACCGAGACTCCCGGACTATCCTGGTGTGAATGCAACCTAAGAGGACAACGTACAGTATTTGTTTGGTGATAACAAGGTGTGTATGACATGTTTTTTTTAATTTTTGTAATCTATGGGAATATAGTATATATATATATATATACTGTATATACAGTATATACTGTATATATATATATATATATATATATATATATAGATAGATAGATAGATAGATAGATAGATAGATAGATAGATACAGTATATATACTGTATATATATATAGATATAGATAGATACAGACATGGACAAAATTGTTGGTACCCCTCTGTTAATGAAAGAAAAACCCACAATGGTCACAGAAACAACTTGAATCTGACAAAAGTGGTAATAAATAAAAATTCTATGAAAATTAACCAATGAAAATCAGACAATGCTTTTGAATTGTGGTTCAACAGAATTATTTTAAAAAACAAACTCATGAAACAGGCCTGGACAAAAATGATGGGACCCTTAACTTAATATTTTGTTGCACAACCTTTTGAGGCAAATCACTGCAATCAAACGATTTCTGTAACTGTCTGTGAGACTTCTGCACCTCTCAGCAGATATTTTGGCCCACTCCTCATGAGCAAACTGCTCCAGTTGTCTCAGGTTTGAAGGGTGACTTCTCCAGACGGCATGTTTCAGCTCCTTCCACAGATGTTCAATAGAATTTAGATCAGGGCTCATAGAAGGCCACTTTAGAATAGTCCAATGCTTCGCTCTTAGCCATTCTTGGGTGTTTTTAGCTGCGTGTTTTGGGTCATTATCCTGTTGCAAGACCCATGAACTGCGACTGAGACCAAGCTGTCTGACACTGGGCAGCACACTTCTCTCTAGAATACCTTGATAGTCTTGAGATTTCATTGTACTCTGCACAGATTCAAGACACCCTGTGCCAGATACAGCAAAGCAGCCCCACAACATAACAGAACCTCCTCCATGTTTCACAGTAGGGACAGTGTTCTTTTCTTGGTATGCTTCATTTTTGTGTCTGTGAACACAGAGCTGATGTGCCTTGCCAAAAAGTTCCAGTTTTGTCTCGTCTGTCCATAGGACATTCTCCCACAAGCTTTGTGGCTTGTCAACATGCAGTTTGGCAAATTCCAGTCTGGCTTTTTTATCATTTGTTTTCAACAGTGGTGTCCTCCTTGGTCATCTCCCATGAAGTCCACTTTGGCTCAAACAACGACGGATGGTGTGATCTGACACTGATGTACCTTGACCTTGGAGTTCACCATGAATGTGTTTAGAGGTTGTTCTGGGCTCTTTTGTTACCATTCGTATTATCCGTCTCTTCTATTTTTCATCAAGTTTCCTCCTGCGGCCACGTCCAGGGAGGTTGGCTATAGTCCCGTGGATCTTAAATTTCTCAATAATATGTGCAACTGTAGTCACAGGAACATCAAGCTGCTTGGAGATGGTCTTATAGCCTTTACCTTTAACATGCTTGTCTATAATTTTCTTTCTAATCTCCTGAGACAACTCTCTCCTTTGCTTCCTCTGGTCCATGTTTAGTGTGCTACACACCATGTCAACAAACAGCACAGTGACTACTTGTCACCCTTTAAATAGGCCAACTGACTGATTACAAGTTTGTAGAAACCTGTGATGTTAATTAGAGGACACATCTTTGTTGAACATGTCCCTATGGTCACATTATTTTCAATCTTTTCTAGGGGTCCCATCATTTTTGTCCAGGCCTGTTTCATGAGTTTGTTTTTTAAAATAATTCTGTTGAACCACAATTCAAAAGCATTGTCTGATTTTCATTGGTTAATTTTCATAGAATTTTTATTTTTTTTACCACTTTTGTCAGATTCAAGTTATTTCTGTGATCATTGTGGGTTTTTCTTTCATTAACAGAGGGGTACCAACAATTTTGTCCACGTCTGTGTATATATATTTGATTAGTTTTGAGTTCTTTGTGGTTTGTTTGCTCCAGGTGATGGGTGTGGTCTGGTGAGTGGTTTGGGATTTCTTGTCTTTGCAGTGTTATTTTTCTATCACTAGGCTGTGCTATTGCGCAAACGTGTCTTTTGCCAGTACGGATTACTGGTTGCCTTGGAACCAACAGCCGTTGGAGATGCTGATCATTTTTTTTTTTGTTATTGTCTGAAAAAACATTTTCTTGGTCTGTGGGATAAAGTTTAAATAAATAAAGGGGGCGGCAGTGGCTCAGGAGGTAGAGCAGGTCGTCCAATAACCACATGGTTGGAGGTTCGAATCCTGCTCTCCCCCGATATCCTGCCGTTGCGTCCCTGGGTAAGACACTTCACCCCTAATTGCTCCTGGTGGGTCTGGAAGCACCATGTTAGGTAGCATGCCACCATCAGTGTGTGAATGGGTGGATAGCACAATCTGTAAAGTACTTTGGTCATCAAGAGATGAGAATAAAAGCGCTATATAAGTGAATACCATTTTTCACGAAATTTTCAGTTAGTCTGTCTACTTTGTGCCTGCAACACACCCACCCACACCCACACACACATATATATACAGTGGGGCAAAAAAGTATTTAGTCAGCCACCAATTGTGCAAGTTCTCCCACTTAAAAGATGAGAGAGGTCTCCAATTTTCATCATAGGTATACCTCAACTATGAGAGACAAAATGAGAAAAAAAAAAATCCAGAAAATCACATTGAAGGATTTTTAATGAATTAATTGGTAAATTCCTCGGAAAAATAAGTATTTGGTCAATAACAAAAGTTCATCTCAGTACTTTGCTATGTACCCTTCGTTGGCAATGACAGAGGTCAAACGTTTTCTGTAAGTCTTCACAAGGTTTTCACACACTGTTGCTGGTATTTTGGCCCATTCCTCCATGCAGATCTCCTCTAGAGCAGTGATGTTTTGGGGCTGTCGCTGGGCAACATGGACTTTCAATTCCCTCCAAAGATTTTCTATGGGGTTGAGATCTGGAGATTGGCTAGGCCACGAAGCCACTCCTTCGTTGCCCGGGCAGTGTGTTTGGGATCATTGTCATGCTGAAAGATCCAGCCATGTTTCATCTTCAATGCCCTTGCTGATGGAAGGAGGTTTTCACTCAAAATCTCACGATACATGGCCCCATTCATTCTTTCCTTTACACGGATCAGTCGTCCTGGTCCCTTTGCAGAAAAACAGCCCCAAAGTATGATGTTTCCACCCCCATGCTTCACAGTAGGTATGGTGTTCTTTCTCCTCCAAACACGACAAGTTGAGTTTTTAACCAAAAAGTTCTGTTTTGGTTTCATCTGACCATATGACATTTTCCCAATCCTCTTCTGGATCATCCAAATGCTCTCTAGCAAACTTCAGACGGGCCTGGACATGTACTGGCTTAAGCAGGGGGACACGTCTGGCACTGCAGGATTTGAGTCCCTGGCAGCGTAGTGTGTTATTGATGTAGCCTTTGCTACTTTGGTCCCAGCTCTCTACAGGTCATTCACTAGGTCCCCCCGTGTGGTTCTGGGATTTTTGCTCACTGTTCTCGTGATCATTTTGACCCCACGGGGTGAGATCTTGCATGGAGCCCCAGATGGAGGGAGATTATCAGTGGTCTTGTATGTCTTCCATTTTCTAATAATTGCTCCCACAGTTGATTTCTTCACACCAAGCTGCTTACCTATTGCAGATTCAGTCTTCCCAGCCTGGTGCAGGTCTACAATTTTGTTTCTGGTGTCGTTTGACAGCTCTTTGGTCTTGGCCACAGTGGAGTTTTGAGTCTGACTGTTTGAGGTTGTGGACAGGTGTCTTTTATACTGATAACGAGTTCAAACAGGTGCCATTAATACAGGTAACGAGTGGAGGACAGAGGAGCCTCTTAAAGAAGAAGTTACAGGTCTATGAGAGCCAGAAATCTTGCTTGTTTGTAGGTGACCAAATACTTATTTTACTGAGGAATTTACAAATTAATTCATTAAAAATCCTTCAATGTGATTTTCTGGATTTTTTTTTTCTCATTTTGTCTCTCATAGTTGAGGTATACCTATGATGAAAATTGGAGACCTCTCTCATCTTTTAAGTGGGAGAACTTGCACAATTGGTGGCGGACTAAATACTTTTTTGCCCCACTGTATATACGTGTGTGTGTGTGTGTGTGTGTGTGTGTGTGTGTGTGTGTGTGAATGTGTGTATATGGGGATATACTGTGTATACATATATATACACTCACCGGCCACTTTATTAGGTACACCTGTCCAACTGCTCGTTAACACTTAATTTCTAATCAGCCAATCACATGGCGGCAACTCAGTGCATTTAGGCATGTAGACATGGTCAAGACAATCTCCTGCAGTTCAAACCGAGCATCAGTATGGGGAAGAAAGGTGATTTGAGTGACTTTGAACGTGGCATGGTTGTTGGTGCCAGAAGGGCTGGTCTGAGTATTTCAGAAACTGCTGATCTACTGGGATTTTCACGCACAACCATCTCTAGGGTTTACAGAGAATGGTCCGAAAAAGAAAAAATATCCAGTGAGCGGCAGTTCTGTGGGCGGAAATGCCTTGTTGATGCCAGAGGTCAGAGGAGAATGGCCAGACTGGTTCGAGCTGATAGAAAGGCAACAGTGACTCAAATAACCACCCGTTACAACCAAGGTAGGCAGAAGAGCATCTCTGAACGCACAGTACGTCGAACTTTGAGGCAGATGGGCTACAGCAGCAGAAGACCACGCCGGGTGCCACTCCTTTCAGCTAAGAACAGGAAACTGAGGCTACAATTTGCACAAGCTCATCGAAATTGGAAAATAGAAGACTGGAAAAACGTTGCCTGGTCTGATGAGTCTCGATTTCTGCTGCGACATTCGGATGGTAGGGTCAGAATTTGGCGTCAACAACATGAAAGCATGGATCCATCCTGCCTTGTATCAATGGTTCAGGCTGGTGGTGGTGGTGTAATGGTGTGGGGAATATTTTCTTGGCACTCTTTGGGCCCCTTGGTACCAATTGAGCATCGTTGCAACGCTACAGCCTACCTGAGTATTGTTGCTGACCATGTCCATCCCTTTATGACCACAATGTACCCAACTTCTGATGGCTACTTTCAGCAGGATAATGCGCCATGTCATAAAGCTGGAATCATCTCAGACTGGTTTCTTGAACATGACAATGAGTTCACTGTACTCAAACGGCCTCCACAGTCACCAGATCTCAATCCAATAGAGCATCTTTGGGATGTGGTGGAACGGGAGATTCGCATCATGGATGTGCAGCCGACAAATCTGCGCCAACTGTGTGATGCCATCATGTCAATATGGACCAAACTCTCTGAGGAATGCTTCCAGCACCTTGTTGAATCTATGCCACGAAGAATTGAGGCAGTTGTGAAGGCAAAAGTGGGTCCAACCCGTTACTAGCATGGTGTACCTAATAAAGTGGCCGGTGAGTGTATATATATATATATATATATATATATACAGTATATCCCAGGGATGTCCAATCATGTGCCATGGAGGGCCAAGACCCCTGCAGGCTTTACCTCCAGCCAGTGTGTTCAGCACCAGATTTCACTGAACTTCTTCCCACTGATTGCTGATCAGTGAAAACACCTGCTGAAGCAACTGGGTAGAAGAGAAAACCTGCAGGGTCCTGGCCCTCCATGGCACATGATTGGACACCCCTGGTATATCCCAAAAATGTTACAGCCCAAAAGAAAAAAAAATCTCCTCACTGAGAAATTTACTGTTCTTAATTTCCTGCTCTGTGTGTCATCATTCTCCAGGATTTATTGGTTCAGCTTCCATTGTGGGGAATCAAACAGTGCTGATGTGGTGTCAAAAAGTAAATGACATTTAATGGGATTTTATGTTATTTTAATGGAGAGAGGTGTAACAGTCAAAAGATAATCACCTGTTGAAGTGGCATGATAAAATAAAGGCAGCGTTGGATTTTTAATTAGCTTTATTATCACCCGCCTTCATCAGAACTCGGCTGCAGCCCATGGCTTGAGCAGGCTGCAGCTTCGTTCCTCCAGCTCTCAAAGAGGAGGAGGCACACAGTGTGTGTGTCTCGCAGCAGATGCAGGAGTGAGAATGAGAGGCAGATTTACAGCACAGTGCAGCATATATACTCAACTTAGACAATACATCAAAGACATTCACAGCAGTCAATCTGGGCATTTGCATATCAGAGGTACAGACAGGATGCATGAACACAATGCATGGATGACACTTTGACCTCCCAGCTGTAAACGCAGCATGCAGCGGAAAAAACCCAGGAGTGCGAGCTGACTGTCTCTGTGTTCTGTCTCTGTGTTGTGGGGGTTGAATCAAACCGCTACACTGCTCCCCCCCCCAGAGGGCACGGTAGGGGACCGTGACCTCGATGTTGCAGTTTGGGCAGCGAGCAGGGAAAAGCTCTATGCAGGAGGAGGGGGAGGGGGGGTAGCAAATGCTGACCGGGCATGGGAAAATCGTTCGAGTCGCGCCAAAAGTGTTTGCTGCTCCGCGATGTCCCGTCTGAACATGCGGAGATCAGAAGAAGAAAAAAAATTAGTCTCTGACACCTCTCATGGCCATGAAGAAAAGCAGGAGTGGCGGCAAGAAAAAAATAAAAGCAGAGGGACTGGCGTGTTGACTTTAGGGCAGACGTAACCCTAAAGCCTCGGGAACCGCAGACAGCTGAATTCCCCTTGTGTGCCGTGGCTAAGACCATAAAATCCCGTGAGCAAGCTGCGGGCCTCAGGTGTACAAGCAAGCCTGAAGGGCCAGTGTGCAGCAGAAGGAAGGCGGTCGGAAAAGCCGTATTTGTCCCGTGCGTGGTGCGCCATCCTTGTCACCCCTGGTGCGCGTGCCGGGGCTCCGTGCGTGGGTGGGCCCGCTGGAGAGGAAATCAGGGTCGGAAACTTGGTGGAGATCGGCGCAGTCTGCGCTGAAAAACATCTCTGACGAGCCGTGGCTGCAGATTAGTCATGGTGCGTTCAGGTCCACGTGTGCTCCGTCGGCCATGGGAGTCGCCCGCATGTGCTCTGATGTGGAGGAGCTGCGCGGCCGGTCCCGCGTGGATGTGCCGATCTCGGCAAGGGCGCGCCATGACGTTCTCTGCCGCTTACCCGGTCTTGGTTGATGTCCTGAGAGCAGCTCACCCGCCGTGGGCTCTGCGTCGAGGTCTTCCTGAGGCAGCAGGGAGGGCAGACCAGTCAGGCCGCTGCGACGGAGCATTCATGCCCGGGTGCTGCGTTCGCTGGCCACTCGTTTTCTTCAGTCTCGGGTCGCCAGCGTGGCTGTTCAGATCAGAAGGTTGCGTTTGCACAAAACGTGTGCATTCCGGGGTCACCAGTGAAGAGGATGATAAAATAAAGGCAGCGTTGGATTTTTAAATAGCTTTATTATCACCCGCCTTCATCAGAACTCGGCTGCAGCCCATGGCTTGAGCAGGCTGCAGCTTCGTTCCTCCAGCTCTCAAAGAGGAGGAGGCACACAGTGTGTGTGTCTCGCAGCAGATGCAGGAGTGAGAATGAGAGGCAGATTTACAGCACAGTGCAGCGTATATACTCAACTCAGACAATACATCAAAGACATTCACAGCAGTCAGTCTGGGTATTTGCATATCAGAGGTACAGACAGGATGCATGAACACAATGCATGGATGACACTTTAACCTCCCAGCTGTAAACGCAGCATGCAGCGGAAAAAACCCAGGCGTGCGAGCTGTCTCTGTGTTCTGTCTCTGTGTTGTGGGGGTTGAATCAAACCGCTACACCTGTCATTTTATTTATATGACGTTTCACTAAATATTTTTTTTTTATTCCATCCCCATTCACATTTTAATTGCGGACTTAGTGTTGGATTATATGCATTATTTTATTATTTTTATATGAATGAATGAATGTACAGGGGAAAATGGTATGCAAAAGGAACTACATAGGAATATAAAATGGAAATAAATACTCAAACGTATGCCTAAAGGAGATGTGTTCACTCCAAAAGCAGGTCCAGAATGGCAGGAAGCCTCCGAAAAACGCTGATCATTACATGAGCATCACCTGACACTGATGTCAGCTGACCTGCGCTATTTCTCTGATTTTTCAAAACGTGTGTAAAAGTCAGTCCAAACGCTATAGTGTGAACCCAGCTTTAACTTAGGCCGACTTAGGTAAACTCTGCATAACTTAGCCCAGCGCTCAGGAACTTTTACAAACTAAGCACAGCTTTTACAAACTGAGCACAACTTTCACCAACGTGTATTCACAAATGTCAGCAAATTTTCAGCAGACTGAAAATTTTCAAAGAACCCAACTTTCACCAGCGTTTATCAACAAACGCCAACTATCATTAACTTTTGCCAGCAGAGCCAGACGTTTGCCAAAATGTCACTAAAAGTTGGTCCAAACGTTGTAGTGTGAATCCACCTTAAAAGTTGAACTTTCTTTTAATGCCAATAAACACCAGATTATTGTTCATTGGATTTTGTCATTGATATCAGCTTGGTGTGTCTCTAGCCTTAGCTTTAATGAACACCAAGTCTAAGGGTGCGCTCACACTGGAGTACCTGTTCCATACTGAACAAGGTTTGACCCCAAAGTCTGGAACACTTGGTAAGCGGGATCGTTTCCTGCTCTCCAGCAGAATGGGACATTTCCCCAGCTTTGGAATGTCGTCTCTTTGAGGTCGTCTCAGGAGTGGAAATGTTGCAGATGTTGTTGAGGTAAGGTGAAGAAACAGCATGTATTATCAGGGACTTCTTAAGGAAGTCTGGGAACTGTGCTAAACACAGGGGAGACTGGTGCAGAACCCCCACTGGTGGAGGAAGAGAGGATCATTTTACTTTGCACGGCACAAGTCACCTGGCACCAGTGAGCACACACCTTAACAATCAAGTGTTGAAATTAGCTGCCGTATATACAGTGCCTCTGGAAAGTATTCACAGCGCTTCACTTTTTCCACGTCTTATGTTACAGCCTTATTCCAAAACGGATTAAACTCATTTTTTCCCTCAAAATTCTACACACAGTACTCCATAATGACAATGTGATTTATTTTTTTTTTTTAGATTTTTGCAAATTTATTAAAAATAAAAAACTAAGAAATCACATGTACATAAGTATTCACAGCCTTTGCCATGAAGTTCAAAATTGAGCTCAGGTGCATCCTGTTTCCACTGATCATCCTTGAGATGTTTCTACAGCATAATTGGAGTCCACTTGTGGTAAATTCAGTTGATTGGACATGATTTGGAAAGGCACACACCTGTCTATATAAGGTCCCACAATTGACAGTGCATGTCAGAGCACAAACCAACCATGAAGTCAAAGGAATTGTCTGTAGACCTCCGAGAGAGGAGGTCTCTCGAGGCACAAATCTGGGGAAAGGTACAGAAAAATTTCTGCTGCTTTGAAGGTCCCAATGAGCACAGTGGCCTCCATCGTCCATAAATGGAAGGAGTTCAAAACCACCAGGACTCTTCCTAGAGCTGACCGGCTGTCTAAACTGAGCGATCAGGGGAGAAGGGCCTTAGTCAGGAAGGTGACCAAGAACCCAATGGTCACTCTGTCAGAGCTCCAGTGTTCCTCTGTGGAGAGAGGAGAACCTTTCAGAAGGACAACCATCTCTTCAGCAATCTACCAATCAGGCCTGTAGGGTAGAGTGGCCAGAAGGAAGCCACTCCTTAGTAAAAGGCACATGACAGCCCACCTGAAGTTTGTCAAATTGCACCTGAAGGACTCTCAGACCATGAGAAACAAAATTGTCTGGTCTGATGAGACAAAGATTGAACTCTTTATCGTGAATGCCAGGCGTCATGTTTGGAGGAAACCAGGCACCACTCATAACAATGCCAGTGGTGGTAGAAGCATCATGCTGTGGGGATGTTTTTCAGCGTCAGGAACCGGGAGACTAGTCAGGATAGAGGGAAAGATGAATGCAGCAATGTACAAAGACAACCTGGATGAAAACCTCCTCCAGAGTGCTCTTGACCTCAGACTGGGGTGATGGTTCATCTATCAACAGGACAACGACCCTAAGCACACAGCCAAGATATCAAAGGAGTGGCTTCAGGACAACTCTGTGAATGGCCTTGAGTGGCCCAGCCAGAGCCCAGACTTGAATCCAGTTGAACATCTCTGGAGAGATCTGAAAATGGCTGTGCATTGACACTTCCCATCCAACCTGATGGAGCTTGAGAGGTGCTGCAAAGAGAAATGGGCCAAACTGCCCAAAGATAGGTGTGCCAAACTTGTGGCATCATATTCAAAAAAGCTTGAGGCTGCAATTGCTGCCAAAGGTGCATCAGCAAAGTATTGAGCAAAGGCTTTGGATAGTTATGTACATGTGATTTCTTAGTTTTTTATTTTTAATAAATTTGCAAAAATTAAAAAAAAAAACTTTATTCACATTGTCATTATGGGGTACTATGTGTAGAATTTTGAGAAAAAATGAATTTGATCCTTTTTGGCATAAGGCTGTAACATAACAAAATGTGGAAAAAGTGAAGCGCTGTGAATACTTTCTGGATGCGCTGTAAATTTGTGCTGGAACGTCACTTGTGGTAACGTATTGTCACTTCCTGTTTTGCTGTCTGTCCGTGTGGTTTGCTCTCCTCACCCTCCTGAGCTTTGGGTTAGCCACTAGCTATGGCTACTAGCTCTCCTTCCTCTCCTCCTCTGGTGTGCTCTCTCTGTCAGATGTTTAGCTACACCTCTGCCTCTTTTAGTGATAATGGTAAACGTAATAAATGTTGTCTTTTTGAGGCGCTCGAGGCGAGGTTATCTGATTTGGAATCCCGGCTCCACTGCATTGAAACACTGTCTGCGCCAGTTACTCTCGACGGACGTCCCCTAGCTGCAGCGGAGCTCGCTAGCATAGGCCCTGTTAGCGGTCCTCCGGCTCTCCTCAGCAGCGAGGAGACTGGGTGGGTGACGGTGAGAAGGAAGCCTAGTTGCAAAGCCCTGGTACACCTCCAACCTGTTCACGTTTCTAATCATTTTTCCCCGCTCAGCGACACACCCGCTGAGGAAAAAACTCTGATCATTGGCGACTCTGTAGTCAGAAACGTGAATCTAGAGACTCCAGCGGCCATAGTCAAATGCATTCCTGGGGCCAGAGCAGGCGACATCGAGTCAAATTTGAAAATGCTGGCTAAAAGTAACTGTAAATACTCCACAATTGTTATTCATGCTGGCATTAATGACATCAGTCTCCGGCAGTCGGAAGTCACAAAACTTAATGTCGAATCGGTGTGTGACTTTGCCAAAACAATGTCGGACTCTGTAGTATTCTCTCTCTGGGCCCCTCCCCAATCTGACTAGTGATGACATGTTTAGCCGTTCGTCATCCTTGAACCGCTGGCTGTCTGTGTGGTGTCCTACAAATGACGTGGGCTACATTGACAATTGGAGCTCATTTTGGGGAAAACCTGGTCTTATGAGACGAGACAGCGTCCATCCCACTTTGGATGGTGCGTCTCATTTATCTAACAATCTGGCATCTTTTTTATCCTAATTTCCAAAACCTTGACTACTCAGAGTTGGGTCCAGGAAACAGAGTCTCAGTCTTACACGCCTCTCTGCAGCTCCTCTTCATCTGCCACCCCTCAACTTAGCCCCTGTCTTCCCCATCAGAGAATCACTGTCTGCTCCCTCCAAAGTAAATAAAAATCTAACATATAAGCATCCCAAAGTGATTAAGCAAAAAATTGGTAAAACTCAAATTAAACATAAAGCCTCTAAATTGAATGATTTAGCCTCTGTTCCTCCTCATAATTTAAAAATTAAATGTGGTTTATTAAATATTAGGTCTCTAACTCCCAAGTCTCTGTTAGTCCATGATCTGTTAATTGATCATCAGATTGATTTAATATCCCTTACAGAGATTTGGTTAGGGCAAGAGGATTATGTTGGTTTAAATGACTCAACTCCCTCTGGTTATTTAAACTGTCAAAATCCCAGAAGTTCTGGTCGTGGAGGAGGAGTAGCAACAATTTACCATTCCAAACTATTAATTAATGTAAAGCAAAAAACATGTTATAATTCCTTTGAGGGCCTGGTCCTCAGTATTGGGCACTTTAGCAATTTTAAGTTAAACCCAATTTTATTTGCCATAGTTTATCGTCCTCCATCAACCTACTCAGAATTTTTATCCGAATTTGCTGATTTCTTAGCTGATTTAGTGCTGAAATCAGAATAATTATAGTAGGGGACTTTAATATACATGTGGATGTAGATAGTGACTGCCTTAATGTGGCATTTAATTCAATATTAGACTCAACTGGGTTTTCTCAGAAAGTAGGAAATTCTACTCATTTTCTCCACCATATGTTGGACCTTGTTCTGACATATGGCATAGAAATAGAAAATCTTGTAGTGTCTCCTCATAACCCTGTGCTGTCAGACCATTGTCTGTTAACCTTTGATTTTACTATTTCTGGCTATTTGGCTCCTAAAGAAAAATATTATTACAGTAGATGCCTTTCAGATGATGCTGTTACCAAATTTATGCAGATTTTTTCCTCTATGCCATGTGTCAACACAACGGAAACAAGCTATAGACAGCTTGCTCCTTCTGTAATTGATAACATGGTGGATAGTGTTACAGCTTCTCTGCATCAGACTCTAGACTTGGTGGCCCCCTTAAAAAAGAAAAAGTCTAATCAGAGATTTCTAACTCCTTGGTTCAACACAGAAACTCGTAGCTTAAAACAGAAGACTTGTCAATTAGAAAGAAAATGGTGCTCCACTAATTTAGATGAAACCTATTTAGCTTGGAGAAATCATCTTTTAATTTATAAAAAAATCTCTTAGAAAAGCTAGAACGAGTTATTATTCTGCATTAATAGAAGAGAACAAGAATAATCCCAGGTTTCTTTTCAGCACTGTAGCCAGGTTGACAAAGAGTCAGGACTCTGTAAATCCTAGCCTTCCCTTAGAGCTTACTAGTCAGCACTTTATGAACTTTTTCAATAATAAAATTTCATCCATCAGAGATAAAATCAATCAGATTCTTCCCACAGTTAACTTAAATACAGTAACTACTACAACTCTTCAATTGATGTCTGTCTTGATGAGTTTACTCCAATCGACCTTTATGAGTTAGACAAAATAGTTTCCTCATCCAAACCTTCAACTTGTCTTTTAGACCCTATTCCTACCAGGTTATTTAAAGAAGTCTTCCCACTTATTGGGAGCTTTATTCTTCATATAATCAATTCTTCATTAACTTTAGGCCATGTACTGCAGGCTTTTAAAATGGCTGTAATTAAGCCCTTACTCAAAAAGCCAACGCTAGATCCAGGAGCTTTAGCTAACTATAGACCAATCTCTAATCTCCCTTTCATTTCAAAAATCTTAGAAAGAGTTGTTGCTATACAATTATTTGACCACCTGCAGGGAAATGGCTTACTTGAAGAGTTTCAATCTGGGTTTGGAATCCATCATAGTACTGAAACAGCCTTAGCGAAGGTCACTAACGACCTCCTCATTGCATCTGATAATGGACTGGTTTCTGTACTTGTCCTTTTAGACCTTAGTGCAGCTTTTAATACTATCAATCATAATATTCTACTTGATAGATTAGAACACTATGTTGGACTTAATGGAACTTCGTTGCAGTGGTTTAGATCTTATTTATCTGATAGGTTCCAGTTTGTTCATGTAAATAATGAGTTTTCTTTCAACTCAAAGCTTAGTCATGGAGTTCCACAGGGATCTGTGCTAGGCCCTACTCTTTTTAGTTTAAATATGCTTCCGTTAGGCAACATTATTAGAAAGCACTTTATACATTTTCATTGTTATGCAGATAATACACAATTATACCTGTCAATGAAGCCAGATGATGGTAATCAATTAGCCAAGTTGGAAACCTGTCTTAAGGAAATCAAAGTTTGGATGACTTGTAATTTCCTGCTATTAAATTCAGATAAGACTAAAGTCATTCTTGTTGGTCCAGAAAACCTTAGAAATATCTTTCCAAATCAAACTTGCAGTTTGGATGCGGTTATCTTTCTCTTAATAGCTCTGTGACGAACCTTGGAATTATTTTTGATCAAGATCTATCCTTCAATTCACATATTAAATTTGTTTCTAAGACTGCCTTCTATCATTTGCGTAATATTGCCAAGATTAGGAGCATCTTGTCTCAGAGTGATGCTGAGAAACTGATCCACGCTTTTGTTAGCTCGAGATTAGATTATTGTAATTCTTTATTATCAGGCTGTCCTAAAACATCTTTAAAAAGTCTTCAGCTGATCCAAAATGCTGCAGCAAGAGTTTTAACAGGTACTAGAAAGAGAGATCATATCTCTCCGGTTCTGGCCTCCCTTCATTGGCTTCCCATAGAGTTTAGAATTAAGTTTAAAATCCTTCTTTTTACTTACAAAGCTCTAAACAATCAGGCTACTTTTTATTTAAAAGATCTGATACTACCGTATTATCCTAACAGAGCACTACGCTCCCAAAATGCAGGATTACTTGTAATACCTAGAATCTCCAAAAGTACAATGGGAGGCAGAGCCTTCAGTTATCAAGCTCCTCTCCTGTGGAACCAGCTGCCAATCTGGATTCGGGAGTCAGACTCGATCTCTGTTTTTAAGAATAGGGCTAAAACCTACCTTTTTGATATAGCCTACAATTAGGGAGGGATCATGTGTTTCTGAACCCTCCTTTAGTTATGCTGCTAATAGGTTTAGTCAGCCGGGGGACCTCCAATAATGCACTGGGCCTCACTCCTTTCTTCACTCTCAATGAAATTTTTTTTTTTTGCTGGTCATTAACATCTGTTTGTTCTCTCCCATAGATTGAGTCCCCATCATGCTGTTTGCTCTCTACATGTCTGTTCTTTTCATCTTCTCTACCCCCTCACCCCCCAGCCAGTCGCAGCAGATGACTGCCCCTCCCTGAGCCTGGTTCTGCTGGAGATTTCTTCCTGTTAAAAGGGAGTTTTTCCTCTCCACCGTCGCCAAATGCTTGCTTACAGGGGATTGCCTGATTGCTGGGGTCTTTCTGCAACTGTGGGGGTCCCCCCTACAGTTGAAAGTGCTATGAGATGACTGTTATGAAATGGCGCTATATAAATAAAGTTGAATTGAATTAAATTTCCCCATTGTGGGACTAATACAGGATTATCTTATCTACATGTAACAGTAGATACATGTAACAGTATATTCTCTGTACTTGATCCTGACAAATATTTTGGATGGTCCAACAGCAAAAAGACTACTTTCAGATGCTCATAAAGCAGAGAACTGTTCCAGTAGTGCATTATTACTGTTGGATCCCAGAAACAAAAATACCAGAGTGGTGGTCTAGCACTAGAGCATCTGCTCCACAACCGGAAGGTTGTGAGCTCACGACTGGGCCATACCAAAGACCACATAAAAATGGTACTTCCTGTCTTCTAGCTTGATCAGCTTGATCAGCATAATAGAATGAGTGAAGGAAAATTGGCTTCCCAGCCATGGGGGGGAGCATAAGCCAATGTACTCCCTGTGGTGGTTCCAAGAACAAGTAAATGGGGAGGGTCGTGTCAGAAAGGGCATCCACCATAGAGTCCTTACCAAATCAAATATGCAGATAATCATGATATCAGATGATGATACACTGTAGGCCGTGAGCAGCTGCCACTTTTCGTTCAGTTTCGTGGCACCCAACGGGGAACTAAAATTTTAGTGTTTCTAAATTAAGATTACATTATTGTAAGACAAAATATCGATGTTCCCACTTCCAAAGGTGTGGATAGCTGTATGAAAAATGCGATTGAAGTCAGTCGGTAATAATTGTCTGGCTACCTTAAACATGGCCCAGTCCGGGACGTTTTAACCAATCAGCGTCGTCCCTTTGGTCATGTGACAACAAAATGGCAGCACCCACAGGGGTAGCGTGCGCTGAAAGCCTCTCCTGTGTTATTCACATGTCCGATAAGTTTTCTGGCAGTATCACTCGTTTTACTGAAACATCGTGGGCAAAAGTATGTGAGTGTGCCCAAAAGTGGCTTGTACTTGACGGACCCCGACAGAAAGTAGCAGAACAACGTTGCGACTTGTTCGAGAAAGGTGAGTGGCAGCCATTGTTTATGGGTGTACTGCGTGTGCCCTGGAGTCGTTTGGCTCCGATCATTTGTAACTCTAAATATGAACTAAAATGGAACCCTAGATGTCTAAAACCTTTGTCAACCGCTTACAGGGTGACCTAGTCCTGGTCTAAGACTCCGAGTAGGCCGATCTGGGGGTGTGGAGGCTAATAATCAAGGGACTCTGGGTGCCAGGTAACATAGTCCTAGTATAGATCTAGATGATGCAGATCGACTCACTCTGATGATGCATCTATCCCCAGAACCCACCCTGGGCCTGAATTATAGTCAAAATATACCACTACCACAAAGTAGCTCAAATAGGAAAAGGGTAGCAATCCCAATGAGCTTAACTCTGAGTCTGAGGGTTGGATGTACTTCTCAGCCCAAGCCCAAGGGGTGCAGTGTACTAGTAGGTGAGGGAGGAACAAGTTTGGGCATACATTTATATAGTTTGCAAATAGTCACACCCATACTATCAAGCCTTAGGCGGATGGAAAATGGCCTGTTAAGGAAAGCCCATACGTTTGTGATGTGTCACCCAAGAATAATAATACACTTCAACAGCAGAAGTCTTAACAAAATCTTTCCACAGATTCAGGACTATTTAAAACAGCTAGACAGAAAATTTACAGCTATCGCAGTCTCAGAAACTTGGCTTAATGAAGAGCAGGCTCCCCTGATGGCAATAGAGGGATATCAGATGTTTCATATTAACAGATCTCAAAAAAAGGGTGGTGGTGTTGCACTGTATATTGATGACCTGTATAGGTGTAAGCTTGTAAATGGAATGTCCTTTGCACTACCAGGGATCTTGGAATGTGTCACTGTTGAGATTGACCAAGATAAAACAAAAAATCTAATTATAAGTTGTATATATAGAACACCAGGAACTTGCATTGAGACATTCAGAGATAAATTAGTCGAGCTGTACGATAATATTACTAGTAAGAAAATGGTAGCAATTTGTGGAGATTTCAATATTGATTTACTGAATCCACATCAACAAAATGTAATTACAGAGTTCATGAACTCTATGTACAGCATGAGTCTATATCCCACAATAACACATCCCAGTAGAATCACAGTTCACACCGCTACACTTATTGACAACCTGTTTGTCAATGTTATTGATAAGAAAATAGAAAGTGGATTATTGATAAATGATATAAGTGACCACTTGCCAACCTTTGCACTTATCCATGGCCACACGGGGGCCAATACAGAAAAAATCTCAAAATCGTTCAGATACAAATCTCCAAATGCAATCAGTTCTTTTAAAGAGGACTTGCTGAAGCAAGACTGGACAGAAGTCTATGTATCAGATGTAAATGAAGCCTATGACACATTTATAGACATTGTAACTACTCTTTATGAAAAAACTGTCCATTAGTAAAAAAAAGCTTAAACATAAATTTGCCGATAAGCCATGGTTTTTTGGTGTACAAGGGGCGCTGCTGAAGTCATTCTATGACACGGTGGTGGCATCAGCCATCACTTTTGGAGTGGTCTGCTGGGGCAGTGGCATTACTGCAGCTGATAGGAAGAGACTGAACAAACTGATTAAGAAAGCTAGCTCTGTCCTGGGGCAGCGCCTTGATCCGATGGAGGAGATAGGAGAGAGAAGGACGGTGGCTAAACTGTCATCTCTGCTGGAGTCCGAGTTCCACCCTATGCAGGACATACTGGATGCACTGAGGAGTTCATTTAGCAGCAGACTACATCATCCCAGGTGCACAACCGAGAGGTTTCGTAGGTCCTTCCTACCAACGGCTGTCAGACTGTACAACCTAAGCAGGGCTGCTCGCAGAGATAGCAAAAAGACGTAACAAACTAATAGTTTTTTTGAATGCAAAAGATGCAATAGACTTACACAATGGTCCTCTCCGGCATACAACTAGGAACATACCGGTCGCTATGGAGGGTGAGAATATGTATGGGCACATAATCATACCATGTAGGATAACTAAATAGACGGTTATGCTGTTTCATCCCACCTAGCAACAATGCTCTGCACTGTGTGTGTTTATATATTTACATATTTATTCCATCTCGCTACAATGCTCAGCACTGGGTGTGTTTATATTTATATATCTATATATTTATTCCATCTAGCTACAATGCTCCGCACTGTGTTTTTATATATCTACATATTATTCCATCTAGCTACATTGCTCCGCACTGTGTGTGTTTATATACTTGCATATTTATTCCACCTAGCTGCAATGCTCCGTACTGTGGGTGTTTATATATTTACATATTTATTCCATCTAGCTACAATGCTCTGCACTGTGTGTTCATATATTCATATATTTATTCCATCCAGCTACAATGCTCTGCACTGTGTGTCTGTGTGTGTGTGTGTGTATATATATATTTTATAGTAATATGTACATATGTATATTAGCTGCTCTTGCTTGCTTGTTTTTTTTCTTGCCTTCTGATTGTTGCTCTGAGTGTTGCTATCCCTGTGCTGTTGCAATCCTGGAATTTCCCCGTTGTGGGACTAATAAAGGCTTATCTTATTTTATCTTATCTTATCTTATCTTATCTTAACCAAAGGACTACAAAAGGCATGTAAAAAGAAAAATTTATTATATAAAGCTTTCCTAAAGAAAAGGACAAAAGAGGCAGAGCAGCGGTATAAAACATACAAAAGTAAGTTAACATATATAATAAGATGTAGTAAAAGAGACTATTACAGTAAAGAACTGGAGAAAAACAAAGACAATATTAAAAATACATGGACAATACTTAACAGTATCCTTGGAAACAAAAGCAGAAATACAAGCAACCCAACCAATATTCCAAAAAATAATAAAACGACTCAGTGTGTGAATGTAGCCTCACCTGCAGATGAATTTAATAACTTTTTTGTTAACATTGGTCCTAATTTGGCTCGAGAAATACCCACTACGGTGCCTACAGGTGATACAATATGCAATAACACTGCTATAAAAGACTCCATTTTCATAAAGAACACAGACGAAAGAGAGGTCATTGAAATTGTTAAATCGTTTAAAAGTAAAACATCTACGGACTGTGATGGTATTGACATGCTCTTAGTCAAAACTATTATTGAATGCTTAGTAAAACCACTGACGTATATCTGTAACCTGTCTCTCCAAACAGGTATATTTCCCAATGCAATGAAAATAGCTAAAGTAATTCCGATATACAAGACGGGTGACAGAGGGGAATTCTCCAACTATAGACCAATTTCACTATTACCGCAATTTTCCAAGATATTTGAAAAAATATTCTATGAGAGAATTGACAACTTCATACTGAAGAATAATTTATTGTGTGAGCAGCAATATGGGTTCAGACACAAGAGGACAACTGCATATGCTCTAATGGAATTTATAGAAAAAATATCAACAGCCATTGAAAATAAAGAGTATTCAGTTGGAGTATTCCTGGATCTTAAAAAAGCATTTGATACAGTGGATCATAATTTATTATTAAAGAAACTACACAATTGTGGTATTAGAGGGGTAGCACTGTCCTGGTTAAGTAGTTACTTAAAGAATAGATATCAGTATGTATGTGTTAGTAACAAAAACTCACAGTTACTGAAGGTTACTTGTGGAGTCCCACAGGGTTCAGTTTTGGGGCCATCATTATTCAATATGTATATAAATGACATATGTAAAGTTTCAGAAAAATTGACTTAATATTGTTTGCCAATGACACTAATCTATTATGCAGTGGAAACAATTTGGAACAACTTCTGAATACACTCGGAAAGGAATTAGGAAAGCTTAAACTGTGGTTTGATTCAAACAAATTAACGCTCAATTTAAGTAAGACAAAATTTATAGTCTTTAACAACCATCACAACAACTCAGTACCTAAACTCAGTGTAAATGGTGTAGAGATTGAAAGGGTATCTGAAACTAAATTTCTTGGAGTAATAATTGATAATAAACTGTGTTGGAAGTCACATATTAATTATATTAAAGGTAAAGTATCCAAATCAATTGCAATATTACACAGAGTGAAATACTTGCTGAATCAACCCACACTATACACCTTGTATCATTCATTAATACTCCCATACATGACATATTGTAATGAAGTATGGGGAAATACATATAAAACAAACATATATCCACTCTTTATGCTTCAAAAGAGAGCTATTAGAATAATAAACAAAGCAGCTTACAGGGAACCAACAAACCCACTTTTTCTTTAACTAAAAGCTCTCAAGTTGAAAGATCTGGTTGACTTTAAAACTGCAATAATAATGTTTAAAGTGAAGAATTTATCACTGCCCGCAAATATCCAAAAGTTGTTCCAAGTAAGGGAGAAACGATATCACTTCAGAGGAACATGTATATTTCAAAAGCCTACAGTGAGAACAACCACCAAGCAACACTGCGTTTCAGTGCAAGGAGTCAGATTATGGAACGATTTTGGACCTGAATTAAAATCATGTACAACGCTTGGGCAATTTAAACAAAAACTAAAGGAAGAAATACTCCAAACATATATGCAAGATGACATGTAAAATTACATAAGGATTGTCATATCCAGCCTGTGCTGTGTTGTTGCCTAGTTTTTTGTTTGTTTTTTTTTCTTTTCTTTTGTCACATTTGGTCTTAGCTTTGTTCTGAATTGTAATCGCTCTTGTTTTGTTTTTCTTTTGAATTCTTGGATGGAATATGGGTGGGCAATATAAGCTGCGGCTTCAGCCATCACCCATTTCGGATAACTTTTGTTGAACTGTATAATCAGAGGAGTTACTGTCTAATTTGACCTTGTTGGATTTTATTTCCCCCTTTTGCTATACTATTCAGTTCCTTTTAACCTGTACTATCCGAAATAAAGATTCATTCATTCATTCAAAAAGGTTAAACTCATGGCAGCAGCAGTCGCCTGTATACTTTATGCTCTCAATAAATATGGGCACACGGTCTGTGCCTGCCATTTTGCAAGTTTACATTGAGCAGTGACTAGGTTGCACAAGGTCTTTATTATAAGCTCACTGTTAATGTGAAAATTATCTGCAATCTATATATGTTTTATATCTATATGGGTACAAGGTAGGCCTAATGTTATAATACCCTATGGTCCATATAATATGTTTTCAGATCTAAACAACCTTGATCCAACATTTGGCTACCATCGTGTATGCTATAGCCGTTTTACGGACAAAACAAGAGTGGAACGTGCTGAAGCTCGTAAAAAACGACTGGCCGAAGCCCACATTCCTGAGCCTCAGGAGCAAATCGGACCAGAACTTAGTCCCCCAACACCATCGCCTAAAAAGCGACTGCGATCTCACCATGCTGCAGCAACCGTTAGCCAAGCATCTGCAAGGTCAAGCAATGTGTTGCCAAACATCTGCATCATCTGCAAGAAGGAAACGCTCAGAGAAGGGCCACGGACAGGTTAGCTATACATGTTGGATTTATGTAAATTAGCAGAGTTCTTTGACACTCAATCACATAACTGACCAGGAATCGATTTCTCGGGTCAACGTTATTTGGAAAAGATGTATCAAACGTGATTCTAGGTAGAGTGGTTAAGAAGTTAGGCTATCCATGCCTATGACGGCCATCTTGGATTTATTTAAATGAGTGGAGTTCTTTGACCCTCAATCACACAAGTGACCTCAGAAATCGATTCCTGGGCATAACGTTATCCGAAAATGATGTCTCAAACGTGATTCTAGGTGGACTGATTAAAAAAGTTCATCCATCCATGATGGCCATTTTTGATTTATGCAAATAAGCGGAGTTCTTTGACCCTCAATCAAATATTTGACCTCAGAAATCGAGTCCTCGGGTCAACATTATGCAGAAAAGACCGTCTCAAACGTGATTCTAGGTAGAATGGTTAAGAAGTTGGACTATCCATGCCTGTGGCGGCCATCTTGGATTTATGCAAATGAGTGGAGTTCTTTGAGCCTCAATCACAAAAGTGACCTCAGAAATCGATTCCTGGGCATAACATTATCGGAAAATCATGTCTCAAACGTGATTCTAGTTGTACTGATAAAAAAGTTAGGCCATTCATGGCAGCCATCTTGGATTTATGAAAATTAGTGGAGCCCTCAATCACATATCTGACCTCAGAAATCAAATCCTCGGGTCAACATTATCCGAAAAAGACGTCTCAAACGTGATTATAGGTAGAGTGGTTCAAAATATAGTCCATCCACACCCATGGTGGCCATCTTGGATTTATGCAAATTAGCGGGGTTCTTTGACCCTCAATCACACAGTCGACCTCAGAAATCGATTCCTCGGCTCAACATTATCTGAAAAAGAGGCCTCAAACGTGTTTCTAGGTAGACTGGTTGAAATGTTAGGCCATTCATTCCCTTGGTTAGTCGTGGCAGCCATCTTGGATTTATGCAAATTTGACATAGCTATCCACACCTTTGACAGTGGGAACATCGATTTTCAGTAGGTTTTTTTTACATAGAAATCATCAAAGATCCCGTAGTTCCCAGTTGGGTGCCACGAAAATCATTTTCTAGCCACATTTTGAGGGAGCTGCTCACGGCCTACTGTGGCAACCCCAAAATGGAGTAGCCAAAAGAAGACACCTGAAACAAACCCAGTAAGATATCATGTGCTTTGTTATCTAACTAAATCATATTCTGCAACCCTACATTGAAAGCAACATATCCTCAATAGCTCTCATGGCATAATAGATCAAATGTGTTTCAGTAAATTTCATTGATTGTACTGAAGTAATGATCTGCTGTATTAAGTCTCTTGAGAGGCCAAATCAATTGGAAACATTTTACTAAGCCCACCCCTAGTCCCCATTGCTGCAAAAAGGGCTGAAAATGAAGGATGATATATTTTCATGCTTACTGGTGGGAAGCGCGCCTGTAAGCACTCTACAACACAGCAAATTCCATGTAACGGTAATAAAATGACGCAGCTGTCACAAAGGGTACAAGCACTCCTGCAGGGAAGCAGTGTCATGCCTTTGTAAAATAATCCGGCATTTTCAAATTCTATTTAACAAACCAATGATGAGAAAATCCCAATGACTGCACTCCCGTGCAGCCGAGCCCTTTCCATGCTCGAGGTGGCCCTGTAGTCATGGCTATATGGTGACAATCGTGAATTATCATTTGGTAGGTGCAACAAATTACTCAGTGGTGTCCTACTTTTAAAGACATATTAGACTCTTTTGTGCTTGGGGCCAAGACAGCGGTGAATGAGGGAGTGAAACAAGTTAGAGGAACCATCTCCAACACAGAGGGGAGTAAAGAAAAATGAATGGGTGTTACAGGGTGAAGAAGAGAGAGGAGGAGATGTGGAGAATTATAGCAAATGAGAAAGGGCAAATGATATATAAGAAGGAAAAAAGCTTATATAGTGGTGAAACTTTAGCAGAGCTTTGCCCTGCTGCATTGGCTCGACTATCAACTGTGGAAGGTAAAGTTACATAGTACCTCTGATTCCCTTGTGCAGCCAGCATCAATTTGTCTCAGTGCCAACATCCTGATTCTTCTATTGCCAAAGACAGTAGATGATGCCCTTTTCACTAAGAACCTACAAAGTTTTGGAGAGGAAACAACCTGATGTTTTTCTTTCTGAGGTGAGTGAGACGAAGCGTTAATTTAGGCAGAATAAATAGAGAAAGTTTCCAGAATGTCACCAGTGTTGCGGTGGGTGAGACCGGCGCGACCTGACACCTGGTTATTTCTTGCTTTTGATGAGGTCACAAATGTTAGGCAGATATTGGATTCCAATGAGCGCTGAATGGGAATGCTGAAGCAGAATTTGAATGGCCACAGAATGTCTGCAGCGGGTATCCTAATGAAGCCTCTCAGCTGCTCTGTGAAAACTGACCCATTTTCTCTGTCTTTCTTCCTCCTCTGGCTGATATAGATGCCCCAAATTCTTCACAGGGAAGAATATGCATAAATTTAATTAAGATGACTGAAATTATTGGGATAGACTCTGATATCTCCTTTTCTCTAATCCATTAGTCCTTGGGCTTGCTTGGACTCCAATGGGTGAAGAGTGTGATGGGGTCAGTCCTCATTCTTGGAGGAAAATGTCACCATGGAAATGGTAAATTACAATAACACAAATGAACTTTCACTTTAAAGGACAGGATGGGATTGAAAAGAGAGTGTGTGTGTTGGTATTTACATATGTGTGTGTGAATTTCCTACAAGTTTACATTGTGCCTTAAAAGGTCCCATGTACTGCACTTCACCCACATGTTGACAGCCCCCCCAGGTCTTAATGTTTGAGACATATTTTGATCAAATTCCCTTTAATTACTTAATTACTGCAGCATCATTGTGAATCATCTTTTGCAGCCTTCCTCAGAATGGCTCGTTTCAGTGCATGTCTCTTGAATTCCCAAGAGCTGCAGTTAACGCTGCCCTCCCTCTTATGTCACGATTTCTAATCTTAGCTGGCTAGCTTCTAGCTCGGGTAGTGAGCCTGAGCTAACTAACGTAAATTTGTCTTAAAGAATGAATGAAAAAATGTATCACTTGTGGACAGGGGTGTGTCCTTTCAGTGGTCGATAGGATATGACCGGTCCCTGGAGTACAATAAACATAGAATCATTTGCGAACAGATAAATGGTGGCCTAACCCTGGATTTACACTGACTCTGGATCTGGTCCGTTACAGAAGCAGTGAGGACGGGAGCCTTGCGTCGATCCCAACCAACTCCGTTTGTGATCTGAAGCGGCATGGGTCAGAGCAGGGTTCAGAATACAAGATTGCATGAGAATTATTTAAAATAACACGAGATCTGGAGAAAGACTGATGAGAGACTGAAGGGAACCAGTTGTGATCACGTGATAACAACAAGGAAGCGTGATGTACCGGCTCTCCACCTAGATTTTTGTGCCCTAAATAAAATGTAAGTAGCCTGTTAATTTTAATTCTATGGAGTGTTTGTACTGTATGTCAAGTCAAGTTTTTACCTTCTCTGATACAATGGTGGAGGAGTAGACCTCAGAAAATAACAGACGATCCTTAAATCATTTTTAATGAACAAACAGCTATTAAATACCATGAGATACTGCAGCCTTTCCTTGTGGATTTGATCCGGCATCGGTCAAAAATAAACTTGTTGTGTTTCATTAGTGGTTCCGCAATGGTCCGATCCAGGTGGGGATTAGAACATTGACAAGAATGGGGAACTATATGCTGCGGAGTTCGGGTCGCATCCGTAACAGACTGCATCTGGAGTCAGTGTAAATCCAGAGTAATAATAATAATGGATTGCATTTACAGTGGGGCAAAAAAGTATTTAGTCAGCCACCAACTGTGCAAGTTCTCCCACTTCAAAGATGAGAGAGGTCTCCAATTTTCATCATAGGTATATCTCAACTATGAGAGACAAAATGAGGAAAAGAAAATCACATTGAAGGATTTTTAATGAATTAATGGGTAAATTCCTCAGTAAAATAAGTATTTGGTCACCTACAAACAACTAAGATTTCTGGCTCTCACAGACCTGTAACTTCTCCTTTTGAGAGGCTCCTCTGTCCTCCACTCGTTACCTGTATTAATGGCACCTGTTTGAACTCGTAATCAGTATAAAAGACACCTGTCCACAACCTCAAACAGTCAGACTCCAAACTCCACTATGGCCAAGACCAAAGAGCTGTCAAAGGACACCAGAAACAAAATTGTAGACCTGCACCAGGCTGGGAAGACTGAATCTGCAATAGGTAAGCAGCTTGGTGTGAAGAAATCAACTGTGGGAGCAATTATTAGAAAATGGAAGACATACAAGATCACTGATAATCTCCCTCGATCTGGGGCTCCACACAAGATCTCACCCCGTGGGGTCAAAATGATGACGAGAACGGTGAGCAAAAATCCCAGAACCACATGGGGGGACCTAGTGAATGACCTGCAGAGAGCTGGGACCAAAGTAACAAAGGCTACATCAGAAACACACTACGCCACTAGGGACTCAAATCCTGCAGTGCCAGATCTGTCCCCATGCTTAAGCCAGTACATGTCCAGGCCCGTCTGAAGTTTGCTAGAGAGCATTTGGATGATCCAGAAGAGGATTGGGAGAATGTCATATGGTCAGATGAAACCAAAATAGAACTTTTTGATGAAAACTCAACTTGTCGTGTTTGGAGGAGAAAGAACACCATACCTACTGTGAAGCATGGGGGTGGAAACATCATACTTTGGGCTGTTTTTCTGCAAAGGGACCAGGACGACTGATCCGTGTAAAGGAAAGAATGAATGGGGCCATGTATCGTGAGATTTTGAGTGAAAACCTCCTTCCATCAGCAAGGGCACTGAAGATGAAACGTGGCTGGGTCTTTCAGCATGACAATGATCCCAAACACACCGCCCGGGCAACGAAGAAGTGGCTTCGTAAGAAGCATTTCAAGGTCCTGGAGTGGCCTAGCCAGTCTCCAGATCTCAACCGCATAGAAAATCTTTGGAGGGAGTTGAAAGTCCGTGTTGCCCAGCGACAGCCCCAAAACATCACTGCTCTAGAGGAGATCTGCATGAAGGAATGGGCCAAAATACCAGCAACAGTGTGTGAAAACCTTGTGAAGACTTACAGAAAACGTTTGACCTGTGTCACTGCCAACAAAGGGTATATAACAAAGTATTGGGATGAACTTTTGGGATTGACCAAATACTTATTTTACAGAGGAATTTACCAATTAATTCATTAAAAATCCTTCAATGTGATTTTCTGGATTTTTTTTCTCATTTTGTCTCTTAGTTGAGGTATACCTGTGATGAAAATTAGAGACCTCTCTCATCTTTTAAGTGGGAGAACCTGCACAGTTGGTGGCTGACTAAATACCTTTTTGCCCCACTGTATATAGCGCCTTTCAAGATACCCAAAGCGCTGTACAGTGAGTCCATTATTCATTCACTCCACAGACAGACATTGATAATGGTAAGCTACTGCTGTAGCCACAGCCGCCCTGGGGCAGACTGATGGAAACATGGCTGCCAATCCACACCAACAGCCTCTCCGACTACTACTGAACATTTATACACATTCACACCCAGTGTCATGAACACTGGAAGCATGGTGGGTAAAGTGTCTTGCCCAGGGACACTACAGCAGGATTGCTGGGGAAAGCGGGATTCAAACCGCCAATCCTCTGGTTATTGGACAACCCGCTCTACCCCCTGAGCCACTGCCACCCACATTTTCCTTCCTCCATTTCATTTTTGCTGAGCACCAAGCTGGATGGCAGGAAGTTCCATTTTTATATGGTCTTTGGCATGACCCGACTGGGACTTGAACCCCGACCTCCCAGTTGTGGGACGGATGCTCTACAGTGGGGTAAAAAAGTATTTAGTCAGCCACCAATTGTGCAAGTTCTCCCACTTAAAAGATGAGATAGGTCTCCAATTTTCATCATAGGTATACCTCAACTATGAGAGACAAAATGAGAAGAAAAAAAAATCCAGAAAATCACATTGAAGGATTTTTAATGAATTAATTGGTAAATTCCTCGGTAAAATAAGTATTTGGTCACCTACAAACAAGCAAGATTTCTGGCTCTCACAGACCTGTAACTTCTTCTTTAAGAGGCTCCTCTGTCCTCCACTCGCTACCTGTATTAATGGCACCTGTTTGAACTCGTTATCAGTATAAAAGACACCTGTCCACAACCTCAAACAGTCAGACTCCAAACTCCACTATGGCCAAGAGCCATAGTGGCCATAGAGCCAAAGAGCTGTCAAAGGACACCAGAAACAAAATTGCAGACCTACACCAGGCTGGGAAGACTGAATCTGCAATAGGTAAGCAGCTTGGTGTGAAGAAATCAACTGTGGGAGCAATTATTAGAAAATGGAAGACATACAAGACCACTGATAATCTCCCTCGATTTGGGGCTCCACGCAAGATCTCACCCCGTGGGGTCAAAATGATCACGAGAACGGCGAGCAAAAATCCCAGAACCACATGGGGGGACCTAGTGAATGACCTGCAGAGAGCTGGGACCAAAGTAACAAAGGCTACCATCAGTAACACACTATGCCACCAGGGACTCAAATCGTGCAGTGCCAGACGTGTCCCCCTGCTTAAGCCAGTACATGTCCAGGGCCGTCTGAAGTTTGCTAGAGAGCATTTGGATGATCCAGAAGAGGATTGGGAGAATGTCATATGGTCAGATGAAACCAAAAGAGAACTTTTTGGTAAAAACTCAACTTGTCATGTTTGGTGGAGAAAGAATGCTGAGTTGCATCCAAAGAACACCATACTTACTGTGAAGCATGGGGCTGGAAACCTCATACTTTGGGGCTGTTTTTCTGCAAAGGGACCAGGACGACTGATCCGTGTAAAGGAAAGAATGAATGGGGCCATGTATCGTGAGATTTTGAGTGAAAACCTCCTTCCATCAGCAAGGGCATTGAAGATGAAACATGGCTGGGTCTTTCAGCATGACAATGATCCCAAACACACCTCCCGGGCAACGAAGGAGTGGCTTCGTAAGAAGCATTTCAAGGTCCTGGAGTGGCCTAGCCAGTCTCCAGATCTCAACCCCATAGAAAATCTTTGGAGGGAGTTGAAAGTCTGTGTTGCCCAGCGACAGCCCCAAAACATCACTGCTCTAGAGGAAATCTGCATGGAGGAATGGGCCAAAATACCAGCAACAGTGTGTGAAAACCTTGTGAAGACTTACAGAAAACGTTTGACCTCTGTCATTGCCAACAAAGGGTATATAACAAAGTATTGAGATGAACTTTTGTTATTGATCAAATACTTATTTTTTTTTTTCCACAATATCTTTATTGAACCTTTTTTTTTTTTTAACAAACATGATACAAACAATCAAACACTAACGCTAAAGTACTACAAAAAAAAAAAAATGCACTAAAAACACCAACAACCACCAACAAAACCAAGTCTTCAACAATGCTCCTCTGTTTAGTCTAGACAATCCAATACATAAGTATACATATTATGTTCACCAGTTTGGAATTTACAAGGTCCACACACATCATTCACCTTCTTCTTCAAGAGTTATGTTTAAATTTTTTACATAATCAATAAAAGGTCTCCATATATTCTCAAACACAATTTCCTTTGATTTCAGTATATATGTTATTCTTTCTAATGGAAGGTTTGTTAACATCTGTCTTAACCACTGAGTCACATCTGGTCTATGAGTCTTTTTCCATAATAGTGCAATACATTTTTTGGCATTAAGCAAACTGAGGTCTATGAATGTTCTTTCACTTTTATTAAAATTATGCTTTTCTGGGTACAGACCCAACAAAAACAGTTTAGGATTCAGTATGATTTGTTTTGAGATTATTTTTTCAATTGTTACCCTCACCTCTTCCCAAAACATTCTTATTAATCTACATTCCCATAAACAATGAAATAGGGTTCCTTTACTTTCCATGCATTTTGTGCATGTATCTGGTATATTTTTGTTATATCTATTTAACTCCTCCGGTGTAACATACATCCGCATTAACCATTTGAAATGTATCAATTTAAGGCGTGCATTTATTGATTTGGTTTGAGCTTCTGTACAAGCCAATTCCCATTGTTCCTCCGAAATTTCAATTTGCAGATCTTCTTTCCAGTAGTTTAATCTTTTCAGTGAATTTTCACTTGAAGATAGTGTCAATGAGTTATAAAACTCTGAAATAATACCCTTTCTTTTACTATCTTTCATCATCATTTTTTCCAAGGATGAATAAATAGGTCGAGTGAGAGCTTTATTTTGATTTGATCGAATAAAGTTTCTAAGTTGAAGATATTTAAAAAAATGTGTTCTATTGAGATTAAATTTGATCCTCAGCTCTTCAAAAGACATTATGTTGTCTGCACATGGCAAATATAAATCCTGAATCTTTTGTATCCCTTTTAAATTCCATACTTTAAATACAGCGTCCGCTCTCCCTGGTTTAAAATATTGATTACCCCATATTGGACTAAATTGTGACAATAACTGTGGTTCTTTTAAATAGTTTTTAGCTTCACACCATATTTTGATCATATGCTTTACAAATGGATTTTTAACTTGTTTTTGTAATTTTTTTGCCGAATCTGAGTATATGAATATGGGAAGAGGTAAAGGTAAATTGTATGATTCCATTTCAGTCCAGTGAGGGAGATCATTTGATGAAAAATAATATGTCATAGACCTCAGTTGTGCCGACCAATAATACAACATAAAATTTGGACATTTCAGACCTCCACGATCAAATGGTAAATATAATAAAGACAGACGTAATCTAGCCCTCCTGTTGTTCCATATAAATTCCACTAACTTTTTTTTTATTCTTGAGAATAGATCTAAAGGTGGTGATAAGGGAATGTATTGAAATAAATAAAGTATTTTAGGTAAAATATTACTTTTAAGTATATTGATTCTCCCGATCATCGACATTGGTAGTGACATCCATCTCTGAGTTAACTCATTGATATCTGACATTAAGGCTTCATAGTTGACGCTGGCGACTGATTCTAGCTTAGGCATAATTTGGATTCCTAAATATTTAAACTGATTTACAACATTGAATTGATTTGCCTCAGGGGCTGGGTAATTTCTCTGGGTCTCATTTAGCATTAATATTGAAGATTTAGTTTTATTTATTTTATATCCTGATATTTCCCCAAAATTCTTTATTAAATTCAACAAGGTTGGAATTGATTTTTTTAGATTCGACATAAACAAAATTATATCATCGGCGTACAGGGAGATTTTATGTTCTGTTGGTCCAACTTTAATTCCATATATTTGTGAATGTAAACGTATCGCTATCGCTAAAGGTTCAATTGCCATAGTAAACAGTAAAGGTGAAAGTGGACAGCCTTGTCGACATCCTCTATTGATTTTTATTGGTTTTGAAATATTGTTATTTGTTAGGATTTCTGCTGTAGCATTATTGTATATTATTTGAACCCATTTTATGAAATTATTTCCAAGTCCAAACCTTTGTAGGACTTCAAAAAGAAAGGGCCATTCAACTCTATCAAAGGCCTTTTCGGCGTCCAATGATAGGAGAGCTGTATCCGGTGCTTCTTTATTAAAATAAATAATATTAAATAGTCTTCTTACATTATGGAAGCCTTGTCTACCCTTTATAAAGCCATTCTGATCTCGATTAATAATATTTGGTAAAATTTCTTGTATTCGTCTTGCTAAAATTTTACAGATTATCTTAAGGTCGGCGTTTAATAGGCTTATTGGTCTCATATTTTCACATTTATTAGAGGGCTTACCTGGTTTTGGCAGCAGTATAATTAAGGCATTATTTATGTATGATGGTAAATTATTATTTTGAAATGCTTCTAAAACCATTTCCAAAAAAGGTTTTATTAATTTATTCTTAAATTTTTTATAAAGGTCAACTGGAAGACCATCTGGTCCTGCACTTTTTCCTGATTTCATATTATCAATGGCTAGCCCAACTTCTTCTTGACTAATTTTAGACTCCAATATCTCCCTGTTTTCATTTGGTATACACGGTATAGATAGTTCGTTCAAAAACCCATTTAGTTTTGTTAAATCAGGTTCATTTTTGGTATCATATAATTTTTCATAGTAATCTCTAAAGGCTCTATTAATTTCTAAAGGATCTATAACTACCTGTCCCTTACTTATAATACTGGTAATTGGTGTTTTAATTTCCAATTGTTTAATCTGCCATGCTAATAATTTTCCTGATTTTTCACCTTGTTCATAAAAAGATTGTTTCAATCTTAGAAGACTCGAGGCAGCTCTATTCGCTGATTTTTTGTCGTATTCAGCTCTCAAAATCAGTAATTCATTCTCCAACCTTGGGTCACTTCCTGCATACACTTTTTCCTGAAGACTTTTTATTTTATGTTCCAATATAGCTCTCTCCTCTCGAGTCTTCTTAGATTTTGATCCTGTATAACTAATAATATGTCCCCTAATAAAAGCTTTGAAAGCCTCCCACTTTACACATGCTGATGTTTGTGTAGTATTGATGTCAAAGAACTCGTCTATCTGTTTTTCTATATACTTGACAAATTCCTCATCCTGAAGCCATTTATGCTGAAATTGCCATCTACCTGATTCCTTTGTCAATTTTTTATCTACATATATTAGACAACAGGGTGCATGATCAGAGATCACAATGTTATCATAAAAGCAGTTTTGAATCTTGGACCTTAATTCTGTGGAAATCAAAAAATAATCAATACGTGAGAATGTCTTGTAGGTACTGGAATAACAAGAATAGGCTTTAACTTGTGGTTTCATTTCTCTCCATATATCTAACAATCTCAATTCTTTCATAAAATGATTAATAGTCATCCTACATCCAATGTGCGTACAATCCAGTCCTGTTGATCTATCCACACCTGGATTCAATGTACAATTAAAATCCCCTGCTATTATATGTTGCCCTGTAAGTGATGATAAGATGAGAAATAAATTAGCAAAGAACTTCTGATCATCTATATTGGGACCATATAAGTTCACAAGATTTATATTTTCTAATAGCAAAGAACCTTGAATGATTACATATCTTCCAAATTTGTCTCCAATTACATTTTTCACTTGAAAAGGAACTGATTTATGTATGAGAGTCATAACTCCCCTGGCTCGGGATGAAAATGAAGAGGTGAATACACTTCCCTGCCATCTACTCCTAATTCTTTTAACATCCTCCTCTATCAGATGAGTTTCTTGTAAAAACACAATTCTTGAACCCATGTCCTTTATTTTATTCATAACTTGTTTAAGTTTTTTTAAATTTTGTAGACCTCTGCAATTCCATGAAGTTAAATTAAGATTAACACTTTGGTCCATGATCAATAGAGAGTTTGGGATTACCTTGCAGTGTAAACATGCTCATACAGAGAAGCAAAAACATGAGTGGTTGAACATTCATCCTACAAACTACACACAAACAAATTTCCCCTTCCCACACTTGTGGCAAACCCCCCAAAATCAAAAGAAAAATTCTGTCTCCCGATATAGCCATCGACCGTTCCACACCCACGGGGAACAGCCTAAGCCACTCCTTCTTCATCCTCCCAATCACCCTAACTCTACTGCTTTTAATGACGTAACATTAACTCTCCTCTGTAGTTTTCCAACTTAACTCCAAAATTTTTCACAACTTTGTACATCATAGTTTTTTTTTTTTTGTTTGTTTTGTTTTTGTTTTGTTTTTTTAATATATAATACAATCTATATTTTGTAAACTTACTATTTACTTCAAGTCAGTCAGATGCCTGTGCAAATGCTTAATTATTCTACCTTATATTTTGTTCATGCTTAGCTCCCACCAGTCTCTTCTTCTTCTTTGATCTTCTTGATGAACTCCTGCGCCTCCTCTGGGGTCTTGAAGATGTGGGTTCTGCCCTCATACGTGGTCAGCAGTCTCGCAGGATAGATTACACCATGACGAATCCCAAGGTTGCGCAGCTCCTTACGTACGGGATCAAACTGCTTCCTCAATTGCTGGATTCCTGTGGCCAAATCTGGGTAGAACCGCACCTGCTGGTCCTGGTGTTTAATCTCTCCTTTTTTAGCTCGTGCAGCGTTGAAGATCTTCATCCTGTCTCTGTTGCTAAGAAACTTCATAATTAAGGTCCTCGGCGGTCCCTTATCTCTCCGTGGGCCAATACGATGTGCTTTTTCCAGAACCACTGCTGATTGCAACTCCTCGCTGCCCAGCACCTCCGGAATCCACTTTTCCAGAAAGGAACATACGTCCCGACCTTCTGATTCCTCTGGAAGACCCACCAGCCTCAAATTATTCTGTCTCGACCGAGATTCCAAATCCAAAATATTATCTTCCAGAGATTTATTTTTTTTTTCCAAAGTGCGCACCTTTAATTGAAGACGGGTGACGTCATCTTCAGCACTAGCGAGACGGAGCTCCATCTGCGCCGTTCGTTCTACACAGTCACCCAATTCCTTTCTTATTCCTTCCAACGCTGTCATAATCCCATCAAATCTAGAGGAAAAGTCCGCTCTCATTGAACTCATGGCAGCCATCAGCGCATCTGCGCCATTCCCCGCAGATATCGCAGCGTTGCCAGCCTCCTCCGCCATATATGGAGTTTTGTTTACTGCGTCACAGACCTGAAAGTCCGTTAATTTGGACTGTTTCGGCGGCTCGCTTTTTCCTTTTCCTGGTTTTCCAGCCTTAGGCTTCGCCGACATATCTTCGCCCAAATGCTGGGATACGTTCTGTCCCAAATGAGAGAGTTATTTGCCGATTTTTTTTTTTTTCCAGGAGCAGAGCAGAGCGAGACACGTCCGTCCTACGTGGCAGCCATAACCGGAAGTGATCAAATACTTATTTTACCGAGGAATTTACCAATTCATTCATTAAAAATCCTTCAATGTGATTTTCTGGATTTTTTTTTTCTCATTTTGTCTCTCATAGTTGAGGAATACCTATGATGAAAATTGGAGACCTCTCTCATCTTTTAAGCGGGAGAACTTGCACAATTGGTGGCTGACTAAATACGTTTTTGCCCCACTGTACCTCTAGGCCACCACTCTGGTAAATCCAGGGTAAGGCAGCTAACTGCTAAAACTAAAATCTTAGAGCAACGTATATGGTCAAGTGTTGGTAGCTGAACAAGGATCAACAGGTAAGCTAATGCCAGGTGGCATTTCTGTCAGCATCTACATGCTATACTGACTGCCTCTGACTGCCTAGCCAAGCTAATGCTAATGGTTCGATGTAGCATCATAGTGAAATTATAACAAAATAAGCCAAAATGATGAGAGATATATTATCAACTATGGACTAGTGACCCAGATGGAAATGGAGATATCTATTAGGGTGACTGAAATCTAAAGAAAATAACAATATAAACCACACTTAGTAAGCTAACTCTGGAGTGGCTGGACTCCACGCTCATCTCACATCTGCAGACAGACAGCTAGGCTAGCCAATAAAAGAGCAGTGGGCAGGTAATTCAAGACTGGGGTTACCTTGTCTTGATGTACAGGAACGAACCCATAAGAGATAAAATGGCTCATCAGAAACAGAAATGATACACAGGCTATGTATTTTTTCCCCTGATACACACGTAGATAAAATTGTTGGTACCCCTCTGTTAATGAAAGAAAAACCCACAATGGTCACAGAAACAACTTGAATCCGACAAAAGTGGTAATAAATAAAAATTCTATGAAAATTAACCAATGAAAATCAGACACTGCTTCTGAATTGTGGTTCAACAGAATTATTTTAAAAAACAAACTCATGAAACAGGCCTAGACAAAAATGATGGTACCCTTAACTTAATATTTTGTTGCACAACCTTTTGAGGCAATCACTGCAATCAAACGATTTCTGTAACAGTCAATGAGATTTCTGCACCTGTCAGCAGGTATTTTGGCCCACTCCTCATGAGCAAACTGCTCCACTTGTCTCAGGTTTGAAGGGTGCCTTCTCCAGACGGCATGTTTCAGCTCCTTCCACAGATGTTCAATAGGATTTCGATCAGGGCTCATAGAAGGCCACTTTAGAATAGTCCAATGTTTCGCTCTTAGCCATTCTTGGGTGTTTTTAGCTGTGTGTTTTGGGTCATTATCCTGTTGCAAGACCCATGACCTGCGACTGAGACCAAGCTGTCTGACACTGGGCAGCACATTTCTCTCTAGAATACCTTGATAGTCTTGAGATTTCATTGTACCCTGCACAGATTCAAGACACCCTGTGCCAGATGCAGCAAAGCAGCCCCAGAACATAACAGAACCTCCTCCATGTTTCACAGTGGGGGACAGTGTTCTTTTCTTGGTATGCTTCATTTTTGCATCTGTGAACATAAAGCTGATGTGCCTTGCCAAAAAGTTGCAGTTTTGTCTCGTCTGTCCATAGGACATTCTCCCACAAGCTTGGCAAATTCCAGTCTGGCTTTTTTATCATTTGTTTTCAACAGTGGTGTCCTCCTTGGTCGTCTCCCATGAAGTCTACTTTGGCTCAAACAACGACGGATGGTGCGATCTGACACTGATGTACCTTGACCTTGGAGTTCACCATGAATGTGTTTAGAGGTTGTTCTGGGCTCTTTTGTTACCATTTGTATTATCCGTCTCCTCCTGCGGCCACGTCCAGGGAGGTTGGCTACAGTCCTGTGGATCTTAAATTTCTCAATATGTGCAACTACAGTCACAGGAACATCAAGCTGCTTGGAGATGGTCTTCTAGCCTTTACCTTTAACATGCTTGTCTATAATTTTCTTTCTAATCTCCTGAGACAACTCTCTCCTTTGCTTCCTCTGGTCCATGTTTAATGTGGTACACACCATGTCAACAAACAGCACAGTGACTACTTGTCACCCTTTAAATAGGCCGGCTGACTGATTACAAGTTTGTAGACACCTGTGATGTTAATTAGAGGACACATCTTGGTTGAACATGTCCCTATGGTCACATTATTTTCAATCTTTTCTAGGGGTACCATCATTTTTGTCTAGACCTGTTTCATGAGTTTGTTTGTTTTTTTAAAGTAATTCTGTTGAACCACAATTCAAAAGCATTGTCTGATTTTCATTGGTTGAGTCAATATTGTTGGGCTGCACGGTGGCGCAGTGGTTAGCACTGCGGCAGCACAGTTTACCCTTGGCCGGGGGATCGTGGGATGGTGGGTTCGATCCCAGCCCCCGACCAACAGTGATCTGTGTGGAGTTTGCATGTTCTCCCCATGTATGCGTGGGTTTACCCCGGGATTTCTCCGGTTTCCTCCCACATGCCAAAAACATGCAGGTTAGGTTAATTGGAGACTCTAAAGTGGCCCTAGGTGTGAATGTGTGTGTGAATGGTTAAGGGATAGCGCCGTATCGTGGCTGCTTCATCCATCCAGGTGGTGGATGACCCTCAATTTCCCCTCTGGGGATCAATAAAGTTTACTAAATCTAAAAAAAAAAAAAAAAAAAAAAAAAAAATCTAAAATATCACCATAAGCTGCCTTTGAGACTTACCAATTTCCCCCCCAAAAACCTGAGATTTTCCATTTAACCTCACATTTATTGTATTAAGTAGATGTTATGCTGTTAGAAATGCATGTTGGTCAAGCTCCCACACTTTTTATAAATTAACTGCAAGCAGACAATGTGCACGCAAACAGCAAAATATGTCAACCCTGTCATGGACAATTTCAAAGTAGAATAAATACATTGTAATTACATAGTGATTATAAAATCTATATTTTCAGAAAGCTATTTAGTCCCTTTCTCAACACTATGTTATTAAACTTCCTCCGCCACATGAGTCGGCTGCATTTTGCAACAGTGGCTCAATTCTGAGTCTTTTTTTCTTCCTCTCTCTTCTGATCCGGTGACAACTCTCTGATCTGGTACACTTTTCACTCCATATATATCACGGACACACAGATTGCCCCAAATGTCTCCCGAGCCAGTGGACGGAGCCACTGTTTATAGCAGGAGACGGTACAGCAGGGAAGAGCTGCTAGCACTCAACCGCCACCCAGTGCTAACGGAAAAACTCGACATACCGGGAGAACGAAGGCGAAAACGACATGAGTGCCGAGCTGGAGTTAGGCGGAGGGCAAGAAATATAAGGTACAGACCCACCCTCCCATCCGTTGTTATGGGGAATGTACGATCGTTACTGGGAAAGGTAGATGAGCTAGCGGCTATCTCCCGCTACGATAGCATATACCGGGAGTGTAGCCCGTTTCTATTCACAGAGTCTTGGCTAACTGAATTAGCAGCAGATGCTAACATTGAACTGGAGGGTTTCCACGCGATACGGGCAGACCGAACATCAGACAGTGGCAAAGCAAGGGGCGGTGGAGTGATAATGTATGTTAACAACAACTGGTGCAGACCGGGACATATCACTGTTAAACAACAACACTGCAGCAAAGACATCGAGTTGCTAGCTGTTAGCATGCGGCCTACATATCTCCTGAGGGAATACTCACACGTGATCTGCATTGTTATTTATGCAAATCCGACGGCGAACGCTGGGACAGCGTGTGACGTCATCCATTCAGTAACTGGCAGGCTGCAGACAGAACACCCAGATGCTCTTCTCCTCATCTCAGGCGATTTCAACCATGTTTCACTGTCTCCCATTCTACCCACGTTTACCCAGTATGTCACATGCCACACTAGAGACAATAAAACGCTGGACTTATTCTACGCAAACACTAAGGAGGTGTACACCTCATCACAACTCCCCCCACTCAGGAGATCGGATCACAACTTGGTTCATCTCCAGCCGGTGTACAAACCCCTAGTGCACAGACAACCTCCGGCCATGCGCACAGTGAAGTTATGGTCTGAGGAGGCAATGGACACTCTAAAGGGCTGTTTTGAAACCTCTGCCTGGGAGCAGCTCTGTGATCCACATGGTGAGGACATCAATGGCCTCACTCACACCATCACGGACTACATCAGCTTCTGTGTGGACAATACTGTTCCCACCAAGACCATACGGTGTTGCTCAAACAACAAACCATGGATCAACCCTGAGATAAAAACACTTCTGAGAGAGAAGAGGATCTTCAGGTCGGGGAACAGGGAGTTGCTGAAGTCCATACAGAGGGAGCTGAGGAGAAAGATCAGAGAAGGCAAGGACAGCTTCAGGAAGAAGATGAAGGACAAGCTGCAAAAGAGCAACATCAGCGGGGTCTGGAGAAACCTTAAAACCATCTCTGGGCTCCAGAATACCTCCCCCCAGGCCACGGGGGGCAGGGAGTGGGCGAACAATCTGAATCTGTTTTTCAATAGGTTTGACCAACCGCCCTCCCCCCTGACTGCACAACAACCACTGCTGCCTCTAAAGACATCAAGTCCTGCTGCCCACTCCCCACTCCACCAACACCCCCCCCGCCACTCCTAACACACAGCCCCCCAACCTGACCCTCACTCAGACACAGATGAGGACGGAGCTGAGGAAGATCAAGGCGAGGAAGGCGTCGGGACCGGACGGCATCAGCGCAAAGCTCCTCAAGTCCTGTGCAGACCAGCTGTGTGGGAATGTGGAGTACATCTTCAGTCTGAGCCTGAAGCTGGGGAGGGCACCACAGCTGTGGAAAACATCTTGTGTGGTACCTGTACCAAAGACTTCCCACCCCAAAGATCTGAACAGCTACAGACCAGTGGCCTTGACGTCCCACATGATGAAGACCCTGGAGAGACTGCTCCTTGCTCACCTCCGCCCCCTGGTGGGACCAGCGATGGATCCACTCCAGTTCACCTACCAGCATGGCATTGGGGTGGAGGATGCGGTGATCTTCCTCCTTCACCGTTCTCTGTCCAACCTGGAGAAGCCCGGGAATACGGTGAGGATCATGTTCTTTGACTTCTCCAGTGCTTTCAACACCATCCAACCGATGATCCTGAAGGACAAGCTGCTGTGCGCAGAGGTGGACCAGCACCTGTCATCATGGATCCTGGACTACTTCACAAACCGGCCTCAGTTTGTGAGAACCCGGGACTGTGTGTCCGACACGATCATCGGTAGCACGGGGGCCCCCCAGGGAACGGTTTTGGCTCCCTTCCTGTTCACCCTTTATACTGCGGACTTCTCACACAACACAACACACTGCCATCTACAGAAGTTCTCTGACGACTCTGCGATCGTTGGCCTCATCTCCAATGGAGATGAAGCTGAGCACAGAGGGCTTATCCAGGACTTCGTGGACTGGTGCCATCGGAACTGCCTCCAGATCAACGCGAGGAAAACTAAGGAGCTGGTGGTGGACTGCCGCAGGCAAGGACAACCCCTCACAGCACCAGTAAATATACAGGGAACAGACATCGAGATGGTGACATCCTATAAGTACCTTGGTGTTCATCTGAACAATAAACTAGACTGGTCACACAATACTGACGCACTCTACAAGAAGGGACAGCGCAGGCTGTTCCTACTGAGGAGACTCAGGTCTTTTGGTGTACAAGGGGAGCTGCTGAAGACATTCTATGACACGGTGGTGGCATCAGCCATCACTTTTGGAGTGGTCTGCTGGGGCAGTGGCATTACAACAGCCGATAGGAAGAGACTGAACAAACTGATCAAGAAAGCTAGCTCTGTCCTGGGGAAGCGCCTTGACCCAGTGGAGTAGATGGGAGAGAGAAGGATGGTGGCTAAACTGTCATCTCTACTGGAGTCCGAGTTCCACCCTATGCAGGACATCCTGAATGCACTGAGGAGCTCATTTAGCAGCAGACTACATCATCCTAGGTGCACAACCGAGAGGTTTCGCAGGTCCTTCCTACCTACGGCTTTCAGACTGTACAACCTAAGTAGGGCTGCTCGCAGAGATAGCAAAAAAACGTGACGACCTAATAGTATTGAATGCAAAAGATGCAATAGACTTACACAGTGGTCCCCTCCGGTATACAACTAGGAAAATACCGGCCGCTATGGAGGGTGAGAATATGTATGGGTACATAATCATACCATGTAGGATAACTAAGTAGACACTTGTGCTGTTTCATTCCATCTAGCTACAATGCTCTGCACTGTGTGTTTATATATCCACATATTTATTCCATCTAGCTACAATGCTCCGCACTGTGTGTGTTTATATATCCACATATTTATTCCATCTAGCTACAATACTCCGCACTGTGTGTTTATATACTCATATATTTATTCCATCCAGCTACAATGCTCCGCACTGTTTATATATTCATATATCTATCCCATCTAGCTACAGTGCTCTGCACTGTGTGTGTATATACAGTGGGGCAAAAAAGTATTTAGTTAGCCACCAATTGTGTGTAACGGATGCCAACTAGTACTGTTCAGCGTAGAACGTTAATAAACCTCCCTCCCGAAAAGCCTCATACAGTATCGGTAGCGCTGAGCTACCGGTCGGACCTTTAGCTCAGCGCGATCGTGCTGTGTCTCCCATGCTCGAACTGTGTAGTTGACTGAGAGGTCGCGGGTTCGTGTCCCGTGTGGGGCGAACTGCGCAGGATGATCTCTGTCACAATGGTGCCGTGAACCCGGGATGGGAGTGAGGTTTAAGGGGGAGAGTGTAACGGATGCCAACTAGTACTGTTCGGCGTAGAACGTTAATAAACCTCCCTCCCGAAAAGCCTCATACAGTATCGGTAGCGCTGAGCTACCGGTCGGACCTTTAGCTCAGCGCGATCGTGCTGTGTCTCCCATGCTCGAACTGTGTGTAGTTGACTGAGAGGTCGCGGGTTCGTGTCCCGTGTGGGGCGAACTGCGCAGGATGATCTCTGTCACATGTGCAAGTTCTTCCACTTAAAAGATGAGAGAGGTCTCCAATTTTCATCATAGGTATACCTCAACTATGAGAGACAAAATGAGAAAAAAAAATCCAGAAAATCACAGTGTCTGATTTTTAAAGAATTTATTTGCAAATTATGGTGAAAAATAAGTATTTGTCACCTACAAACAAGCAAGATTTCTGGCTCTCACAGACCTGTAACTTCTTCTTTAAGAGGCTCCTCTGTCCTCCACTCGTTACCTGTATTAATGGCACCTGTTTGAACTCGTTATCAGTATAAAAGACACCTGTCCACAACCTCAAACAGTCATACTCCAAACTCCATTATGGCCAAGACCAAAGAGCTGTCAAAGGACACCAGAAACAAAATTGTAGACCTGCACCAGGCTGGGAAGACTGAATCTGCAATAGGTAAGCAGCTTGGTGTGAAGAAATCAACTGTGGGAGCAATTATTAGAAAATGGAAGACATACAAGACCACTGATAATCTCCCTCCATCTGGGGCTCCACACAAGATCTCACCCCGTGGGGTCAAAATGATCACGAGAACGGTGAGCAAAAATCCCAGAACCACACAGGGGGACCGAGTGAATGACCTGCAGAGAGTTGGGACCAAAGTAACAAAGGCTACCATCAGTAATACACTATGCCGCCAAGGACTCAAATCCTGCAGTGCCAGACGTGTCCCCCTGCTTAAGCCAGTACATGTCCAGGCCTGTCTGAAGTTTGCTAGAAAGCATTTGGATGATCCAGAAGAGGACTGGGAGAGTGTCATATGGTCAGATGAAACCAAAATAGAACTTTTTGGTAAAAACTCAACTTGTCATGTTTGGTGGAGAAAGAATGCTGAGTTGCATCCAAAGAACACCATACTTACTGTGAAGCATGGGGCTGGAAACATCATACTTTGGGGCTGTTTTTCTGCAAAGAGACCAGGACGACTGATCCGTGTAAAGGAAAGAATGAATGGGGCCATGTATCGTGAGATTTTGAGTGAAAACCTCCTTCCATCAGCAAGGGGATTGAAGATGAAACGTGGCTGGGTCTTTCAGCATGACAATGATCCCAAACACACCTCCCGGGCAACGAAGGAGTGGCTTTGTAAGAAGCATTTCAAGGTCCTGGAGTGGCCTAGCCAGTCTCCAGATCTCAACCCCATAGAAAATCTTTGGAATGAGTTGAAAGTCCGTGTTGCAAAGCAACAGCCCCAAAACATCACTGCTCTAGAGGAGATCTGCATGGAGGAATGGGCCAAAATACCAGCAACAGTGTGTGAAAACCTTGTGAAGACTTACAGAAAAGGTATGACCTCTGTCATTGCCAACAAAGGGTATATAACAAAGTATTGAGATGAACTTTTATTGACCAAATGCTTATTTTCCACCATAATTTGCAAATAAATTCTTTAAAAATCAGACACTGTGATTTTCTGGTTTTTTTTTTTTTCTCATTTTGTCTCTCATAGTTGAGGTATACCTATGATGAAAATTGGAGACCTCTCTCATCTTTTAAGTGGGAGAACTTGCACAATTGGTGGCTGATTAAATACTTTTTTTTCCTCACTGTGTGTGTATATATATGTATGTATGTATGTATGTATGTATGTATATATATACAGTATATATACAGTATGTATGTACATATGTATACTCGCTGCTGTTGTTTTTTCTCTTGCCTTCTGATTGTTGCTCTGAGTGTTGCTATCCCTGTGCTGTTGCAATCCTGGAATTTCCCCATTGTGGGACTAATAAAGGCTTATCTTATCTTATCTTATCTTATGTTTTAGTTAATGAGAAAGTATTTGGATAGTAATGAAATTAGGGCAAACTATTTGTTTCTCTATAAAATCAGCGAGAAGTGCACTTTCTTCATTCATTCGTCTTCTTCAGCTTAATCCTTTTTCGGGTCACGGGGGTGCTGGAGCCTATCCCAGCATCTTTGGGCGAGGGCAGGGTACACCCTGGACAAATCGCCAGTCCATCGCAGGGCCAACACAGAGAGACGGACAACCATTCACTCTCGCATTCATACCTAAGGACAATTTAGAATCCCCAGTTTGATGCCACTTATTTAAAATCTAACAACAAAGATATCTGGTCAAACTTTCAAACAATACTATTTGGCCCTCACTTGTTTATAAAGGAATCACACAAAGAGTTTGCCAACTTGTGAAAATAAATTGTTTATTTTCTTAGAACATGAAAATAACAGGGTGGACAGTAACATGACAGGGTGGACCTTGGGCATAACAGGGTGGACACATTGTGAAAGGTCATTGAATGGCCTCATTTTGCAATAAATCAAAAAGAAATTATGTAAAAAAAAAATGCCAGAGGTCCTTTTCCCATGTAGGGGGAAATTACCAGGTGAACAGACTGGTTTTGATCCACTCTACCTGCATGCAGAAAAACACCAAAAAATGAGCCATTAATATGGCATTCTAGAGTTAAACTCTGTACGTCATTCTGCACAGTGAAAGTCAAACATTCAACTGTAGAACGAGAAGAAAAATGTTGTTTTAAGTGGAGAACGATTGATTTGAAAAAACAGAATATCACTGAACATCACTGAGACAGATCTCCAAACAGTCTCCCTTTCTGCAGAGGCATGGCTCAATTCTGCAGTTGCTGTTCCACATACTTCCATGCAGACGCTTCAATCTGTACAGAGCGCTTGTTCAGAGCCTGTGGTTCTGGTATTAGGCAAAGTACCTGCCAGTCATGGTACCAACAAATGTCATCCCGGAGACTTGGCCAATGGAACTTGTTTATGCCATGGCAGTGCATACACTTAACTTTGACACTGTGCCCTTCAGCATCTCTGATGACACCTGGGTATGCTTCATTGTCGTAATTAACGACGCACCACTCTCCAATGTGCTTTACCTCAATCATTTCTGGTCTCCTAGGATTATCTGGTGTCTTTCCACATGCTGGGAACTCGTCGGATGAAACAGGAACATTAGCTAGAGTGACCTCTTGAAGGTTAAAGCAGGGGCAGTCCAAAACACCTTCCTCCCTTTTACACAGACATGAAATGTCTCTGTATCTCTTTGGCCGGGTTTCAGACTGATAGCTTGGTGGATTCTCATAGTACCTTTTATGGCAGCTATTGCAGGTACCTCAGTCTTGGATTCAATATCCCTCTCTGGGGCGTAGAACAGCTCAACAGATGTGTCCAGGCTTTTCAGCTTGTCATACAAGCTCTGGGCATCAGGAATGTCTCCTCCATGGGCTACAATCTGGTCTGCTGACCCCTAACCCTAACCCTAAACTTTCTAATAAGTCTCATCAGCTAAACTTCCCATGATCTAACCTGGAGGGCCCTGGCTTACTCTGATTTTCAGGAGTTTCAGCAGCTGCAGGGGAGCTGGGTGGTGTGTCTGCCTGTAGCAAAGCACTGGCCCTGTTTCTGGCTCGACTTTTTTGCCTCTCTCCATTTCTTTCTTTTTGCCCTCTTCTCTCTCACTGAGCTCATTGACACCCTTCTTCTTTCCAGTCTGTCTGTCTTTTTTCCATTTGTCCCTTTCCTTCTCAAGATACTTTCTTCTTCTTTCTGGGTCAGCATCCCGACGTTCCCGATATCTCCTTGCTATCTCAGCTCCTTTTGATCTCATTGAAAAAGACGATTCAAAATGTTCCCTTAAACACTTTAATTTGGAGTCCCGGTAAACTTGGCTTGCCTGATCAAATGAGGCTTGCGGATACATTTTTACTATGTATAGCATGTACTGTTATAAAATGTCTGTAATAGCTGTTGTAATATGTGTAACATTATCAGCATGTGGCCTAAAAGCGCCGTACCGTGACTGCTTCATCCATCCAGGTGGATGCCCTCAATTTCCCCTCTGGGGATCAATAAAGTATACAAAATCAAAATCAAATCAAACTATGCAAATGTCCTTCCTGTCATGAACCATGTCCACCCTGTCATAGAAGGCTTGCTGACAGGGTGGACAATGACAGGGTGGACATTTTTGGCTAATGTTAGCATTTAATGAGCACATGGTGGACCTTCACTTAGCAACATGATTCAGTTAGCAAGTGGACTGTGTACTGTTTAACCCTTGTGTTGTCTTGCGGGTCAAAAGTGACCAACTACCATGTTTAGCTGCAGAAAAAATACCTTAAACTATCTTTTTCCAACTTGAAATTTTATGACTTTTCCTAAAGGGACCCCATCATTAGAAAAAGTGATACTTTGTTTTGTTTATGTTTCCATGTGGGCTGTACACCACTAGGGTACAAAGATTGTCTTATGGGTCATTTTTGACCCGTGAATTATAAAAGCATTTAAACACCAGAAAAAAGTTCAAAGGCCACACACAAACTCTCTCTAATACACAGATACACACACACACACACACACACACACACACACACACACACACACACACACACACACACACACACACACACACATCAAAGAATCTGGATCGATGTACGAACTGAACTTGCATTTGACCTGCACCTGCACTTTTGATCTGCAGCTAACCCCTCACATCACACAAGCTCCCAAATAAAACAAAAAAACAATCTGACATAATAAAAACAAATTCAGTATAGAGGATATAAAGGTACCCTGAATCAAAGGACCCCTAGTTGGCTTTTATTGTGATGTAACATCCTTGATTCATGCAGTTTTCTGTGACACTCACACTCAGTGATTGTAATCTCTTTTTTTTAATCAACAGGTCGCTGTCCTTTCCGGCAGTATATGCCAAGCAAGCCAGCAAAATATGGCATCAAAATATGGGTGGCCTGTGATGCAAAATCCAGCTATGCATGGAATATGCAAGTGTACACAGGGAAGCTGCCGAGTGGAGCACCAGAGAAGAACCAGGGGATGCGGGTTGTGCTTGAATTGACAGATGGACTGGGGGGGCACAATGTCACATGTGACAATTTTTTCACCTCCTATGAACTCGGCCAGCAGCTCCTGAAAAGGAAGATGACCATGGTCGGCACTGTTCAGAAGAATAAGCCTGAACTCCCCCCCGCACTCCTCGCAACAAGAGGCAGAGCAGTCTTCTCAAAGTTTGCCTTCACTCCCACCACCACTCTTGTTTCTTATCTTCCAAAATGGAACAAGAACGTGGCCCTGCTGAGCACACTGCACAAGACAGCTGAAATCAGTGATTGTGAGGACAGGAATCCAGCCATCATCCTCAACTATAACTGTAATAAAGGAGGCGTGGACAACCTCAACAAAGTTATTGGAATGTACAACTGCAGAAGGATGACTGCACGCTGGCCCCTGGTCATCTTCCATAACATCATTGATGTGTCCTCATATAATGCCTTTGTGATATGGCAGGAGATCAACCTGACCTGGATGTCAGGGAAGAAAAACAAGAGAAGGATGTTCCTTGAGCAGTTGGGAAAGGCTCTTGTCACCCTGTGCATTGAGAGAAGGGAGCGCCTGCCCCACACAGAAGCCTCTGCAGCCACTGTGGAAGCTGTTCAGGGAGCTGAATCTTGTCCTGATCCACCTGAGGCTGCAGCTGGGTCAGTCAAAAGAAAAAGGTGCCAGTTCTGCCCCTGGAAGAAGGACTGCAAGACAAAAGCTGTGTGCTGCACATGTGAGAAATACATCTGCAAAGTCCATTCTCACGTTCGCACATACTGTCCTACATGTGCTAAATAGAGTTGATGTTGAAAATTGTTCACAAAGTCAAGCAACATTTTGTTGTTTTGTTGTGTTATGAGAGAAGTATTTTTATAATTCACTTCCTAAAAAATATAAAAGAATAAACTGCTGACAAAATAGTTCCAGATTGTTGACTGTTTTTTTTTTACCTTTCAATATAATTAATTCAGAAGTAATTACTTCATATTTATATAATACTATAATATAATATAATTTTACTGTGTAAAAGAAAAGTGTTATGACAGTTGGTTTGTGGTTAAAAAAAAGTGTAATAATGGTCACTGGTGATCGTCTTTTTGTATTGTGTAACAAAAAATACATGATAAAAAACGAATTAAACTGAGTTGAATTGATAAATAACAGGTTGTTTCATCATGCAAAATAGATTTTGGATTTAAAATTCAATTAAGCTACTTTATTTTGGGGCTTTGGTAGGGTGGGCCATTTTTGACCCATAGGACAAGGGGAGTAAACAGAATGTTAAGATCACATATATTTATTTCGCATACATATATTTTGAATTTCTGAAAGGTTTTTATATTAATTGATATTTCACTATGACAGAGTGGACATGTTAAGCTTGACAACATCTAACTACACACCGAATATGATGAAAATTACGAAACATAAGTGTAAATACTTACTCTGCAACTAGCCACTGTTTCAGTCTCCATTGAAGAAAGACAAAATGCTGGTTGTGATGTCACTGAAAACATCAGCAGGTTTCTTAAAGGGGCAGTTAGCCCAAAATGACAGGGTGGACAGCAATTTCAGGGACACATGCAAAATGTTCAATACTATTATGAAAATAGAATATACATGATCAAAATGACTTGTTTTATCAAATAACTTGTTGTGACAATAAAACCATGTAAAAAAAATGATTTAGTATCATGTAACCACTTATTACACACACTGAAGTTAGCAGAACAGTGTGTGGGACATGCCAAAATCACGTACATCCAAAGAAAAAAAATGGTATAAATTGAAAGAAACGCATTTTAAGAGGCATATTATTGTACTGATGTGTGCAAATCTTTGGTCACTTATAATAAGACATCAGAGTTTAATTATTCTGCTACATTTTCAAGATGACTGAGTGATTCTGTTGAGGACACCAAAGGCACTTTATAGTGATATTGACTCGGTTAATTTTCATAGAATTTTTATTTGTTACCACTTTTGTCAGATTCAAGTTATTTCTGTGACCATTGTGGGTTTTTCTTTCATTAACAGAGGGGTACCAACAATTTTGTCCACGGCTGTAGTTATGTGACCAACAGATGCCCTTCAGAGGGTTAAACCCTACAAAAACACAATTTTTCAGTGAATGGGACCTTAACGTGATTTTCTGGAAGATTTTCAAAAATATTTTATAGATTTGGGAGGGCTTATGAAGTGAAAGTGTGAAGAACAGTCCAAATTGCAAAGATGCAAGATTACTGGTAATTTTATTAAAAATCTTGCAATTACTTTTGCCCTGGAGCAACTCATACAGTACTCATACACCCACTATAAGTGTGCAAGGTTGGCCATTAATCAAAATATGATCTACTTCCATGCCTGTGGGAACAACCTGAATAAGGATTGGTCAAAGTCTTGTTTTTCATTTTCATTGGTTTGGCTTGAGTCAATGTATATTTCATGTAGAGGATATGGATTCCTTTATATTCATATTAACAGTAACAAGACTTTTTCTTCCTCATATTCAGTTCATGAAGCAAAGAAGAAAACACATCATACTGAAGGTGTCTGACATTTTACCACTTTTTTGCTTTCACTGTGTTAAATAGGTACTGCCTTATTGGCAGTACATTGATGGGAGTGATTACCTTTTCAGTAGAAAGTAGCATGAGAACTAAACTTATGTATGTATGTATGTATGTATGTATGTATGTATGTACAGTCGTGAAAAAATAAGGACACCCTGTATAAGCCTGTGTGTTTTTTAATATATCTGGCCATATGGATATTTAACATTGATGTTAAAAATACTGGGAGATTCATGTAATACAACTAAACAATTAAAAATGAATTCAAGACTTTTCAAATTTTCTGTAAAATGTAATTCTAAACAAATAGCAAGGAATAAATTAGGACACCACCCATCTTTTTTAGGACACCCCACATTCATTCCCACTTAAAATGGCTAAAATAAATGTTAAAAAAATGAAAACAAAAACAAAAACAAAGTTAGACATTGATATGTGAACATTTTTTAATAAAGAACTGAATATTTAATGAGGTGTCCTAATTTTTTCACATGGCTGTATGTATGTACTGTATGTATGTAGTATGTATGTTGAATACTGCAGTGGATGACCCCTGGGACATAGTAACTAAAATGATATGTATGCATTCATCCACTCCTTATTCTATATACAATGCATTTTTAAACTAACTCTTATAGTTAAAGTTGAGAGATATCGGCTAGATATAGTGGGGCTCATGTCAATGCATAGTTTCCATTCTGGAACCAGTTTCCAAGAGATGAGCTGGAGCTTGGCCTACTCTGGAGTTTTCCCAGGCGAGAGACGGTGAGCAGGGGTGGGTATTCTTGTATCCCTTCGCCTTGCTGCCTCTACATTGGAGTTCTCCCCGATGGACAAAAGGGTTGTTTCCCTGCACCTTTAGGTTGGAAAACAGGTCCTGACCATCATTTGTGCTTACGCACCAAATGATGGTTCAGAGTACCCACCCTTTTTGGAGTTTCTGCCTGAGGTGCTGGAAAATGCTCCTCTTGGAGACTCCATTGTCCTAGTAGGGAACTTCAATGTGCACATGGGCAACGACAGTGAAACCTGGAGGGGTGTGATTGGGAGGAACGGCCTACTCAGTCTGAACCTGAGTGGTGTTCAAGTGTTGGACTTCTGTGCTAACCAGTTTGTCCATAATGAACACCATATTCAAGCATAAGGGTGTACATATGTGCACCTGGTACCAGGACACCCAACGTCGCAGGTCGATGATCGATTTTTGTTATTGCATCACCCCACCTGTGATCATATGTCTAGGACATGCAACCTTTCGTGGAGGTCAGTGACAGTGCCTTTGACAAGGCAAACTGGGGTGGTTGTTCCTCTCTTTAAGAAGTGGGCCTGAGGGTGTGTTCCAACTTTAAGGGATCACACTCTTCAGCCTCCCTCAGCAGTGAGAGTCTGATGCCACCAGGGCTGCCTTTTGTCACCAATCCTGTTCATAATTTTTATGGACAGGCACAGCCAAGGAATGGAATTTTTTTATTTTTTTTTTTTAATGTGTCATGTTTGGGGACCACAGAATCTTGCCTCTGCTGTTTGCAGATGATGTTGTCCTGTTGGCTTCATCGAGCAATGACCTACAGGTCTTGCTGTGACGGTTTGCTGCCAAGTGTTTTTGGACTGATGTGCAGTTCCATTTCTCCTCCAAACATGCTGTGTTGTGGCATCCAAAAAGTTCAATTTTGATCTCATACACTACCGTTCAAAAGTTTGGGGTCACTTAGAAATTTCCTTATTTTTGAAAGAAAAGCACTTTTTTTCAATGAAGATAACTTTGAACTAATCAGAAATACACTCTATACATTGCTAATGTGGTAAATGACTATTCTAGCTGCAAATGTCTGGTTTTTGGTGCAATATCTACATAGCAGTATAGAGGCCCATTTCCAGCAACTATCACTCCAGTGTTCTAATGGTACAATGTGTTTGCTCATTGCGTCAGAAGGCTAATGGATGATTAGAAAACCCTTGTGCAATCATGTTAGGTCTGCAATGCTGTAATTGCTGCAAATGGAGGATTCTTTGACGAAAGCAAAGTTTGAAGGAAAAAAATATTATTTCAAATACAAATCATTATTTCTAAACTTGTCAATGTCTTGACTATATTTTCTATTCATTTTACAACTCATGGTGGTAAATAAAAGTGTGACTTTTCATGGAAAACACAAAATTGTCTGAGGTGACCCCAAACTTTTGAACGGTAGTGTATGACGAGACTATATTCTCCCAGTATTTTACTGGTTTGCCCAAATGTTGTGCAGCAAACTTTAAACAAGCTTCAACATGCTTATTCTTCAGCAATGGAGTCTTGCGAGGCGAGCGGGCATACAGCCCTTGTTGGTTGAGTGCATTACTTATGGTTTTCTTTGAAACAGCAGTACTTGCTAATTCCAGGTCTTTCTGGAGCTCTCCATGAAAGATCTTTGGCTCTTGGATAACTATTCTGATAATTCTTTTGACTCCTCTGTCAGAAATCTTGCAAGGAGCTCCTGGCCGTGGCCGGTTTATGGTAAAATGATGTTCTTTCCACTTCTGAATGATGGCTCCAACAGTGCTCACTGGAACATTCAGCAGCTTAGAAATGTGCCTGTAACCAATACCATCATTATGTTTTGCAACAATAAGGTTGCAAAGGTCTAGAGAGAGCGCTTTGCTTCTACCCATCATGAGTTCTTTGTGGTGTGACAATCTGATATTCACAGACATTTTTAAAGGCTATCAGTCAGGACTTAACCATCTGAAATTAATTTGCACTGATGGGGGAAGGGATGGTTTCCTAAATCCTGATGGATTTCAGCTGGTTTCTTGGCTTTTGATGCCTTTTTACATCTCTTTTTCTTCATGTGTTCAATACTTACTCTCTGTGTCATTCTACTTTATTAAATATTACTTATTTTGTGAACACAGTTGCCTTGATTTCTTTGCATGTACAGATTACTTGAGTTGTTACTGATATCTGGTGAAAATCTCAGGTAAATGGCTTCATCAGAAATATGTTTAATGAGAAAAAAGTTGACGTGTTTAATACTTATTTCCCCCACTGTGTTTGGAAAGTTATCTGGATCACCATCTAAACCTAAGATTTTTTATAGAATTTTATTCACTGGATTTCATAGGGTATTAGCTGCAAAAACTCAGTCTGATGTCACAAATGCATTGACATTTTTTGCTACAAAAATAAAAGCATACAAAAAGGATGAATTTGGGATGAATGGGCAACCAATTTTATTTATTCCTGTGAATTAAACTTTTCATAAACCCATACAAAACACTGTTTATAACCTTTTTGGTTTTGATATCAGAGCTAGCACACTTGCCTAAAAATTGCTGAAGAATAGACTCGGTGTTGAGGTGAGCTGTTATTTATTTATAAAGAACAGAACTTATTCTGAGTTGTGCCCACAGTTCTTGTTACCTCCAATACTGGAGGTTATGTTTTCACCTCCCTATTTGTGCCTGTGTCTTTTAAAAGCACAGTTCAAACAGGTTGTTATAAGTAATTAAAACATGAGGCAGAAAATTAGCTGCACACATCAAGTGACTCAGCTATCATTAAACAAAATATATATCTTTTACTGTTACATACACAACCTTGGAGGGCTGGCCTCAATTAACCATGGATTAGTAAATGAAAGCACAATTTTTCGATTTTAAGCTACTTTCCTAGCTGTTATTCACTTGAATTACACTGTAACTATTTCACGTTAGTTTGTAAATTAATCTACTTGTATGACACACTTTTTCTCCCCCCTGCACAGATGTGAATGTTTCTTCAGGACAGAGCAGCATCCTCTAATGTTGCTGCTCCTATACACTGCACAACTGTGTGTGTGTGAGTGTGTGTGCGTACATGTGTTTGTCTCTTCCTTAGCATCTGCTGTCACCCAGTTGGTGAAAAACGAGGTGCATATAAGTCATCCAGTGAGAAGTAGTCACTAATAGGATAGAGGCTGCTCCTTCTCCGCTACGGAAGCACACACGGGCACATAACTTGTGCACACACAAACTGTCTTACACACACACACACACACACACCTCCGCAGGAATGAGCTATGGCCTTATTACCCACCACGCTTCCTTGCGGCCGGCGTACTCCCGTAAAAGCATAACAGTGTTCCTTTCCTCCTTCCTACACATCCATCCATCCATCCATCCATCATCCATCCATCCATACATACATACATGCTTGCTCTCCTACTCCCTCTGCCTTGTCTTGCTACTTTTTCCCTTCTTCTTCTCCTCACCGTTTCTCTCCACCACCCCCGTCCTCCACACTTACTTTCTCATCACCTCGTTTGGTCTTTTTGCTCCACACCCTTTGCATTTCTTTGGCACTTTCCGTCTCTCCACACCTTCAGCACATGACTTCTACCCAGAGTTAAAATAGCCTCTTCCGCACCTCTTTCCTCGTCATAGCACCTACCTGAATTACCCAGATCTCCCCCCTTTTTTTTTTCCTTTTACACCTAGACTCCTTCCTCCCTGCTTCAATCCTATCTTAACCTAACCCATCCCTCTTCTTCTCTGCTCATTTCTTTTCCTCTCCATACGTTTCTAAACTTTCATCATACACCCCTCTGCTTGATCTATTAATCTCCTTCTGTTCTCTCTCAGTCTTCCTTATCCCCTCGACTCCTTTCCTTCCTTCCTCGCGGTCCGCGCTCCTGTCTTTCTCACCCTATTTTTTCCCACCTCTGCAGGCCTTAGCACCTGCTGTTGAAGCTGTCTACAACTGGCGATGAAATGAGGATGGAGGGAGAGGGAGGGAGGGGGGGAGGAGGGGAGACCACATGTAGAGTATGTGCTCAAATAAGCGGATAAAAGGACAGCAATACACAGTGTGTGAGTGAGTGTAAAAAAAATTGATGGGAAGAGCTTTAAGAATTGAGTGTATGGCATGAAAGAGCACAAACACTGTAAAAGGGTTTTGTGACATAAAGTAGAGTTGTCCATGTTTAGAAGAAAAAAAACATCACGGCTTCGTAGTGGATCCATTTGAGATGTCACTTTTTTCATCTTAAATTGCTTGGCTTCTTCCAGACAACACAACAGCAATCATTTTCTGTGGTTCACTGCCTCACACCCACTGAACACCTCCGTCTACCCATCTGTAATTTCATTTTTTTCGCCCCCCCCCCCCTTTTTTTCAAAAGAACTGAAAAACCTGCCCAAGTTGCACATTGTGTCAAAGTGAAGGAGTGTGATCCAAGGGGACTTTCTTGGTTTGCTCCTTATGAATGACGTGAATAAATTTTGTGACTGTCTGGGGAGGGGAGAGGCAGAGAGGGGAAAAAAAAGAAATAAAGGCCTCAATTGAGTGATCAAGGAAAATGAGGACAAACAGATGCCAGATTACATCTCTACGAGACAGTTACACACACAGAGGGTTTTGTTTGATGGTTGACATGTTTGTGTGGTTCGGGGCGTTGTGTGTGTGCGCGTGCTTGACAGAAGGAGGTGTCCTGTCTGTAGCAGGATGTGATAATTAACCTTTTTCCCGCTGAGAGGAGCTATTAAAGCTAAGGCTGTAAACGAGCCTCACTGCGTACAAAACACATTACACAACTTAAGGTGTTTTGGGCTGTCATACATAAAGAAGGAACATGTAACCCGGACCAGTTCATGCAGAGGTCATTCAGGCTGTTCTTGTCTAGCTTTATTTGTCTCTATATCTGCTTACATGGCTGTCACTTGCAATTCATGTTTAGTCATGCTGGGGTATCGTTTTTTCCTTTAAATCAAGCAGAATTATTTAAACAGCACCTAAACTTTATCCACTGACATCCGAATTCATCAAATGACTACCTTTTGCATTTTCATCTCCTCTTTCTACCTGCTGCCTACAGCACTGAAAATGACTAGATTGAGTGACCACAACAATTTCACGACAAAACACATGCATGTACAAAGGTATGAACTCATGCCATTAAAGCTGATGTGCTATGTTTTACAATTAATTTTTTGAGTGAAACAAATATTTCATTTTGCTTTACAGACGGATTCAAGGTTTGGGTGGGATTACATCAGGGATCAACTCTGAGCCCCTTCTCGTGTGCTATGGTGATGACAGGCTGATAGATGAGGTCAGGCAGGAGGTTCTGTGGACCATGCTGTTGGCAGATGACATTGTGATCTGTAGTGAGAGTAGGGGGCGGAGAGTAGGGGTCTAGAGAACATAGAGAGGTGGAGGTTTGTTCTGGAGAAAAGAGGAATGGAAGTCAGTAGAAGCAAGACTGAATATATGTGTGTGAATGAGAGAGAGGAAGGTGTAATAGTAAAGATGCAAGGAATAGAGATAGTGAAGGTAGGTAAGTTTAAACGGATCAACCATCCAAAGCAATGGTCAGTGCACAAGAGAATTGAAGAAGCAAGTGCAGGCAGGGTGGAGTGGGTGGAGATGAGTGCCAGGAGTGATTTTTCACAGAAGGATAGCAGCTAGAGTGAACGGGAAGAGTTACAAGACGGTAGTGGGACCTGCTATGGTGTATCTTCTTCTTCTTCTTTTAGATTTGATTGGCATTTGGCAACCAGCTTACAGGTGCATTACCACCACTGACTTGATTAATTCAATTCAATTCAATTCAACTTTATTTATATAGCGCCATTTCACAACAACAGTCATCTCATAGCACTATCAACTGTAGGGGGAACCCCCACAGTTGCAGGAAGACCCCAGCAATCAGGCAATCCCCTGTGAGCAAGCACTTGGCGACGGTGGAGAGGAAAAACTCCCTTTTAACAGGAAGAAACCTCCAGCAGAACCAGGCTCAGGGAGGGGCAGTCATCTGCTGTCACTGGCTGGGGGGTGAGGGGATAGAGAAGATGAAAAGAACAGACAAGTAGAGAGCAAACAGCACGATGGGGACTCAATCTATGGGAGAGAACAAACAGATGTTAATGACCAGCAAAAAAAATATTTCATTAAGAGTGAGGAAAGGGACTTCCGGTTATGGCTGCCACGTAGGACGGACGTGTCTCGCTCTGCTCTGCTCCTGGAGAAAAAAATCGGCAAATAACTCTCTCATTTGGGACAGAACGTATCCCAGCATTTGGGCGAGGATATGTCGGCGAAGCCTAAGGCTGGAAAACCAGGAAAAGGAAAAAGCGAGCCGCCGAAACAGTCCAAATTAACGGACTTTCAGGTCTGTGACGCAGTAAACAAAACTCCATATATGGCGGAGGAGGCTGGCAACGCTGCGATTTCTGCGGGGAATGGCGCAGATGCGCTGATGGCTGCCATGAGTTCAATGAGAGCGGACTTTTCCTCTAGATTTGATGGGATTATGACAGCGCTGGAAGGAATAAGAAAGGAATTGGGTGACTGTGTAGAACGAACGGCGCAGATGGAGCTCCGTCTCGCTAGTGCTGAAGATGACGTCACCCGTCTTCAATTAAAGGTGCGCACTTTGGAAAAAAAAAATAAATCTCTGGAAGATAATATTTTGGATTTGGAATCTCGGTCGAGACAGAATAATTTGAGGCTGGTTGGTCTTCCAGAGGAATCAGAAGGTCGGGACGTATGTTCCTTTCTGGAAAAGTGGATTCCGGAGGTGCTGGGCAGCGAGGAGTTGCAATCAGCAGTGGTTCTGGAAAAAGCGCATCGTATTGGCCCACGGAGAGATAAGGGACCGCCGAGGACCTTAATTATGAAGTTTCTTAGCAACAGAGACAGGATGAAGATCTTCAACGCTGCACGTGCTAAAGGAGAGATTAAACACCAGGACCAGCAGGTGCGGTTCTACCCAGATTTGGCCACAGGAATCCAGCAATTGAGGAAGCAGTTTGATCCCGTACGTAAGGAGCTGCGCAACCTTGGGATTCGTCATGGTGTAATCTATCCTGCGAGACTGCTGACCACGTATGAGGGCAGAACCCACATCTTCAAGACCCCAGAGGAGGCGCAGGAGTTCATCAAGAAGATCAAAGAAGAAGAAGAGACTGGTGGGAGCTAAGCATGAACAAAATATAAGGTAGAATAATTAAGCATTTGCACAGGCATCTGACTGACTTGAAGTAAATAGTAAGTTTACAAAATATAGATTGTATTATATATTAAAAAAACAAAACAAAAACAAAACAAAAAACAAAAAAAAAAAACTATGATGTACAAAGTTGTTAAAAATTTTGGAGTTAAGTTGGAAAACTACAGAGGAGAGTTAATGTTACGTCATTAAAAGCAGTAGAGTTAGGGTGATTGGGAGGATGAAGAAGGAGTGGCTTAGGCTGTTCCCCGTGGGTGTGGAACGGTCGATGGCTATATCGGGAGACAGAATTTTTCTTTTGATTTTGGGGGGTTTGCCACAAGTGTGGGAAGGGGAAATTTGTTTGTGTGTAGTTTGTAGGATGAATGTTCAACCACTCATGTTTTTGCTTCTCTGTATGAGCATGTTTACACTGCAAGGTAATCCCAAACTCTCTATTGATCATGGACCAAAGTGTTAATCTTAATTTAACTTCATGGAATTGCAGAGGTCTACAAAATTTTAAAAAACTTAAACAAGTTATGAATAAAATAAAGGACATGGGTTCAAGAATTGTGTTTTTACAAGAAACTCATCTGATAGAGGAGGATGTTAAAAGAATTAGGAGTAGATGGCAGGGAAGTGTATTCACCTCTTCATTTTCATCCCGAGCCAGGGGAGTTATGACTCTCATACATAAATCAGTTCCTTTTCAAGTGAAAAATGTAATTGGAGACAAATTTGGAAGATATGTAATCATTCAAGGCTCTTTGCTATTAGAAAATATAAATCTTGTGAACTTATATGGTCCCAATATAGATGATCAGAAGTTCTTTGCTAATTTATTTCTCATCTTATCATCACTTACAGGGCAACATATAATAGCAGGGGATTTTAATTGTACATTGAATCCAGGTGTGGATAGATCAACAGGACTGGATTGTACGCACATTGGATGTAGGATGACTATTAATCATTTTATGAAAGAATTGAGATTGTTAGATATATGGAGAGAAATGAAACCACAAGTTAAAGCCTATTCTTGTTATTCCAGTACCTACAAGACATTCTCACGTATTGATTATTTTTTGATTTCCACAGAATTAAGGTCCAAGATTCAAAACTGCTTTTATGATAACATCGTGATCTCTGATCATGCACCCTGTTGTCTAATATATGTAGATAAAAAATTGACAAAGGAATCAGGTAGATGGCAATTTCAGCATAAATGGCTTCAGGATGAGGAATTTGTCAAGTATATAGAAAAACAGATAGACGAGTTCTTTGACATCAATACTACACAAACATCAGCATGTGTAAAGTGGGAGGCTTTCAAAGCTTTTATTAGGGGACATATTATTAGTTATACAGGATCAAAATCTAAGAAGACTCGAGAGGAGAGAGCTAAATTGGAACATAAAATAAAAAATCTTCAGGAAAAAGTGTATGCAGGAAGTGACCCAAGGTTGGAGAATGAATTACTGATTTTGAGAGCTGAATACGACAAAAAATCAGCGAATAGAGCTGCCTCGAGTCTTCTAAGATTGAAACAATCTTTTTATGAACAAGGTGAAAAATCAGGAAAATTATTAGCATGGCAGATTAAACAATTGGAAATTAAAACACCAATTACCAGTATTATAAGTAATGGACAGGTAGTTATAGATCCTTTAGAAATTAATAGAGCCTTTAGAGATTACTATGAAAAATTATATGATACCAAAAATGAACCTGATTTAACAAAACTAAATGGGTTTTTGAACGAACTATCTATACCGTGTATTCCAAATGAAAACAGGGAGATATTGGAGTCTAAAATTAGTCAAGAAGAAGTTGGGCTAGCCATTGATAATATGAAATCAGGAAAAAGTGCAGGACCAGATGGTCTTCCAGTTGACCTTTATAAAAAATTTAAGAATAAATTAATAAAACCTTTTTTGGAAATGGTTTTAGAAGCATTTCAAAATAATAATTTACCATCATACATAAACAATGCCTTAATTATACTGCTGCCAAAACCAGGTAAGCCCTCTAATAAATGTGAAAATATGAGACCAATAAGCCTATTAAACGCCGACCTTAAGATAATCTGTAAAATTTTAGCAAGACGAATACAAGAAATTTTACCAAATATTATTAATCGAGATCAGAATGGCTTTATAAAGGGTAGACAAGGCTTCCATAATGTAAGAAGACTATTTAATATTATTTATTTTAATAAAGAAGCACCGGATACAGCTCTCCTATCATTGGACGCCGAAAAGGCCTTTGATAGAGTTGAATGGCCCTTTCTTTTTGAAGTCCTACAAAGGTTTGGACTTGGAAATAATTTCATAAAATGGGTTCAAATAATATACAATAATGCTACAGCAGAAATCCTAACAAATAACAATATTTCAAAACCAATAAAAATCAATAGAGGATGTCGACAAGGCTGTCCACTTTCACCTTTACTGTTTACTATGGCAATTGAACCTTTAGCGATAGCGATACGTTTACATTCACAAATATATGGAATTAAAGTTGGACCAACAGAACATAAAATCTCCCTGTACGCCGATGACATAATTTTGTTTATGTCGAATCTAAAAAAATCAATTCCAACCTTGTTGAATTTAATAAAGAATTTTGGGGAAATATCAGGATATAAAATAAATAAAACTAAATCTTCAATATTAATGCTAAATGAGACCCAGAGAAATTACCCAGCCCCTGAGGTAAATCAATTCAATGTTGTAAATCAGTTTAAATATTTAGGAATCCAAATTATGCCTAAGCTAGAATCAGTCGCCAGTGTCAACTATGAAGCCTTAATGTCAGATATCAATGAGTTAACTCAGAGATGGATGTCACTACCAATGTCGATGATCGGGAGAATCAATATACTTAAAAGTAATATTTTACCTAAAATACTTTATTTATTTCAATACATTCCCTTATCACCACCTTTAGATCTATTCTCAAGAATAAAAAAAAAGTTAGTGGAATTTATATGGAACAACAGGAGGGCTAGATTACGTTTGTCTTTATTATATTTACCATTTGATCGTGGAGGTCTGAAATGTCCAAATTTTATGTTGTATTATTGGTCGGCACAACTGAGGTCTATGACATATTATTTTTCATCAAATGATCTCCCTCACTGGACTGAAATGGAATCATACAATTTACCTTTACCTCTTCCCATATTCATATACTCAGATTCGGCAAAAAAATTACAAAAACAAGTTAAAAATCCATTTGTAAAGCATATGATCAAAATATGGTGTGAAGCTAAAAACTATTTAAAAGAACCACAGTTATTGTCACAATTTAGTCCAATATGGGGTAATCAATATTTTAAACCAGGGAGAGCGGACGCTGTATTTAAAGTATGGAATTTAAAAGGGATACAAAAGATTCAGGATTTATATTTGCCATGTGCAGACAACATAATGTCTTTTGAAGAGCTGAGGATCAAATTTAATCTCAATAGAACACATTTTTTAAAATATCTTCAACTTAGAAACTTTATTCGATCAAATCAAAATAAAGCTCTCACTCGACCTATTTATTCATCCTTGGAAAAAATGATGATGAAAGATAGTAAAAGAAAGGGTATTATTTCAGAGTTTTATAACTCACTGACACTATCTTCAAGTGAAAATTCACTGAAAAGATTAAACTACTGGAAAGAAGATCTGCAAATTGAAATTTCAGAGGAACAATGGGAATTGGCTTGTACAGAAGCTCAAACCAAATCAATAAATGCACGCCTTAAATTGATACATTTCAAATGGTTAATGCGGATGTATGTTACACCGGAGGAGTTAAATAGATATAACAAAAATATACCAGATACATGCACAAAATGCATGGAAAGTAAAGGAACCCTATTTCATTGTTTATGGGAATGTAGATTAATAAGAATGTTTTGGGAAGAGGTGAGGGTAACAATTGAAAAAATAATCTCAAAACAAATCATATTGAATCCTAAACTGTTTTTGTTGGGTCTGTACCCAGAAAAGCATAATTTTAATAAAAGTGAAAGAACATTCATAGACCTCAGTTTGCTTAATGCCAAAAAATGTATTGCACTATTATGGAAAAAGACTCATAGACCAGATGTGACTCAGTGGTTAAGACAGATGTTAACAAACCTTCCATTAGAAAGAATAACATATATACTAAAATCAAAGGAAACTGTGTTTGAGAATATATGGAGACCTTTTATTGATTATGTAAAAAATTTAAACATAACTCTTGAAGAAGAAGGTGAATGATGTGTGTGGACCTTGTAAATTCCAAACTGGTGAACATAATATGTATACTTATGTATTGGATTGTCTAGACTAAACAGAGGAGCATTGTTGAAGACTTGATTTTGTTGGTGGTTGTTGGTGTTTTTAGTGCATTTTTTTTTTGTAGTACTTTAGTGTTAGTGTTTGATTGTTTGTATCATGTTTGTTAAAAAAAAAAAAAAGGTTCAATAAAGATATTGTGGAAAAAAAAGAGTGAGGAAAGGAGTGAGGCCCAGTGCATTACTGGAGGTCCCCCGGCTGACTAAACCTATTAGCAGCATAACTAAGGGAGGGTCCAGAAACACATGATCCCTCCCTAATTGTAGGCTGTATCAAAAAGGTAGGTTTTAGCCCTATTCTTAAAAACAGAGATCGAGTCTGACTCCCGAATCCAGATTGGCAGCTGGTTCCACAGGAGAGGAGCTTGATAACATCAAGATATCATCACTCTATACAGTATCTTTGCATAAGGAGTTCTGAACAACTCTTTATGTGTGAAAAAATTATCCGTCCTTGGACTGTGTCCTCGGCGGCACTCTATAAAAGTGTCCTTCAGTTTGGAGATGTTGGCACTGATGAAAAGACAGAAGGCACAGCTGGAAATGGCAGAGTTGAAGATACTAAGATTCTCATTGGGGGTGACGAGGAGGGACAGGATTGGAAATGAGTTTATCAGAGGGACAGCTCAGGTTGAGCGGTCTGGAGATAAAGTAAGTGAGGCAAGGCTGAAATGGTTTGGAGATGTGCAGAGGAGGGATAGTGGATATACACCATGTTCCAAATTATTATGCAAATAGGATTTTAGTGTCATAAACATTCAGTTTTTTGTTTTTCAATTAAACTCATAAATGGCATTGTATCACAGGGCTCTTTGGATCACTGATAGGGCACCCCCGCTGTGGTGCCCTTGAGCAAGGTCCTTAACCCCAACTGCTCCAGTGGAGCTGCTCAGTGGCCACAGGTCAGTCTGTGGCTATACTGGGCAGCTTCCTGATGTGAACGTGTAACTGTGTGAGTGTGAACAGGGCGTCCCTGAAAAGGAGAGCCTGCCTCTCACTACTATACTATCCTGTATAAATAAAGGTTAAATAAAAAAAATCAATCTCAGAAACCTGTCATAATTAGTTTGCCAGGTGAGCCCAATTAAAGGAAAACTACTTAAGAAGGATGCTCCACATAATTAAGTATGCCACAGGTTTCAAGCAATATGGGAAAGAAAAAGGATCTCTCTGCTACCGAAAAGCATCAAGTGCAATGCCTTGGACAAGGTATGAAAACATTAGAAATTTCACGAAAACTTAAGTGTGATCATCGTACTGTGAAGAAATCTGTGGCTGATTCAGAGCACAGATGGATTTGTGCAGATAAAGGCATAATGAGGAAGGTTTCTGCCAGACAAATTCATCAGATTAAGAGCAGCTGCTAAAATGCCATTACAAAGCAGCAAACGGGTATTTGAAGCTGCTGGTGCCTCTGGAGTCCCACAAACCTCAAAGTGTAGGATCCTCCAGAGGTTTGCAGTTGAGCATAAACCTACTATTCGGCCACCCCTAACCACTGCTCACAAGCAGAAACGGTTGCAATGGGCCCAGACATAAATGAAGACTAATTTTCAAACAGTCTTGTTTACTGATGAGTGCCGTGCAACCCTGGATGGTCCAGATGGATGGAGCAGTGGATGGTTGGTGGATGGCAACCATGTCCCAACAAGGCTGCAACATCAGCAAGGAGATGGCGGAGTCATGTTTTGGGCTGGAATCATGGGGAGAGAGCTGGTAGGCTCCTTTAGGGTCTCTGAAGGTGTGAAAATGACCTTGGCAAAGTACATAGAGTTTCTGACTGACCACTTTCTTCCATGGTACAAAAAGAAGAACCGTGACTTCCGTAGCAAAATTATTTTCATGCATGACAATGTACCATCTCATGCTACAAAGAATACCTCTGTGTCATTGGCTGCTATGGGCATAAAAGGAGAGAAACTCATGGTGTAGCCCCCATCCTCCCCTGACCTTAACCCTAATGAGAACCTTTGGAGCATCCTCAAGCAAAAGATCTGTGAGGGTGGGAGGCAGTTCTCATCAAAACGGCAGCTATGGGAGGCTATTCTGACATCTTGCAAAGAAATTCAAGCAGAAACTCTCCAAAAACTCACAAGTTCAATGGATGCAAAACTGTGAAGGTTATATCAAAGAAAGGGTCCTATATTAACATGTACCGTATTTTTGAGACTATAAGGATTGCGGTCTATTTGATGGTCTAATTTCATACATAAGGTGCACCGGATTATAAGGCGCATTAAAGCGAGGTAGTCGGAGCCGGGAAAAAAAAGTTTTTTGCGTGCATGGAAAGAAAATCCTATCTATAGTCATTATAGACACATATAGCGCTATTGTCTGCGAGTGTGAGTGACCTGTTCCACGAGCAGGCGGAACGTTTTTAGTCCGTGGCTGTTCATCGCCATAGTGGCCAGGATACTTGCTGGGTACTCGCTCAGTACTCGATAGGGCTCGCTCTCCGGCGGCGGCCCTGATAAGTAAACATATGCCGGGACGCTTGAATTCTTTCGTCCCAAAAATATCATTTTTGAATATTTAATTACAGCTAAACGGGAGCAGTTTCGATGCTGAAATTTCACATACAAATCCTAATATACGTGTTCTATACACCATCGGCTTTTGGGTATCGACTACCTCACGAGGTAGTTGGATCTGGGAATTTTTTTTTTTTTTTTTGCGTGCATGGAAAGAAAATCCTATTTATAGTCATTATAGACACATATAGCGCGATTGTCTGCGAGTGTGAATGACCTGTTCCACAAGCAAATGTACGTTTTTTGGTCCGTGGCTCTTTACATCGCCATAGTGGCCAGGATACTCATTCGGTACTCGATATGACTCGCTCTCTGGCGGCAGCCCCGAGAAGTAAACAATGCAAACAAATGCCGGGACGCTTGAATTCTTTCATCCCGAAAATATCATTTTTGAATATTAATTACAGCTAAACAGGAGCAGTTTCGATCCACGATCCACTGGCAGATAGTGGCGTAACTCGCTAGCAATTTAACTTTGAACGACCTGTTGACACCAATATAGTGGTTGGAGTTCTTTGGTTAATCCACCCGGAATGATGGCAAGCTCCGAATTAGTTTGCTTCACTTGGGTTTTGACAGTATCGGTGAGATGGGCGCGCATGGAGTGGCAGATAAATAGGGACAGAGATTTGTGGAAAAAGCCATCCGGCCAATATGTTGAAGCACATATTACTCAGTGAGGCTCCTGACTACTGTAACGCTCCGACAATCCATCAAGCAGTTCAGCTTCGTAGCTTACCAAAGTCGTACTAAAACATTTTTGACAGATTTTTGAGCGCCATGTACCACATAAAATCGGTTTGAGGTCAGTAAGCACAACCAGAATTAATACATAAGGCGCACCAGATTATAAAGCACACTGTCGATTTTTGAGAAAATTAAAGGATTTTAAGTGTGCCTTATAGTCCAAAAAATACGGTAACTTGGCTTGTTAAGATGTTTTTGATTGAAAGCGCTTTTAATTTTAGTAAATACGACCTCCTAATGCCACAAATTCAGCAAATGACCATTTTCAATTCTTTACAACCAATAAAATGTTTTGAATTGCTGTTGTGCATAATAATTTAGAACAGTGCATTTTGAGTTTTTTTATTTTTGAAAAAAAATTGTTATCATTGGGAGGTTTTGTCAGGAGCTGAGCTGGCTTGGTTTCCCCCGGCTCGGTCCTGATCTCTCTGTGGGTCTCGGAACCAATGGGTATGCATGTATTGTAGGTATTTCCTGTGTGTTACCGTATCCATAGCCACTGCTCTGGGGCCAGCAGCTGTGTGTACTGCTGACAATCTGCTGGCTCGACTACGCCCCCCTCACTGATCACCATCAGCTTTTCTCAGCCCTGTTGATCATCTTTCCTGGTCCTCGCCCAGGCGTCTCCAATCTACCATCCCCAACAATGCGTGTACTTAAGGAGCCTTTTTCCAGTCACGCATTGCTGGATCGTTGCACTTCATATACGGTCTTTGTTCATCGTATGAAGTCACATCAACGAAGGACTGTGTTTCACTTCATGCCTTATTTGGACTACTCGGACAGCTCCAGTCCCGTGAGTATAATCTGTGCATGTGTTCCCCAGTATCCTCACCTTGACTGTCGAGCGTCCTGGAGGACTCCTTAAGCCTGTGTGAAATATATGCATTGGAACTGTTTGCCAATTGATGTGGTTTATAAATGTGTGTGTGGTGTTAACCCAGCGTGTAAATCCTCGTCCTTTCACCCCTCCTCCGTGCGCTGTGGAAAAGCGCACGGGGAGTTCATGACAGAACGACCCACCCGGAATAAAATGATTTAGCGGGTACACCCACACATCCTTTTCCTTCCCTGTTTGTGTAATATTTTTGGGACTGACCTGTGTGGGAGTTGGCCATGGATTTGGCACCTTGAAGCTATCCTTTGAGCTTGGGATGGGAGTGCTGCCGTGCATTAATGGACATCGACGGACTCATTGCATCGGCCAGCCTGTATTCTGCCCTGGAGGACATTCTTTGGTACATGGATCTGGCGGAGGCAGAGGTCCGGCGTTGCCCTCAGTTTGCTCAGCATGCCGAGGGAATGGAGAGGATTACCTGGTTGTCAGTGCTGCGGCATGGGTGCGGCGAAGGGGTGAGGAAGTCCCTTAAGAAGACCGAGCTCACGTCGAGGGATAAGCACTCCCGGGGTTCCACTCTTCCTGCCTCCTGCCAGAGTGAGATACCTGCTCTCATTCCGGCTCCCCCAGCTCCATCACCCAGCTCTCGATGTCGTCCCGCGAGATGGCGCCGTGAGAAGCCTTCCCCTTCATCAGCAGCCATCATCTCTCCAACTGCTGTCGAGAGGCCTGCCATGGCCGCCTCGGGAACGCCCACCTCTGTAGCCATGGAGACGGCCCCCTCTCCACCCATTGAAGAGGGCCAAATCACCGTGGACACAGAGGGGGATGACAGCTTGCCAGCTGCAGCAGTAAACATCAAAGATCGGGATGACAGGCAAGTGTCTTTTCATTCAACTCATTTTGATAATAATAAACCTTGTCTGTCTCCCGGAGGAGGGACCCAGTTTCAGCAGTCCGCTGAGCTCCCTCCAACAGCTGTAGCTTATAACTCCTTTTCTACTCCCTCTGTGTCTCTTCCATTTTCCTCTGAGCGTCTGCTGGTCCAGGATTGGAGCCGTCGGACGGTGGTGGAGCCCGTGGCTTTGGAGGATCCTGCCCCAGAGTCAGAACCGAAGTGTTCCCCTGCGGTCATGCCGGTGGAGTCCCCTGCTTCTTCTTCCAGGTTAGCACCTGCTCAATCCCTGGGCATGCCGATGGACAAGGAGTGGTCGAACCTGCTTGCCGTGCTCAACTGCTGGGTCGAGGAGGAGCATTGTGAGAGGGAGGCCCGAGGACGTGCTTCCCCGGCTGTGAAGGTGCCATCCCTCATACCTGCTCAATCCCCAGGCTTGTCGGCAGACGAGGAGTAGTCGAACCTGCTTGCCGTGCTCAACTGCCGGGTCGAGGAGGAGCATCATGAGAGGGAGGAGCATCGCGAGAGGGAGACCCGAGCACGCGCTTCCCCGGCTGTGAAGGTTCCACCCCCGCGCTTGCTCAATCCCCGGGCTTGCCGACGGACGAGGAGTGGTTGAATCTGCTCGCCGCGCTCAACTTCCGGGTCGAGGGGGAGTCGGATGAGGGTCCCCCAGTGCTCGAGCTCCTCGTGACCACTCCACTTCCATCTCTAGAGGAGACGGAGCTTCTTGGCACGACTGACTCACTGTCCAGCGCGGCACTTCACATCCTGGACTATCTGGTCCCTGAGCCATCCGGGATGAAGAGGAAGAGGAACTCCGGCCGGAAGAGGCCTTTGATCTCGCTGGCGCAGCGCAAGGAGGAACACCCGGAGGGGGGAGATGTCTCAGAGGCCGCTGAGGACATCTCGTGTCAGGAGGACAGGCAAGTTATTTCTCATTTTACTTCTATGTTTGATGAACAATTTTGCCTGCCTCCTGGCGAGGAGACTCGGGGCGACCAGCCCCCTGAGTGCTCCGTCCCAGCAGCATGTAGTGCCCCCATACCCGACCTCACCCAACCCTTTCTGTGTACCCCCACGAGCTCGCTGGCACCAGATCCAGGTCACTCAAGGGGAGAGGAACAAGAGGCCCAGGAGGGTCCAGCTCAGGGGTCAGCGGAGAGGTCGTCCTCGGCCGCCATGCCAGAGGAGCCGGTGGCGAGGAGGCCGGCGCACAGGAGCACCAGGACTGCTACCACCATCACACCTGCGGCGGGGGCCGCTGCAGCAGAATCATCCCCCAGGCCAGACCTCCAGCCAACGGGACCCCGAACGCCATCGTCGGCATCACCGGAGTCCTGGATGACGGTAGACCTTGAGCACAGGCAAGTAATCTCTCTGGTAGTTAATTTGTCAATGATGGAGGGATCTTGTCTGGCTCTTAGTGAGGAGAACCGGGTGTGGCTACCAACTGCATCTGGACTCCCCTTGCTGGGCTCTGCCGCTGCTGGCGACCCTAACCGTTCCTCCTCTCCTATCCCTTTCAAGCTCCTTTCTAGGGTCGCCGGACAGGAGCTGCCACAACCCGGGTTGCACACAAACGACGACGCGGGCCCAGTGGTCCTGGAGGAGGTCGACGGGGGTGTAGCACCCAACAGACCTGAGGAACGTGCACACCCTAAATCGCCAGAGTCCTGGACGGCGATGGAGCCCGAGTTCAGGCAAATGTACTCCATTATATCAATAGTGTCAATGTCAATGTCACACTTCCCGACTCATGGTGAGGAGGACCCGGGGCAGCTCACAGTAGCCCTCGGGGCCACCTCCCGGGGCTCTGCCGCTACCAGCGACCCTGACCCGGTCTCTCTTTCCCCTTCTCCGGGTTCGGAGCCCCCTGACAGGGTCGCCAGCGAGCAGCTGATCCCGCCAGAAGCCTCCAAGGATCGGGGTCGGCACCAGGGGTCAAGGGGAGCATGACCTCCCCCGTTGGGGAGACCACCGCGGGTGTGGCTAAGCTCCAGCTGGAGTTCACCATGGGTGCAGCTAAGCTCCAGCCGGAGTTCACCACGAGTGCAGCAAAGCTCGAGCCGGAGTTCACCGCGGGTGCAGCGAAGCTCGAGCCAGAGTTCACCGCAGGTGCAGCGAGACTCCAGCCAGAGTCCACCGTAGATGCAGTGAGGCTCCAGCCAGAGTCCACTGCAGGTGCAGCGGAGCATCAGCTGGAGGTCACCGTGGGTGCAGCGGAGCCGGCCCGATTGGGGTCCATCGTGGAAGCAGCTGTGGCCCAAGCCGGGCCCACCTAGGATGCTGTGGACCTGCCTGAGGGCGCTGTGGCTCCCTTCTCCTCTCTGTCCGACGTCGTGGGGGGTCCCTCTCTACGGTTCGGTCAACCCTCTGTGAGCCTTCCGGTGGGCAGGCCGCTTCCTGCTTCATCCTGCCGGGCCTGGTGGCTTTACAGTGCTGGCCGACAACCTGAGGGCCTGGGGTTTGGGGCCAGGTGGTCCGTGCATTCTGGCAGGCCACCAGAATCTGTCCGCCGTACCGCCTGTCGGGCCTGGGACTCTGGGCGGCTTCCGGAGCCTCCACGTCTTTGGACTTAGGGGGGCGAATTGTGGACCCTGGGCGAGGTGTTGTGTTCCCACCTTTCCTGTTCCCCCTACCTCCCACCCAGGTTCATGTTGTTTGTTCCTGTTGGTGGTGGTGGTGGGGGGTCTGGGATGTTACCTTGGGTGTCTGGGAATCCACCCCTTGTAGGGGGGCTCTGTCAGGAGCCAAGCCGGCTTGGTTTCCCCCGGCTCGGTCCTGATCTCTCTGTGGGTCTCGGTGCCGGTGGGTATGCAAGTATTGTAGGTATTTCCTGTGTATTACCGTATCCATAGCCACTGCTCTGGGGCCGGCAGCTGTGTGTACTGCTGACAATCTGCCGGCCCGACAACGCCCCCCTCACTGATCACCATCAGCTGTTCCCAGCCCCGTTGATCATCTTTCCCGGTCCTTGCCCAGGTGTCTCCAATCTACCATCCCCAACAATTCGTGTACTTAAGGAGCCTTTTTCCAGTCATGCATTGCTGAGTCGCTGCACTTCATATACAGTCTTTGTTCATCGTATGAAGTCACGTCAACGAAGGACTGTGTTTCACTTTATCCCTTATTTGGACTACTCGGACAGCTCCAGTCCTGTGAGTACAATCTGTGCATGTGTTCCTTGGTATCCTCACCTTGACTGTTGAGCATCCTGGAGGACTCTTTAAGCCTGTGTGAAATATATGCATTGGAACTGTTTGCCAATTGTCGTGGTTAATAAATGTGTGTGTGGTGTTAACCCAGCGTGTAAATCCTCGTCCTTTCACCCCTCCTCCATGCGCTGTGGAAAAGCACACTGGGAGTTTATGACAGGTTTGTTCAATAAAATTTGAATTATGCTCTAATGGGTGATGACTTGAAAATTAAACTGACTGTCATTTGCATCGACTATGAAAATCAGAGACACTGAATCATTTGCATAATAATTTGAAACAGTGTATTAGACAAAAAATGTTGATGATGGATCTGTCAGGCATGGAGGAAAAGAGGGAGACCACAGAGAAGATTCATGGCTGTAGTGAGGGAGGACATAGAGAGGGTTGGTGTTATAGAAGAAGATGAAGGGATAGGGTAAGATGAAGGCAGATGATCTGCTGTGGCAACCCATAAAGGGAACAGCCAAAAGAAGAAGATCAGAATAGCTTGAAATTTTGGTGACTGAAAATAACCCTGATTAAAATGGAATATTGTGTTAACAATAACCCTGGGGGCATTAATAATGTGTTACCAATACACATTATAGGCCCTATTACCACCAGTCAACAGCGTACTTTTCTCACCTTACACCGGTACTTTTGGTGGTTTCTGCAAGCGCATAGTCTGTTTTTCACACTTTGCATTGCAGCATCTAATCACCTGTGGACAGTGTGCCTGCTTTGTCCTGGTAGAAGGGGCCACATTTCAAAGAGGTGTGACAGCGGCGCAGCTTCAGTGTGTTTTGAACTTGTGCACAGATTTCAAAAGACAAAAGCACATGAGGAAACACAGCATACACTGGGATTTTCTGTTATTTTCATGAACAGCATTGGAACAGTTGTAATACAATCACCTGTTATTTTAATTGTAATATGATGATGCACTTAATATTTTTTTATTCCATTCACATTTTCATTGTAATCACGGTCTTATTAGGCATTAATGTGCTTACTTTTAGGGGAATGAATGAATGAATGAATGAATGAATGAGCGAGCGAGCAGGGAGTGTGTGCTCCGAGAGGAGAAAGAGTATAGAACTGTCAGTCTGAGGGTTTTTGAACTGCAAATCTCCACGTGTAGTCTGCCTGTCATATCTGTCGTCAGTCATCTCCCTCAACTGATCTTTTGTCCGTTCACATGCACACATGGGAGTGACGAGGGACACAAAGTCAGCTGTTGTTTTTTTGTTGAATGCATTAATCTGAGGACAATTAAATACGTTATCCACCTGTGGTATGGACTGCTCCAGATCATTTGAAGAAACAGCAGCATTTTTCACTGCACAGGGGAAAAAGGACCCCTCCGAGGGTTTATGAAAATATCTGTTTCAAACCCATTCATGCTTGTGTTGTCAGGACGTGGAGTGGGTCCGATGTCCTCACCCCGATTTATAGTTTACTCTCCAGCCCACGTCCTTGCTTTGACTTTGTATTTTAGGTTTTTCTGTATTTATTATTATTCATTATTATGTCTGTATTTGTGTTCTGTAGGATTTGTCCCTGCTCAGTTCTCAGTTGGTTATTATTATTATTATTGTTATTGTCTTGGTTTTCATGGTCTCGTCTCCCCTGGTTCATTGTCATTATGTTTCATGTGTATCCCCTGTCAGTGATTGCATGTTCATCCCAGCCGTCCGGTTTTCCCATACCTGTCGTCATTGTTTTCCCCAGGTGTCTGTTGTCAGTCCTGATTGGTCTCCCCACCTGTTCTGTGTTGTCATGATTACCCCATATCTATTTACACTACCGTTCAAAAGTTTGGGGTCACTTAGAAATTTCCTTATTTTTGAAAGAAAAGCACTTTTTTTCAGTGAAGATAACTTTAAACTAATCAGAAATACACTCTATACATTGCTAATGTGGTAAATGACTATTCTAGCTGCAAATGTCTGGTTTTCGGTGCAATATCTACATAGGTGTATAGAGGCCCATTTCCAGCAACTATCACTCCAGTGTTCTAATGGTACAATGTGTTTGCTCATTGCGTCAGAAGGCTAATGGATGATTAGAAAACCCTTGTGCAATCATGTTAGGTCTGCAATGCTGTAATTGCTGCAAATGGAGGATTCTTTGACGAAAGCAAAGTTTGAAGGAAAAAATTATTATTTCAAATACAAATCATTATTTCTAACCTTGTCAATGTCTTGACTATATTTTCTATTCATTTTACAACTCATGGTGGTAAGTAAGTGTGATTTTTCATGGAAAACACAAAATAATTGTCTGGGTGACCCCAAACTTTTGAACGGTAGTGTATGTCAGTGGCTGTCTGTGTCCCAGTTCGTTCCTCACGTCATGTGGTGTGAACACGCTTCTGTTCCTGCCTGTTTTGCCTGTGTTTAAGTTTATTTTTGCCAAGTTTGTAGTGTTTATGTGTCAACCCTCGAGCTGTGTCTGGTTTAACAACTCTTAATAAAAAACTGTAAAACTTCAAGTCTCGCATTTGGGTCCTGTTCTATGAACTGTGACATGTGTGTTGTATCCATGTGCACTACGTTAAACCATTCAGGTCAACTGTTCAGCCCAACATCCTCTTTTTATCACTTAAATGAAAAAGAAATTGTCCTCTCTAAAATAACTAACTGGACATCAGCTGTGATTGATGCCTTCTTTATTACCAAGCAGCATTACTATCATGTGCATTTTCACTCATACACACACCTTTTGACCAGCACAAATCCTGTCTTAAACAAGCTGTCATGATCAGGGTTTACTTTAGATAATGCGTCTTTGTGCATTAAAGGGAAGGACAGGATTGCTTTGGATTGAGATTATCCAAAACACACTTCTAAATAATTAGAGCAGCCTTTTCACGCTTCTCGCCAGGCCTCCACCTCTCAGCGCAAAGTGGGCACACTGTCTACTGGTATTTAGATGGTGTGATGCAAAATATAAAAATCAGACAATGCGCTGACAGAAATCAACAAAAACACTGCCATACGGCGAACTCTGGTGAAAAGTCAGCTGATGATTATCAAAATAGGGCCCTTAGTGTTGTAGTGTCCTGGGTTCAGTGGGTTTATGGCAGCATTTCAGGCTACTAAGAGTGTCACTGCTGATTCCACCTGCATTTGGTGAGTGGGCAGGTGTTAATGTCAAGTAATGACTGCAGTGTTTAAATGTGTGGACCAACATTCATATGCACTTGGACATTTGTCTGATCACACCTCTCAGGGGCAAACAAAATTTTAAATTAAGATTGTTTAATAAAAATAATTAGAAAAATAACAAATTCTATCAGTTCTATCATTAAATATCTAGTACTATGAGCCACACTCTTGAAAAAGAAAAGGGAAAAAGAGGGTTAACTATTATTATCAAGAGCCCCTTCACACAGATGGGGACCATTTGGGTGACCATTAAGAGATCAAAAATTGACCCAATCTCTCAATAATCCCCTAAAGCCTCAAAAAAAGCCTTTTTTGTGTAAATGTTTGGGAGATCTTTGTACAGTTTTCATGGCGATCTACAGAGGTCATTGAAAGATCCTTGAAAGTTCATTGACAGACCAGGAAAGATCATTGAGAGACCAGACGTAACTTGTCTCTTAGGGCTGCATGTTGTAAATCCACAGGAAAGCTCTATGAGCTTTTGTAGTTATTTTAATTGCTATTTATAATCAACAACAATGTCAGCCTCACACAGCGTGCCGCTAACTTACATTCCCATGAGCCTTTGCACTCCTCTGTAGAAAGTAGTGTGTTCACTAGGATCACTACATAATTCCCTCAGGAACCTCGGTGGAGCAGTGGTTAGTACTGTCAGTACTCCGGGTGCTCCGGTTTCCTCTCACAGTCCAAAGATATGCATGTTAGGTTAATTGGTGATTCTAAATTGTCCCTCGGTAACTGTCTCTGATAGGCCCTTAGAAGAGAAGGTTAGTACTAGTGAAGGGCTTTGAGTGGTCTTTGAAACTAGAAAAGCACTATATAAGTACAGATCCTTGCCCTTACTCTTACTGTCACCTCACAGCAAGAAAGTTGCGGGTTCAAAACCACCCGTGGCCAGTGGAAATTTTTCTGTGTGGAGTTTGCATGTTCTCTCCGTATCTGTGTGGGTTTTCATGGGTACTCCGGTTTCCTCCCACAGACCAAAAACAGTACATTAGGTTAATTAGCACCAACTGAGGTTGAATGTGAGAATGAATGGTTCTCTGTGTTGGCCTTGCAATGGACTAATGATCTGTCCAGGGTGTGCCCTGCCTCTCATCCAGAGATGCTGGGATAAATGAATGAATGAATACTTTTTTGCTTAAGTTTAGCATTATTTTCTGTGTAGTCTGGTGTGATGAAAAAGTGGGGCAGGCACAGGTTATTTTCCTGGGCCAAGCTTTGTGTAGGGGCATAGTATTTCTTTACAACATGTAAATTCCTTAAGGAACTAACATCCTACAATGATATGGTAAAAGTATAAAGCTGGATTCACACTACAGTGTTTGGACCAACATTTACCAACATTTTGAAAAACCAGAGAAATGAGTCCAAACGTTGGTAAAATTACGTTCACGAGCAGGATTTTTTTTTAAAAAATCCAGCACACACCAACTTTTATGAACTTTTAAGGATCTTTTTAACTCCACAGCCTTGCTTGCCCAAGGATGAGAGCTGTCCGCTGCGGTTCAGAGATGATGCCAGACTTTCTCTTTGTCCATGAGTTTGACAGAGTTGTAGCATTTCCTTCAGTTATATTATCGTTCATCCAAGCTTCTCTTTTAAACCAAGAAACAGTGAGCCGTTCATCTCGGCCTGAGCTTTATTAATCTGCTCTGGTAAATGCAAAATTGTAGATTTAATTCAAAATAAATGTCAGGATATTTTTATTTTGAATCATTCTTTTAAAAGAATGACAGTTAACGTTGTAAAAACTGTCATAACGAATATCAGATTTGTGTGCACATACCTGCTCGTCTCCGGGGCTGTGCTGACACCTATTTTCCCGGTAGCACAGACTAGTCCCACTGCAGTCAGGTAGATAACTGAATCATAAACCCATGTAATGTTTTTTTTTTTCTCTGTGTAGTGAAAAACCCTGTTGTGTCTTCAAATAGTTTGTCTTTAACTGTCCTCATTTAACAGAAAACACCGGCTGAGTGTGTTTTTTCATTAATTGGGACGCATGAGCACAAATGGACAAGCGATATGATGATGTGATATGATGACTCAACACATGGCCGGAGCCGCGGAGAGAAGAAAGGTGTGAAAGCGGCGCCGGTGTACTATATGTTATGTTAATGTGCCACACATTCCTTTGTTAACCTCTTGCACTCCGGGATACCGCGGGCGGTCACGTCTCTGCGTCCTAGTGCGCCCTCATGCGCACTAGGACGCACACTGTGCATCCTAGTGCACACTGAAAAAAAAAAGCTGCATTTCCGTTTTTCCACTACAGACACAGCCGCGAACAGAAAGCCAAAGGAGTGCTTTGATTGGTTTAGATTTGATTGATGTCTCATTCGACTAATAAGAGCCTTGAATTGGGTTTCTGAAACCTTGAAGAACCAATGACTGAAAACCTAGCAAGAAGGACCCGCCTACCAACAGCTGCGAATACAGTGAGCCAATTGAAGCAGAGAAGTTTGACGATTGAAAGCGTGCGTCCCGTGCGTAAAATCTGTTTTGTGTAAGCCGCTGTGTGTAACGGTAGCATTCGCCAGTCTTTTTATTACTACTGCTCTTATTTGTTTTGAAAAATCGTTTGCCAAAACCACAATCATGGAAGCGCAAAACCGCAATAATGGAATAATGGTTTGACCGGGTCGCGTGACCAGAACCACGAGTCGTAACAAGTGGACCAGTGTCATGTTCGTCTGACAATGAGGAAGAGATGTTCGCCAGCGACACTGCTGTTGTGGACAGGTAAGTGTTATAAGCTAAATTATTCTTTATCACTGAAAATAGGAATAAAAATGACTTTTGACCGATCGGTAAATTACAACTGTGCGTCATCGCCACATGACAGACCGCGGCGCACTATCCGGTCCGTGTCTCACACGACGGACTGCGGCGCACGGTCCGGTCGTTCCTCTTTATGGGGGGGTGGGGTGAGTTGTTATCCTCTACATTGCAGATATTTTAGTACAACTGTACGTCATCACCACATGATGGACCGCGGTGCACGGACCGGACCGTGTCTCACATGACGGACCGCGGCGCACGGTCCGGTCGCTCCTCTGTAGCGGGGGGTGGGGGGGTGGGAGTTGTTATCCTCTACATTGCAGATATTTTAGTATAATTTTTATTGCACTGTAGGTTATTTTTTCTTGTAAAAAAAAAGCCACAAATTTTTTACGTGGCATGCTTCTTTGTGTGTGGGGGGCTTGTTTGTTCATTCATTCATTCATGGATGAATAAACAACCCCCCCCCTCCCACACACACACACAGCCCTGAGTGTCACCTTTCATTAGAGCCCAAGATCAAGCTTCTATATTGAATCATTCAAAAGTTATAGACGTTTTTCCAAACTGTGCCATTTGGCACAATTTGGCACAGTTCAAAAACGCCTGGGAACAACCTGAGAAGAAAGCTGTGTAATATATTCATTTTTTGTAGTATTGTTACAAAATTTTGACCTCAGCTGGATAACACTTGGTTCTACATTTCTGTTGCATTTTCCAGCCCGGATCTGACAGCTGTGTGTTATTTGCAAGCATTTGTATCTAAAAAAACACCCAGGCAAACTTTATTTTCTTCAAGTTCAGTATGTTTAGATGACTGTTACTCAGTGGCAGGAGCACTTAGAGAGATTATGACTGTTTTGCCCAAAAAATTCAAAGTGTTTTCTTTTAAATGAGACCAACCCCATGAAGATGCTGCAAAGGGTTGAAGAACAGCTTTTGATTTACTTTGGGTAGGTTATTTTTAGGCGTTTTTAGGGAAATTGACCAGAGTGCAAGGGGTTAAACAACAATGTATGATGGTTGGAAGCTCCGGGGCTCGATGCATGGCATTAAAGATATAAAAGGAGAATGCACAGAGACCCATGAGCGTTGTTTCGCTGTTGGCTGTTATGTTGTTGGAGAAAGAATAAAGCCTTGTGTTGTCCAGCTTGTTGCCTCGCCTATTCCTTTTCACCACACTGGTGACCCTGAAGTGCCGTGGAGAGCGAGCCAAACACCGCCCTGGAGACTACTTGGAGGGAGAGCACTAGCACCGTGTGCACTATTTCAGTCAAGCTCTCGGAATTCTGATTTCACAACCTGGAAGCGTGGTCTTCGCACATAGAAGCCCAGTACACACTCCGTGGGATAACGATGGATGACACAAAATGCTACTATGTGGTTGTGGCGGCGGACACACGCGCCACGCAACAGGTGACAAGCCTGCTCCAGGAGCTGCTGGCGTCCTGGAGGGATACCAGTGAGATCGAGAAGCCCTTGGTGGTAGCCGGCGCAGTCGCCAGGAGATGCAGGAATGGGGCGATCTGCTTCTATCATCGTCGTTTCGGCTCAAATGCTCAATGACGCGTGCCGCCAGGCCAATGCAAGAAGTCTGGAAACGGCACGGCCAGCAGTCAGTAGCAGCTGTGACTGCTTGAGACAGAAACAAGCTGCTGTATGCCACAAACACATGTTCAGGGAGACGGTCTCTGGTGGACTCCGGCTCCCAGAAGAGCCTCCTCCTGCCGGTCAATGCAGACGGGGGCAGGGAACAGAGGTCCCGAGCTTACGGCCACCAACGGATCCACCATCAGGACATTTGGTGAGCAGACACAGACAGTATGCTCATGGACGCAAATTGGGTCGACCGCCGGCCCTGGGTTCTTTTAGGGCTGTGCTCCGGACCTAAGGAGGATTTGGCAGCCTCCCCAGCTTAGGGCTGTGCTCTGCACCTAAGGAGGATTTGGCAGCCTCCCCAGCAGAACTCATTTTTTCTCAGCCGCTGCTGATCCCTGGAGAGTTTCTACCGGAAAACCCCGCGCCGAGGCTAATCCGCCCGTGCAATTTATACACAAATTTGGTCGACCGCCGGCCCTAGGTTCTTTTAGGGCTGTGCTCCGCACCTAATGAGGATTTGGCAGCCTCCCCAGCAGAATTCATTTTTTCTGAGCCGCTACTGATCTCTGGAGAGTTTCTACCAGAAAACCCTGCGCTGAGGCTGATCTGCCTGTGCAATTTTTACACAGACAGAGGCTGGGAGCGACCTGGCCCGGCCCACCATTGTTTTCCCCACACATTTGTCCCAAGAAGCTTGTGGAAGGCCGGTTTTGTTTTTGGCATGCACGATGCACACCGGACCCCAGTGCAGACGCCCACCATTAGTGGCTCTGCAAGTTGGCGATCCCTCGGCAGGGACCTGCGCTCGCTGGTGACCTGATGTGTTTTCCCCCCCTCTCCCTTTTCCTCCACAGACTGACGTGCCCTGCAGTACACCTCACCAGCAGGACGGTTCTACTGGATCGGCAAACCCCCCGCTACAGCCTCTATGGGCGCCGGCTTGAGCCCAAAGGACGGGGGGTTAGAGCCCCTTCTGGGTGTTTGGGGGGGTGGCTGTGTGGGGGCATGGTGTGGGGGTTTTCTTCACCCAGAGAGGCAGGGGGAAAGAGGAGGACAATGACGGAATGAAGAGGTCTCACCGGGGGGCATCAGATGGGACTGTTGGTTCGATGTGCCCCCTGGGGAGAGTAAGAATGACCGAAGCTGCGGAGAGAAGAAAGGTGTCAAAGCGGCACCGGTGTATGTTTTGTTAATGTGCTACACATTCCTTTGTTAAACAGCAATGATGGTCGGAAGCTCCGGGTCTCGATGCATGGGATTAAAGATATAAAAGGGAACTGCACAGAGACCCATGAGCGCTGTTTTGCTGTTGGCTGTTATGTTGTTGGAGAAAGAATAAAGCCTTGTGTCGTCCAGCTCGTTGCCTCTCCTATTCCTTTTCACCACATGTCATTTATTGACAGCCTTTTCAAAAGATTAGTACTTCTTTTCTAGTGTGGTTGGAATAGTTATTTTTATATTTATTATAATACTGTCACCATTAATGCATTAATAATGAGTCAACATAGCTCCCCACTTAACAGCGCTATTTTTATTGACGCACAATTAACACACGCATATTGGCCCACAGAAAACACACACCAGCCACACCAGCCCCATTCACTACAAATTCAAACAGTCCATATCCTGGAGGAGAGAGAGCTAGTATGATGGAGTGAAAAGTGTATGAAGAGCTGCCTGCTGCTGCACACACTGATCAAGGCTAGAATGTATGGAGTCACTGTAGTGCTAAAAGTATTTTGAACTCCTAAAATAATGTTCAAGTGATTCCAGTGTTTGCTGTTGCAAATAAAGTGGTATAACCCTGTAAAATAAATCTGTGTGAGAAATTCACATTTATGAATGTATTAAACATACTGTATTTGCAATGAAAATTTGTGAAGTGACTTAGCAATTTAAAACAGAAGTGCTTTTGTGTCCATGTGTACAAAGCAAAGAATTGAATGTAAAAATCTGTGTTGCCTTCTCACATTTTATAAAAATACATACAATCTTAACTGGATTCTTAGTTTCTGTCATGTCTGCTGCATAATCACGCAGCAAACCAATGAGTAAACACGAGCCCAATTGCAAGTGCAGTGTGTGGTTTATTTAACAGAAATAATGTCATACAAGTCCATGAAAAGCAGTCATAGGGTTGGGTAACAGATGTACAGGAAGCATAACTCCATAGGCGAGAGGAAGGGTTACGTCACGCCTCAGGGAAAAATCAGCCGCAGAGGGAAGGAAAACGTAACTCCAAAAGGAGACTGGAGAAGACTCTTGTGGACAAAGCTGACTTGTTGCCGTCGCACTGAGCAATCACACCGCCACGCATAAATACCCTCATAGACTAATGAGTGGCAAATGGATGCAGGTGCGGTGGCAACTGATGAACGAAGGTAAAAATGTGTGCAAGCATGTATTGTGTGTGTGTGTGTGTGTGTGGGGGTGTGTGTGTGTGTGTGTGTGTGTGTATGCCAGAACAGATGAGAGAATAACTAATACTGGTGAGTGTCTGGTAGAGAAAGGGGTGTGGCTGCAGCCACCAGTCATGGGCAGAGCTGAAACACCAGCTCCACACATGACAGAGCCCCCCCTCGAGGGGTGGAATCCAGACACCCACGTACCATCACAAAAAAAAGACACAAAATACCGGAACCCCCCCCCACCACCATCACCACCCAAGGGGCCAACATGACAACCAGGGCGGGAGGTGGGGGAACACAGGTAGGAGGGAATAATCATATAGAAAAAAACCCACAAAATAATACAATGGTGCCAAGACACAAACCCCCAACCTCAAGGCAAGCCCCCCCCCCCGAACCCTAAGAGTCCCACAGTTCAGGGCTCAGCCAAGTCCCAGGCCAGCAGCAGCCTTCAGAGTAGTGTCAGGTGGTCTACCAGGCCGAATGGGCCACCTGACATGAAACCCCAGTTCATTGGGCGGGCGGCCCATACAGTTAAGCCACCAGTACCAGAGAGGCGGACGAGACAGTGGCCTACCCACCGAAAGGCTGGAAGGTGGGTGACCCGACAGGGGAAGGAGAACCCCTGAGGTGACTGGTGGTGGAGGGAGAGAAACAAAAACCCAACCAAAGAAGAATGACAGGAACACCCAGGTTACTTCTATTATGAAAGAGACTACCCTGGTGTCTCTGGGCCGGTTGGGTGCACCCTCGGCGGTCCCTGCTTGGGACTGCAGCTCGGATGTCCCTACGGTGGACCCGGCCTGGGTCGAAGTCTCACCAGCGGTGGTTCCTGTCCGGAACCTCATTGCTCCAGCAGTGAGACCAGGCTGGGCCGGCGTTGCACCTGCGACCTCCACGAGTGAGCCTGGATCCTCGGACTTGTCCGGTGATGTTTCACGAATCCCGACAACCCTGGAAGAGGACTCAAACAAAGAGGAGGAGGGGTCAGGGTCACCGGCAGCAGCGGAGCCCAGCGGGGAGGGCTCAGGTGCTGTGTATGGCTGCAGCTGGCGCTCCTCACCTAGAGCTAGGCAAAAATGCTCTAAAGTGGATAGAAGGAAGACAAAAGAGAGCACTTGCCTTAGCTTGAGCTCCACTGCCGTCCAGGACTCTGGCGATCCAGGCGATGTCACGAGCTTGGCCTCCTGGAGGTTCTGATCCGGTGTTGGCTCTGCTGCGGCAGCCTCCGCAGCAGGCATGATGGTCCCTGCAGTCTTCGGCGTCCCAGCCATCATAACCCACGCTGACGATTCCTCCAGTGTGGCGGTTGGGGTCCAGCTCACCATGGTGGTGAGGAGCAAATCCTCATGAACCTCTGGCTCCTCCTTGTCCCGGTGGTTCAGCTCCGGAGCCGGCATACCCTCAGAGAAGGCAAGAGAAAGCATGGAGACGGCTGGTAAGTAGTTCATAGCTGCAGCAGGCCGAGAAATCTCTGGAGACTGCTCCCCCTGAGATTGTCCTCCAGGAATCAGGCAAAAGTTTTTATCAATGCTAGGAGGGAAAAAGGAGTTAACTTGCCTGTCCTCCTGGTTTGTGGAGTCCTCTGCTGCAGTTGGCGAAGCGCTACTCCTCTCTGATGAAGTAATGGCCCTGGGTTCCTCCACAGGCTGCTGAGAAGCCTCCAAAACCAGCTCCAGAGGGGATGGATTAGAAGGTAACTCTGCCCCCCACACCTTGGCGGAGGTAAAAATTGAGGGAGAAATGGCCGCAGATCCTTCTTCGTCCATTAGGTGATCAATATCCACCAACCTCGACAGTCTGTGCTCCTCAAAGGTCCCCAATGTCCTTACCGTAGCAGGCAAACTCTCATAGACAGGAGGGGAAGACAAGGAGAGGGCAGAAGGGAATTTACAAACTGCAGCAGATGAAGAGCTCTCAGGGGGCTGCACACCCTGAGCCTCTCTACCAGGATCCAGGCAAGACACAACATAATTAGTTTGAATAGAAGTTAATTGCACTTGCCTGTTATCCTGGTAGGCGATGTCTGCTGCAGGAATCGTTTTGTCGTCCCTCTCCGTGTCCAAAATGGATCTGACTCTCCCAGAGGACTGTAGGAGAGCCACCCCTGTGACTAAGGGAACGGCAGTCGCCGACGAGGAAAATGAGCGTCCCTTGGCAGCGGGAGGAGGCACCAGGGAAGGCTCCGCTATGGGATTGGCCGAAGTCAGTGCCAGGGAAATGGCTGCTGAGGCGGCTGAGTAATCCATTTGGGGACCCTGGGTACAACTACGTTGTCGCTGCGGTTGACCAGACGACTGACATGGAGGAGCTGGTTCAGCTGGAGCTATCGACGAGTTGTCTGCGAACAGAGATGGCAGCGGGGCCAGGTAGAGAGCGAGCACCTGGGGATGGAAATGCACGCTGGGTCGGAGCTCCAACTGGTTGATGACTCCTCCCCAGCATAACAATGCATCTTCTTGGGAAAAACAGTTTTGAGCGTCGGCTGTCAAGCCCTCAATCACCACCACGCTCTTCAGCTCCTCGTGGCTCCATCCTCTACTCCAAACTACCTCGCCTGCCGGAGCCATGATTGCTTCCCTGAACAGGTGAATGAAAAAGACAAAAAGGTGAAAAAACACACACACACACTACACTGCTGGGCTCAAACTGGCGACGGCAAACTGTCATGTCTGCTGCATAATCATGCAGCAAACCAGTAAGTAAACACAAGCCCAACTGCAAGTGCAGTGTGTGGTTTATTGAACAGAAATAATGTCATACAAGTCCATGAAAAACAGTCATAGGGTTGGGTAACAGATGTACAGGAAGCATAACTCCGTAGGCGAGAGGAAGGGTTACATCACGCCTCAGGGAAAAATCAGCCGCAGAGGGAAGGAAAACGTAACTCCAAAAGGGAAAGGAACTGAGTGTCAGAGCGCAGCTAGGCTCTGGGAAACAACATCGTGAAAAGCCCAAGGGGAAAAAGCCAAAGGGAGCAGAGCCTGGACATCAATAGTAGACACTAACCCGATAGACTGGAGAAGACTCTTGTGGACAAAGCTAACTTGTTGCCGTCGCACTGAGCAATCACACCATCCATTCATCCATCCATCTTGTTCCGCTTCATCCTTTTCGGGTCGCGGGGGGGCTGGAGCCTATCCCAGCATCTTTGGGCAAGAGGCAGGGTACACCCTGGACAGATCGCCAGTCCATCACAGGGCCAACACAGAGAGACAGACAACCATTCACTCTCACAGTCATACCTAAGGACAATTTAGAATCCCCAGTTTGATACCAATTAACTTAACTTGCATGTTTTTGGCATGTGGGAGGAAACCGGAGAAATCCTGGAGTAAACCCACACAGACACGGGGAGAACATGCAAACTCCACACAGATCACTGTTGGTCGGGGGCAATCACACCGCCATTCATAAATACCCTCATAGACTAATGAGTGGTAAATGGATGCAGGTGCGGCGGCAACTGATGAATGAAGGTGAAAATGTGTGCAAGCATGTATGTGTGTGTGTGTGTGTGTGTGTGTGTGTGTGTGTGCCAGAACAGATGACAGAATAATTAATACTAGTGAGTGTCAGATAGAGAGAGGGGTGTGGCTGTAGACTGGCAAGAGCCAGAACTCAGGGCTCAACCTGCCAGCTGGAATCAATTAACAAAATCAGAAACTGCAGCCACCAGTCATGGGTGGAGCTGAAACACCAGCTCCACACATGACAGTTTCTTGATTGTTCTATCTTGCTTGTTAATTTTAAACCATTGTTTAGAATAGTTAACACGCAGAGCTACCAGAGGACTGACCCCCCCACTGTAGCTTTCACTACCTACAGTAGCTGTGTGGCCTAGGGTCTTGAAAGGGAGATAGGCGCCACCCTACGCCAAACATCATTGGCATGGGAATAACTTAACTTAGAATAGAATAGAACAGAATAGAATAGGCTGTATTGTCATTGTACAGTTGTACAGTACAACGAAATTGTAGATGCTTCACCAGGCTATTGCGCAATAAAGTAGATGGATACATATTTTATTTCGAACAAAAAAGTAAAAAAAAAACAAAAACAAATGACAAGTGCGATAAAGTGACAGTATACAGTGTTCGAAAGGGAGAAGGAAGAAGTGAACACTTATTAACTCCAACTCCTCTTTTCCATAAATACAACCCATGTGAAATATATACAAATTACCACATTTAAGACCCCAAGTAAACAATTAACTATATTGTACATATCAATATTAACATCCATCCATCCCAACATCCATACAGTCCATACATCAAAACCCAGCCCCAAACAACACAGATTTACACAGTACTGTCCCACCTACCATTCCATAGTGTCCCAGAGTGAGCATAGTGAATCGTACATATAAATACTACCCTTCTAACATATATCCTTTCAGCAAATAATGTTTATACCTATTTTTGAATTGATTTCTGTTTGTACATAGTTTCAGTTCCAGCTCCAGACAGTTCCACAAGTCCACCTCACAGACAGATATGCACATACTTTTCTTAGTTGTTCGTACCTTAGGTTTTGTAAAGTTTAAGTCTCCTCTCAAATTATAATCATTGTCTCTTTTTTTGAATATTTTTGTATATTAGTTGGGAGTTGATTATTAATTGCCCTGTACATTACTTGTGCTGTCTTAAATTTAACTAAATCCATGAACTTTATGACATGTAACTTTAAAAACAACGAATTGGTATGGTCTCTATATCCTACATTATTTATTATCCTTATAGCTTTTTTTTGTAATGTGCATATTGGCTGTAGGTTGGTCTTGTAGGTGTTTCCCCAGACCTCTACACAGTAGTTAAGATAAGGTGGAAACAGTGAATTGTACAGTAAGAACAATGATTTATAGTCCAAGTTGCGTCTTGTCTTCCCCAGTATGCCTATACATTTTGCCAGCTTGGCCCAGATGTGACTGATGTGAGGTTTCCAGTAGATTTTATTGTTTAGCGTCACCCCCAGAAACTTATTTTCCTGTACTGTTTCTATTCTGGTATCATCTATCTTTACCATTATTTCATGATTTATTTTAAAATTTCCAAACAACATAATCTTTGTTTTTTCAGAGTTAGAAATAATTTATTTTTGTTGAACCACTGCGTTACCTTTTTCATTTCAGTTGTGACCACCTCTAAAACCTGCTGCAAATTCTCACCAGTGCAAAGGATATTTGTGTCATCCGCAAACAAAATAAATTTCAGAATTTTTGATACTTGGCATATGTCATTTATATACAAGATAAAGAGTTTGGGTCCCAAAACTGACCCCTGGGGCACACCACAAGTGATGTCCATGAAGGGTGATTTGTGCTCACCAATTTGTACAAATTGTTGTCTATTACTTAAATAACTTTCCACCCAACTCAGTCTGACCCCTCTTATCCCATACCTTTCCAATTTCCTCAGTAGAATTCTGTGGTCAATGGTGTCAAAAGCTTTCTTTAAATCTATGAATACTCCTACAGCAAACTTTTTTTTATTTATACAACTAGTAATTTATTCTATAAATTCGATCAGTGCCAAAGATGTAGATTTATCTGCTCTAAAACCATACTGACTGTCTGTAAGGAGGTTGTGTTTTTCAATGAAATAATCCAGTCTCTTTGTGAAGACTTTTTCAAGTATTATGGAGAATTGTGAGAGTAAAGAGACCGGCCTGTAATTTGTGAAATAATAACTGTCTCCTGTTTTGTATAGTGGTATTACTTTTGCTATTTTCATTTTGTTTGGAAATGTACCAGATTGAAATAACAGGTTACAGATGTGGGTGAGTGGTTTAACAATTCCTTCAATTACTTTTTTCACTATTGTCATGTCAATTTCATTCCAGTCAGTTGATTTTTTGTTCTTAAATTTACTCACAGTCTCGATAAATTTCCTTTTCAGTAACTGCACTCAAAAAGATTGTGTCTGGATTTCTATCTTCTATTTCATTTACAGAACCACTGTTGTTTGTTTCTGGTGTCACTATTGATTTTGCTAATTCAGGACCAGCATTTACAAAAAATTTATTGAAACCACTAACCACATCCTCCATATTATTTATCAAATTGTCATTTTCAATAAAATATTCTGGATAATTAGCATTCTTAGGTCGGTTACTAATAATCCCATTGAGTACTTGCCATATTCCTCTTAAGTTATTTTTATTTTCCTCTAATATTCTGTTGTAGTATTCTTTCTTACAGGTCCTCATTATATTAGTAAGCTTGTTTTTATATCTCTTATATTTGATCTCAGCCTCTACCATTCTACACTTAATGAATTGTTTATATAAAGTATTCTTCTTTTTACATGAATTTAGTAACCCCTTGGTGAACCATGGAATATTTTTGTTTTTTTTACTGTCACTGTATTGTTTTATAGGACAGTTTTTATTGTACAATGATTGAAATATTTGTAAAAATTTATCATATGCTTTATTTATATCATTTTCATCACAAACTATCTTCCAGTCTTGTATTAATAATTCCTTTGCCAGTAAATACATAGATTCTTCAGTTCTTATTCTTCTATATTTAATATTTTTGGTATACTTTTTCTTCCTATAATCACTTTGATAGACAACAAAAATCGGTAGGTGGTCACTGATATCATTCAATAAAAGGCCACTCCTGATATTATTTTCCATAATGTTTGTGAATATGTTATCTATTAGTGTGGCACTGTGTGACGTGATTCTGCTAGGTCTGGTGATCATTGGATGTAAGCCCATACTGTACATTGTGTTCATAAATTCTTCTGTCAAACTATGTTGTTTTGAATTCATAAGATCTATATTGAAATCCCCACAGATGAATATAACTTTTTGAGTTAGTTTTGCATACATTTTTTCCATCCAGTCCTTAAATAAGTCAATGTTTGATCCAGGTGTTCTATATACACAGCTCACGACCATATTCGTCACATTGTCCAGACAGATTTCTATTGTAATACATTCAAATAAATCATCCACAGTTACTGACAAATTTTCAACAACCTTGTATTGCAAGCTCTTGTCAACATAAATTGCAACTCCTCCTCCTTTTTTCACTTTTCTATTTATATAATTTAATTCATAGCCATCCATGGTAAAATCCACTCTTTTCTCTTCACTGAGCCACGTCTCTGATATTGCCACAATATTGAATGGCTCTTTAACCTCTTGCACTCCGGTGTACCACGGGTGGGCACATCACTGCGTCCTAGAGCGCACGAGGGCGCTCTCGTGCGCTCTAGGACGCATGATGTAGATGGTGATGTAGGTGGTGATGGCGTCCAAGCTCGCACTGAAAATAAAAGCTGCAGACACAGCCGCGAACAGATTAGTTCATCTGATTGACCTCTCATTCAACTAATAAGAGCCTTGAATTGGGTTTCTGAAACCTTGAAGAACCAATGACTGAAAACCTAGCCAGAAGGACCCGCCTACCAAGGCTGTGAATGCAGTGAGCCAATTGAAGCAGAGAAGTTCGTGAACTGTTTTTTTTAAGGCTGGTTGAAGACTGACTGCTGGAGCGGATCAACATGGACCCACAGGAAGAACCCCACAGACCCAGCAGCACAGAGACCATCCACAAATGCAACCTGTGTGACAGGGAGTGCCATTCGCGCATGTTCGGCCACAGGCGGTGCTTATTTTGTTTTGGTTCCAGCAGAGTAGACGTTATGATTTCTTCCATGGTCATAGACCGACGGAGGCTGACGATGAAGGCTGAGTGACACACATGCCTTCGCCAGTCTTTTTTTAATTACTACTGTTATTTGTTTTGAAAAATCGTTCGCCAAAAACCGCAATCATGGAAGCACAAAACCGCAATAATGGAATTATGTTTTGATCGGGTCGCGAGACCAGAACCACGAGCGGACCAGCGTCGCGTTCGTCTGACAACGGAGAAGAGAAGTTCGCCAGGACGCTGCTGTGAAGAGGTAAGGTGTTATAAGCTAAATTATTCTTTATTCCTGACTATTCTTCTGTAGCGAGGGGGGGGGGGGGGAGCCGCGGTGACTGAGCTGCTGTCCCACATCCCACATGAGGCTAATCCGTCATGTAGCGATGGCCGATGTCCATCCTCTGTAGCGGGGGGGGGGGAACCCCCCCCCACACACACACACACAGACACAGCTCTGAGTGTGACCTTTCATTAGAGCCCAAAATGAAGGTTCTACATTGAAGCATTCAAAAGTTACAGACGTTTTTCCAAACTGTGCCATTTGGCACAATTTGGCACAGTTCCAAAACGCCTGGGAACAGCCTGAGGAAAAAGGTGTGTAATATATTCATTTTTTGTGGTATTGTTACAAAATTTGGACCTCAGCTGGATAACACTTGGTTCTACATTTCTGTTGCATTTTCCAGCCCGGATCTGAAGCTGTGTGTTATTTGCAAGCATTTGTATCCAAAAAAACACCCAGGCCAAATTTATTTTCTTCAAGTTCACTATGTTTTGACATAATGCACGGCTCAGGAGACACACACACACAGGCTCAGAGTAGCTCAAATAGCTTTATTGACAACAAGGGTGTATGAATGAGTGTCTGCGAGATGTGAATGTGTTGGTGGTGGCGTCTGCTTCGGGCACAGAGGCAGGAGACCCTACAGCCGGACAACCCTATGGGAGAAGCACAGGGAGAAGGGTGACGGGCACACACCAACACAGGAGATATGCAAGAAGGAGAGGAGCTTACTTGGAAAGGGCAGATGACTGGCACAGCAAGGAACGAGGTCCGGTAGACAGCCACCTGGAGAGCCCGGTGCAGCAGCGAGGAATAGGCGATGGGGAGGAATAGTCCGCCGCCGGGAAATCCACCTGTGCACAGGGGAGCAGACTTGGAGAAGAAAAGGTAAGGACTTCTTACCGCTATGCTTGCTGAGTATGAGAGGGAACTCACAGCAATCCGTAGTGAAGTCTGACGGCTTCAGGCCGAAGGCCAGGGCGAGGCGGCTTAAATCCCTCGCCGCTGATGATGTGCAGGTGTGCGTGCAGCTGGCGCCGCTGATGAGCGGTGCGGCGTGACAGTACTCCCCCCTTTAGCAGCGCCTCCTGGCGATGGTTTCTCTGGGTGCGCTCGGTGGAATTCAGCAATGAGCGATGGGTCTAACACAAATGACGAGGGTACCCACTGCCGATGTTCAGGCCGATAGCCCTCCCAGTCCACCAAGTACTGCAACCCACGACCCCGGCGCCGGGAGTCCAGGATGGAGGAGACAGGCCAGGCCGGATGGCCATCAATCATCCGGGGCGCGGGTTGCGCAGCAGGAGGAGGGCAAAGGGGGTCGGAGACTGCCAGCTTCACCTTGGACACGTGGAAGGTGGGGTGGATGCGGAGGGAGGGGGGAATAGCTACACGCACAGCCACCGGGTTGATGATCCTGGTGATGGGGTATGGGCCTCATAAAACGCTGTGCCAGCTTCCTCCTCTCGCCCTTTAAAATCACGTCCTGGGTCGACACATAGACTTGCTGACCAACTCTGTACGCCGGGGCAGGTCTTCTGTGCCGGTCCGCCACGGCTCTGTTGCGCTCCGCCGTGCGTAAAAGCGCATTGCGCGCTGACGCCCACATGGAGCGGAACTGCCTGAGATGCGCCCGTACTGAGGGGACAGTTACCTCACTCTCCTGCGCCGGGAACAGCGGGGGGTCGTAACCCAGGGACGCCTTAAAGGGGGACATCCCTGTAGCAGAAGAGCGAGCGGTGTTGTGGGTGTATTCAACCCAGGCGAGGTGGTTACTCCAGGACGTTGGTTTGGACGCCGTGACGCAGCGGAGCGCAGCCTCCAGCTCCTGGTTGGTCCGCTCACACTGCCCGTTGGTTTGGGGGTGATGGCCGGAGGAGAGGCTCACCTTAGCTCCCAGGGCGTTGCAGAACGACCTCCAAACCTCTGAAGAAAATTGGGGCCCCCGGTCCGAGACCACGTCCACCGGAATCCCATGCAGCCTGACCACGTGCTGGATTAGGAGGTCCGCCATCTCCAGGGCAGTTGGGAGACCTCGTAGGGGGACGAAGTGTGCCGCCTTGGAGAAGCGGTCCACGATGGTCAGGACGGTGTCGAAGGTGTTTGAGACTGGGAGTCCGGTGACGAAATCCAGGGTGATATGCGACCAGGGCCTGCCAGGGACGGGCAGAGGCTGGAGCAAACCCGCTGGAGGGGCATTACCTGATTTGCTGGTGGCACACACTGGGCAGGCCCGGGCGTAGCGGGCAGCGTCCCTCCGCAGGCCCGGCCACCAGAAGGACCGCTGGAGGAGGTCAATCATCCGGGAGGAGCCAGGGTGGCAGGTGAGCTTGGATGTGTGCAACCAGTGGATGACCTCCCCCCGAACCGTGGATGGCACAAACAGCCTCCCCTTCGGTCCGCCGCCAGGGTCAGGTTCCACTTCCTGCGCCTTCCGGATCTTGCTTTCAATGTCCCAGGTGACGGCTCCCACGACGCACGACCTGGGTAGGATGGTGTGGACCGTGTCCTCCGACTCCTCAGGGGCGAATTGCCTAGAGAGGGCGTCGGGCAGGCCGTTCTTGGAGCCAGGCCTGAAGGTGATGTTGAATCGGAACCTGGCAAAGAACAAGGACCAACGCACCTGGCAGGCGTTCAGACGCTTGGCAGATCTCAGGTACTCCAAGTTCTTGTGGTCCGTCAGGACCACGAACGGCAGGTCCGCCCCCTCTAGCCAGTGACGCCACTCCTGCAGCGTGAGCTTGATGGCAAGGAGCTCTCTGTCCCCCACGTCGTAATTCCGTTCTGCCGGGGACAAGCGCCGGGAGAAGAAGGCGCAGGGCCGTTTGACTCCATCTTCTGGCGACCGCTGGGATAGAACCGCCCCCACTCCTGTGTCCGAAGCGTCCACTTCCACGATGCACTGCAGCGCAGGGTTGACTTGGCTAAGGACCCGGGAGGAGGAGAACTCCGCCTTCAGCGCCTGAAAAGCAGCCGCGGCCTCTTCGGTCCACCGGAACGGGACCTTAGGGGACGTGAGGCGGGTCAACGGGCCGACGATGGTGCCAAAGTTAGGGACAAAGCGGCGGTAGAAATTTGCAAACCCAATGAATTGCTGCACCTGTTTTCTTGATGCAGGTGTGGGCCATTCCACCACCGCCTTCACCTTCACTGGGTCCGGAAGCACCTGGCCGTGGGAGATGATGAACCCGAGGAAGGATGTTGTCTTAGCGTAGAACTCGCATTTCTCGGCCTTCACATACAACCGATTCTCCAACAGTCTTTGAAGGACCCGCCTCACATGGACCCGGTGCTCGTCCCTGGATTTGGAGAAGATGAGAATGTCATCCAGGTAGACGAACACAAAAAAGCCAATGAAATCCCGGAGGACGTCATTTATGAGGCGCTGAAAGACGGCTGGAGCGTTGGTCAACCCGAACGGCATCACAAGGTACTCAAAGTGGCCGTTCGGGGTACGGAAGGCTGTCTTCCACTCATCTCCCTCCCGGATCCGGACGAGGTGGTATGCGCTGCGTAGATCCAGCTTGGTGAACCAAGTCGCCCCCTGGAGGGAGTGGAAGGCGGTGTCCATGAGGGGCAGGGTATAGCGATCCTTCTCCGTGATGTCGTTTAGGGCGCGATAGTCGATGCAAGGACGGAGGGAACCGTCCTTCTTGCCCACGAAGAAGAATCCTGCCCCCACAGGTGATGACGAGGGACGGATTATCCCAGCACTCAGCGACTCCTTGAGATAAGTGTTCATGGTCTCCTTCTCCGGCGCCGACAGGCTGTAGAGTCGCCCAGAGGGTAAGGGTGCCCCCTGGCGGATGTTTATAGCACAGTCATAGGGTCTATGTGGAGGAAGAGACATCGCCTTGGACTTGCTGAATACCATACCCAGGTCGTGAAATTCCGATGGCACCAGGGACAGGTCCGGGGGCGCAGTGTCCGTAGATGATGGGGAAGAGGACGGAGAGCAGGCAGCGGACTGTAAACAGGTGCTCATGCAGAATGTGCTCCATGCCGACACCCCGGCGGACTTCCAATCCAAAACGGGGTTGTGGAGGCGTAGCCAGGGATACCCCAGGATGACAGGCGACACAGAGTTGGGCAGGACGTAGAAGGTTATCTCCTCCCGGTGGTTTCCAGAGATGATAACCGGAACGGGGATGGTCTGGTGTGTTACTCTCCCCAAGGAGACACGGGAGAGGTTGACCAGGGAGATAGGGGTTTTTAATGCCTGGCAGCGGATGCCCAATCGGGTTGCCAGGCTTTGTGAAATAAAACTGCCCTCCGCGCCCGAATCCACCAGTGCGTGAGTGAGATGCCCAGTGGAGTTGTGACAAAATCGGACGGGCAGCTTCAATTGGGTGAGGGGACTTAACCAATTGATGTCCGCGAGGCCCCCTACAGTGACTCGCGGACCCCGCCATTTGGCTTCTGTGGACAAAGGTCTACCGTGTGTTGACTGTCCCCGCAATACATGCAGAGATTCAACTCACGGCGGCGTTGTCTCTCCGCCGGGGAGAGCTTTGTCCAGCCCGTCACCATCGGCTCCGACTCCTCGGGGCGCGATGGTGGCGGCGTCGCCAGGGGGCGAGCTTGGAACTGGCGCGACGAGGCTCCACGAGGGCGAGAAGAAGACGACTTCCGTCCCAAGGAGCGCTCGCGCAGCCTGTTATCCAAACTGATTGCTAAAGATGTTAGCTCCGCTAGAGTCTCCGGGATATCCCGCCCAGCCAGTTCATCCTTCAGATCATCGTTGAGACTGCGGAGGAAAAGGCCGCAGAATGAGCGTTCATCCCAGCCCAATTCCTCCGCCGTTACCCGGAAGTCGATCGCATAGTCCGCTGCCGACCGGCTTCCCTGCTGGAGACTGAGAAGCCGATCGACCTGGACTGTCTCGGTACGAGAGTGATCAAAGACCTCCAGGAAGCGTCTCACGAATTGGTCATAAGTGAGGGTGGCATAACTGGGCCTCGCCATTACGGCGTAAGTCCAGGTTAGTGCTCGCCCCCTAGGAGATTCCCAATATAACCAATTCGGCTATGATCTGAAGGAAAGTCTCCGGGCACACGGTGGAACACGGACTCACACTGCATTATGAACCCCCGCGCTCCGCCGAGCTTACCGCTAAAGCGGGCGGGGGTTGGAATGGGCGTGAGCCGAGTCGGTGCTCCCGGAGCCTGCTGGACGGCCGCTGGAGCAGCAGGAGCCGCACCACCCTGACGAGCTGGGGGGAACAGCTGTTGGGGGTCCAAGTGGTCCAATCGGTTAGTGATGTTGATCAGTTGGTTGAGTATCACCTGTTGCTGATAAGCTATTTGGTCCACTCGAGCCTCGAGAGTGGTAAGCCGGTGTGCAAGCCCGCCGTCTGCCGAGCCGCTCTACTGAAGCCGTACTGACATAATGCACGGCTCAGGAGACACACACACACAGGCTCAGAGTAGCTCAAATAGCTTTATTGACAACAAGGGTGTATGAATGAGTGTCTGCGAGATGTGAATGTGTTGGTGGTGGCGTCTGCTTCGGGCACAGAGGCAGGAGACCGTACAGCCGGACAACCCTATGGGAGAAGCACAGGGAGAAGGGTGACGGGCACACACCAACACAGGAGATATGCAAGAAGGAGAGGAGCTTACTTGGAAAGGGCAGATGACTGGCACAGCAAGGAACGAGGTCCGGTAGACAGCCACCTGGAGAGCCCGGTGCAGCAGCGAGGAATAGGCGATGGGGAGGAATAGTCCGCCGCCGGGAAATCCACCTGTGCACAGGGGAGCAGACTTGGAGAAGAAAAGGTAAGGACTTCTTACCGCTATGCTTGCTGAGTATGAGAGGGAACTCACAGCAATCCGTAGTGAAGTCTGACGGCTTCAGGCCGAAGCCCAGGGCGAGGCGGCTTAAATCCCTCGCCGCTGATGATGTGCAGGTGTGCGTGCAGCTGGCGCCGCTGATGAGTGGCGCGGCGTGACATGTTTAGATGACTGTAACTCAGTGGCCGGAGCACTTAGAGAGATTATGACTGTTTTGCCAAAAAATTCAAAGTGTTTTCCTTTAAATGAGACCAACCCCATGAAGATGCTGCAAAGGGTTGAAGAACAGCTTTCGATTTACTTTGGGCACATTATTTTTTGGCGTTTTTAGGAAAATTGACCGGAGTGCAAGGGGTTAAACCAGGGATGGGCAATCATGTGCCACGGAGGGCCATTCCACTGCAGATTTTCTGTTCCATCAAGTGATTTCAGCAGGTGCTTGCTCTGATCAGCTTCAAGGATTGCTAATAATTGAAAACACCTGCTGAAGACACTGGGTGGAGTAGAAAACCTGCAGTGGAATGGCCCTCACTGCCCACCCCTGGGTTAAACTGATGTAAATAATCATTAATGTTATTAAAGTTGGCATAGAGACTTCTGCTGTTGAAGTGGATCATAGAAATATTGAAATCAGATGTGACCATTGTGTTAAACTGTTCATCCGTGTAGTAACTACAGTTATTGTTGATAGAGCTAAATAAATTATCAGGGTCTATGTTATATTCTACGTCCTGTGGGTTGAGATCCGTATATTCAAAAACTTTCAGTTCCTGTTGTTCCTGTTTATTGATCTTTTGTTTCATGTAGTTAAATGTCCTGTTGCAGATGAGTGTGATCCTTCAGTGTCCTACAGTTGTCTCTTGTTGCTGTTGACTCCAGTTCATAATATTAATTGATATTTGTCCAGTTCCATAATATTATGGATGTTAATGACCTTGGCTTCTTCAGGTGATCCATTTAATTTGATGTATATTTTACAGTTTGATGTCCAGGTGTTTTGAATCTTTTTCTGCTTTCTCATGTATCTTGCTTTTCTGGCTATTTCTGTGTTTTCTTTTGTGAGGTGCTCGTTTATATAGATGTTCATTCCATTCAGTTTTCAACCTTGTTTTAGCAGCGCAGTTTTGTGTTTTCTATTGACAAACCTCATGATGACAGCTGATTTGTCGCTGCTTTTCCTGGGCAGAGGGTGGCAGGCCTCAATGGTGTCACAGTCCAGCTGGATTCTTTTGGACTGCAGGAAGGCCGCCACTTGTTGTTCCGTGGATTCATCTTCCAGCGCATTGAGCCTCCCTCTGCTGTCCACGGCCACCGCTCGAGCACATGGTCGGGGTTTAATGTGGAGCCCTGTGATGATCAAGTCGTTCACCCGGGTGTACTGCTCCAGGTCCAACACTCTGCTCTCCAGATATGCCAGCCTCTTGTCCTTCTCGGTGTTCTGGATCCGCAGCACTTTCACCTCCTTAAGCAGGCCCAGGATGTTTTTTTGCTGCAGCTTAACAGCATAAATCTCTTCAGCCAAGAAGTCGAGCGATCTCTTAATATCGTCCACCTCCTCAGTCTGCTGAGCTTTCTTAGGACCCATGATCCCGGACAATTTATGTTGACTAAATAGCTAATGAACAGCTGTTTAGCTAACTGAATGGCGGGTCGCTCCGCTCCGCTCTCGTTTCCCAGTCCATAGATGCCGCTATTGACGTCTTAAGTCAGGCAGGGGTCGAAACTAGGATGTCCAGTCCGTAATCCAAATTCAGTTCTCAAAAAACAAAAAAAGTAGTCAAAAACCGAGCACCAAAACACAGAAATCCACCGAAATCCACCGACTGACAGGATCTGACAGCAGGTTGACAGGTTGACAGGAACCGGAAATTTTCGAAGAAGTAAGAGAGAAGGATTAGATAAAATGGTTACAGAACACACGATTAAACACACAACTGAAATAAAAATAACCCAGGATTATGGAAATATGCACAGGTATGGTAGTGGCTTCACGGATGGAACTATGTACATAAGAGTGCACAGTGCAGAACACACAATTGAGTAAAATGGCCCAAGGATTATGGAAAATACACACAGAAATGGCAATGGTTTTGCAGAGGAGTCAACATACATGAAAGTGCAGAGTGCAAAGACAGGTGTGTTATTATGATAATTAAAAGGTCCTCAGTTCTGCGCATGAGAGTGTTCAGAGGGAGGGGGATGGGGCCGCTGACTGTTTGCAGTCCAGATGGCCCAGGGGAAGAAACTGTTTGTCAGTCTGGAGGTGTGGGACCTGATTGATCTGAACCGTCGTCCAGAGGGGAGCAGGTCAAACAGGTGGTGGGCAGGATGTGAGGGGTCTCCTGCGATCTTTCTGAGACAAGAGGATCTGGAGATGTCTTCCAGGGAGGACAAAGGGCAGTTGATGATTTTTTGAGCGATCTTGATGACCCTCTGCACAGCCTTCCTGTTCTTGGCTGTGGAGCCGGCATACCACACACCCAGACAGCAAATGAGCACGCTCTCCACTGAGCAGTGGTAGAAGGCCAGCAGCAGCTTCTGGTCCAGGTTGTTCTGCCTCAGGACACGGAGAAAGTGCAGCTGCTGCTGGGCATTCTTCACCAGGGCCTTGGTGTTGACAGTCCAGGCGAGGTCAGAGGAGATGTGGGTAACCAGGAACCTGAAGGTGGGGATGGTTTCCACGCGGTCGTTATTTATGAGAAGGCGGGGGGGAAGTGGGTCCTGTCTGTTCTTCCTGAAGTCCAGTATGAGTTCTTTGGTTTTTTTGGACATTCAGTTTCAGGTTATTTGGTTGGCACCACAGCAGCAGATTCTTTACCTCCGCCCTGTATGCCTTGTTTGAAAATTTCCTGAATTTATTCTGGCTATTTTTATTAAATTGAGATTTTTTAAGGAATCCCCCCCCCCCCCCATATTTATACTCTAACACACAAGCATTTCATCTCTGTAAAGGTTCATCAATCTGGGGTCCCAGTCAGTGTTAACCCTGACAAATTTATTTAAGGTTTAACATATATTTAGGACTGATTAAAAAAAAATGTGCGATTAAATTGTGACTAATCACGAGTTAACTGTGAGAAAATATGATTAAATCTTTTAATTGCCTGTCAGCACTAATTTATTAACACTGCAACATCTAAAATATGTGGTAGCCCATTCAGCTGTGGGTTTTAAGTCCATCAACTGCAATTTCTTTGATATTAAATGCGATTTAAATGACAGGAAACAGTTAATGTAATGTAATGTAACTTGTTAAGCACACTTATTTGAACAGCTGTAACCACCTAACGTCATCAATCCATCTTCTCATTTTGCTGTCAGAAAAAGACAGTAAACCCTTATCATCTGCCACCAGTCATGACAATAATGTCAGCACCACAAGATGGTGGAGTACACAAATTGGTCATCAGAATGGTCTAGTTTCACAAGCAAATAGTCAGGAACATTACAGTGTGGGCTGGTGACCATGACAAAAGTCACTGACCACATATGAGCAATAAAATATATATTCACATATTCAAGTACTTTTTAAAACTTTCCTCTGAAACAGATTTCACAGCAGAAGAATTAACAATTACTTCATAACTCCACTTAAATGCAACACTTAAGTATATGTAATAGGTAGCACTCTTGCTAACAAAAACTTACAAGCACAAATAAGGAAACAAAGCTCAGAGTCTTAAGTGGGGGCCAATGTGGCAGATGGGCCAGCAGCAGAGTAACATACGACTTTGTGCCCCGAGTGTCTTCAGTAGCAGCACGCCAGCCAAACCTTAGCCACTAATGAGGCTCTACAGAGAATCCCAACAGAGCCCACTCCAAACACTGAACTACACACACTCAAGGAAGAAAACAGAGATTAAGACGTAGCACATATTCTCACAAGCACATGCATATGTTTTGACAGAAGCCTTTGGAAAAAGAAATGATGATAGCATCTGTCTTTTGTTTAAAAAAACCCCCCCACTTTTTTAATGTTTTAAATTGGTGGTTTGACACCCCCCATTGCTTATCTGAAGGTGTAGAATAATAGTTGGACAAAATCAAAATCCGACTGTAATTTGCACAGGTTCTTTTAGTTTGTGACCAAAATATCAAAATTCCTCATAAATAAATCTCTGTATTGTTATATTACTACACTTACTATCATGGGTAAAACTGATTGGGCAGGGCAGAGCAGGACAAGAAATATTTGCAGCTCAAAGAGAGAATTTTGCTAACAATGGTATCTTTGTACACTATTTGTAGTTAATTATTTTATTACTTTATTTAGAGTAATGCCCTTGAGTTATTTATTTTAGCTCTGGGCTTGAACTTCCTAGTCTGAGGGTTTTCCCATGCGGTCTTTGCATGTTCTCCCTGGGTTTGCTGCCATAGCTTAAGTGCATGATGATTCAAAATCGGTTTACTGTGTGGATGTGAGGGAGTGTTGTTGTTTGTCTCCGAGTGTCAGTGCGTAACCCACCTCTCACTCAAAGACATCTGGAATAGTCATTTTCTCAATGAGGGATTCTTTTTTTCCATAAGTGGTGCCCTTGGAGATCCAGTGACAAAGTAAATATTTCCCTTTTGTCTGTGAATCATACTTCTGTTTTGTTTAAACTACTTCTTGTGTTACTCTGCTTAGGCAGCATTTTAGTTTCCTTCACTTGTTTTCTTTCTTGTTCAGTTGTCTGCTGTGCTGCCCTCATTAATGTATCTTGCATCTTGTGTCCCAGTCAGTTCTCTGGGTGTATATATAGTCTTGCTTCTTTCTTATTAAGCTGCCAAATTGTTTCCCTATGTCCCTTTCCTAGTCCAAGTCTATCTTCGTAATTTAGTTCCCATGAGCTAACACAAAAAGCAACATTGGCATGACTCACCAATCAAGCTTCCTTGAATTCCAAGAAGTAATAATAATCCAACTACCATTTTTAGCAGTGCTGCATCTTTCAAATTTTTTAGAAAATTGCAAAATCTAATTAAAAAAACTCCAGGAAGCATTCAGAAGTTACAGTTGTTTTTCCATGTTATGTAACACAGTTTGGCAAAGTTTTGGCAGCTTAAAAAAGACCTCGTTGGAACAGAAGAAAAAAATGTGTCATATATTCATTTTTTGTAGTATTGTTATAAAATACAAACCTGAACTTGGTAATACTTTGTGCTACACTCTAGTTGTGTTTTCCAACTAACATATCACAGCTGTATGTTATTTACAGCCATATGTATCTAAAAAAAAAAACAACTCAAATTCAGTATGTCTAGGACACTGTTACTCAGTGGCAGCAATTCGCAGTTCTGACTCTTTTGCAAAAAAACATTAGATGTGTTTTCTTTTGAATGAGACCAACATTACAGATATACTGCAAATGGTTGAAGAACAGCTTTAGATTTACTTTGGGCATGTTAGCTGTAGAGGTAGGACAAAAGATCGATTCAGTGATGGATCACGATACTTGACACTAACGACAATGCACCAATCCCTAAATGCATGGATTGATCTTTTATTAATTTGTAAATGTTGCATACTCTCTTGGGTATTTAACCAATTGCATTTTCAGTCCACTAGATGGTGCAAAGCAAGCACCCGGTCAATTCAATTCAATTCAATTCAATTCAATTCAATTCAACTTTATTTATATAGCGCCATTTCACAACAACAGTCATCTCATAGCCATAGCTTGTCTCCTGATTTGCAGCCAGCTTTGAAAGTTAGGAAGCAGTTAGCTCAAAGTTAGCTCAAATGTTGGGTCTTTTTTGGATTCTATAACTAAGATGCAAGGAAAGACGTTAACATGGTACACAACCTGCAAGAAGCACTGCACAAAAAAAACAAAAAAACACTCGGAACAGCACATGTCTTGGAGCAGCATTAGCAACAGCTAAGCTAAAAACACACCAGCATGGAACTTTTTCTCCAAGTACCAAGTAAGTTGTTTATTTCTGAAGCGCTTTTCATAGACGTACAGATGTGGACAAAATTGTTGGTACCCCTCTGTTAATGAAAGAAAAACCCACAATGGTCACAGAAATAACTTGAATCTGACAAAAGTGGTAATAAATAAAAATTCTATGAAAATTAACCAATGAAAATCAGACAATGCTTTTGAATTGTGGTTCAACAGAATTATTTTAAAAAACAAACTCATGAAACAGGCCTGGACAAAAATGATGGGACCCCTAGAAAAGATTGAAAATAATGTGACCATAGGGACATGTTCAACCAAGATGTGTCCTCTAATTAACATCACAGGTTTCTACAAACTTGTAATCAGTCAGTCGGCCTATTTAAAGGGTGACAAGTAGTCACTGTGCTGTTTGTTGACATGGTGTGTACCACACTAAACATGGACCAGAGGAAGCAAAGGAGAGAGTTGTCTCAGGAGATTAGAAAGAAAATTATAGACAAGCATGTTAAAGGTAAAGGCTAGAAGACCATCTCCAAGCAGCTTGATGTTCCTGTGACTACAGTTGCACATATTATTGAGAAATTTAAGATCCACGGGACTGTAGCCAACTTCCCTGGACGTGGCCGCAGGAGGAGACGGATAATACGAATGGTAACAAAAGAGCCCAGAACAACCTCTAAACACGTTCATGGTGAACTCCAAGGTCAAAGTACATCAGTGTCAGATCACACCATCCGTTGTTGTTTGAGCCAAAGTGGACTTCATGGGAGACGACCAAGGAGGACACCACTGTTGAAAACAAATCATAAAAAAGCCAGACTGGAATTTGCCAAACTGCATGTTGACAAGCCACAAAGCTTCTGGGAGAATGTCCTATGGACAGAAAAGACAAAACTGGAACTTTTTGGCAAGGCACATCAGCGCTATGTTCACAGACGCAAAAATGAAGCATACCAAGAAAAGAACACTGTCCCCACTGTGAAACATGGAGGAGGTTCTGATATGTTCTGGGGCTGCTTTGCTGCATCTGGCACAGGGTGTCTTGAATCTGTGCAGGGTACAATGAAATCTCAAGACTATCAAGGTATTCTATAGAGAAATGTGCTGCCCAGTGTCAGACAGCTTGGTCTCAATCGCAGGTCATGGGTCTTGCAACAGGATAATGACCCAAAACACACAGCTAAACACCCAAGAATGGCTAAGAGCGAAACATTGGACTACTGGAACAGTTTGCTCATGAGGAGTGGGCCAAAATACCTGCTGAGAGGTGCAGAAGTCTCATTGACAGTTACAGAAATCGTTTGATTGCAGTGATTGCCTCAAAAGGTTGTGCAACAAAATATTAAGTTAAGGGTACCATCATTTTTGTCCAGGCCTGTTTCATGAGTTTGTTTTTTTAAAATAATTATGTTTAACCACAATTCAAAAGCATTGTCTGATTTTCATTGGTTAATTTTCATAGAATTTTTATTTATTACCACTTTTGTCAGATTCAGGTTATTTCTGTGACCACTGTGGGTTTTTCTTTCAATAACAGAGGGGTACCAACAATTTTGTCCACGTCTGTATAGTCACAGAGCGCTGTACAATAAAATGGAATAAAAGGAAGTTGATAGATAAAAATAATTTTAAAAATACAAAAACAAGTTAAAACAAGATTAAACTAATTTAAAAATATCAGACTTACCATTAAAATGCAGTTGAAACTCAACGGAAATCCTCGTTAAACAAAAACGCTTTCATCTGCTTTTTAAGAGTCCACAGAGTCAGTTAAACATAGCTGGAGTGGGAGTCTATTCCAAACACCGTCCAGCAATCTTGCTGTGTGCAGAGACGTGTCTCCACAGAAAATGAAGCCCTGAGAATACTTTATTATATGAAAGAGATGTCAACAGTTTCACTTTGGGACATGATTTGAAGTGGAGTAAAGTGGAAAATTTGAAATATATGGGATCGTGACACTTGATATTGTGATTATCGTTGACTCGGGATAGGAGTGTATCGTGACCCAAGTATTGCGATCTGAATCGAATTGTGAGATCCCTTGCGATTCCTACCCCTAGTTCGCTAACAGTTGCACTTTGGATATGTCACAATTTTCACTATACAACATTTAATTTTCTTCCGACAGTACTGTAAGTTTACTGACATTACTACATGCCATTCCTGTCTGAAATGTAGTAATAATTTTGAGATTGTGAGGCAGATTAAAAAAAAAGATTGCATTACCTTTCAAAAACTGTACACTTTTTAAAATAGAGTAAATCATTTTTTGCTGTTTTTAAAGTATGTAACATTGCTGCAAAGCTTCAGTAGAACTGTATTGCATTAACTTAAAATGATCTCTTGACTGATGTAAAAAATATATATTACTTGAAGAAAAGCTAACCTTGGAGCCACAATGTTCTGAGCATTTCAGATTATGGCTCCACCAGTAGTGGGAGTGCTGCTCAAGTGTGTCTCTTTGTCATCTTAACACAATTTCATTGTGCCGCAATGAATGCAATCCTGAGCCAAATAAATTTCAAGGACGCCAATTGTTCCACGATACAGACTCTGTGCCAAATGCTGGTGCCATGCTGTGTTTTATGGGTAGAAAATCAGAGAAAGAAAATAGTGAACAAGTGAAGAAAAAACAGAAAATGAAACCCCCTCTTACCTTAAGAAGCACTTCAGCACTTCAAACTGCAAAGAGAGGCAAAACAAGGGAGAGACAGAGGAGACAGGAAGAACAAGAGGATATGAGAAGAGAGAGAAAAAAAGAAATCAGATTACCATTTGCTGCAGAAACTTTTAAAGACAGTTCTTAAATATAATTTGAGATTTTCTGATATTTTCTTTTACAAGATGGAAGTGTTATGAAAAAAAAACATCAAAAAGCTTACTTCTCTGAAAAACACACACACACACACACACAGCCTTCATATAGTTTCTGGCTTTGACCAGCTGATCTTCCGTTTTTTTTCCCTGTATGTCAAGAAATGGGAAACCCATTCTTGTGCCCACCAGCCACTCTCTTATTGGCCACAGTGGCCAGCCGAGCCGTCTGTCTACAAACTAAGGCATTAGGTTCACAGCTAACAGTACGGAGTACAACTTGGGAGTTAGCTTAAACTGGTGGGCCGCAGACAGCAGGTCAAAAATAAACAATATTGCTAAGTTTAGTTACATCTGAAATTGGACTTGTCTTATTTTGAAAAAAAAAACTTTTATTTTGACAGGCATGCGTCAGAGAGATGCAGCTCTCTAGCATCATAGCCATGGTAACCGTCATTTGACTGACACTTACTTCCAAGTTTGTGTTGCTATTTAGAGGTGAGATTGCAAAGCGCACATATGACCCAGAGTATTTGAAATGTGGATTTTCATACATTGAGGATAAAAAGAGACAGAAGCCACAATGTGTAATATTTAGTGAAGTGCTTACACATGAGCACATGAAACCATTCAAACTTAACCGCCATTTAGAAACTAAACATCCCGCATGCAAACATAAGCCGGTGAAGTTTTTTCCAGAGACGACTCCAGTAACTGAGGACATCACAGAAGAGTCTGACAGTGTCTTGCTCCAAACAAGAACAAGCTCTCCAGGCTTCTTACCATATAGTTCACCATATTGCTAAGGCCAAGAAATCCCACACAATAGATGAAGAGCTAATTTTATCTGTTGCCATGGACATGGTACACTGTTAGACATGGCTGTAATTTCTACAATTAGATACCATATTTCACCCAGTATGATACTATAATTTTTTTTCCCCAGGGAATTGATGTAATTTCTGTTGCATTATGGAAATTTTTGTTGAATTTACTGTACGTTACTGTACTTTTTGAAAATTTGAATGTTTCATACTGTATTTAGCCCACTGTAACAGCTTTGGTGCACATTTTTTAAATTATACAATAGTCTGTACAAAGAGATTTTAATTTAAAGTCATTTATCATTTTTGTACTTCTGACAACATTTAGATTAAGAAGGAACCAACACTGTATTGTTTTCAATAACAGTACTATACTGTAATTGAATTACAGTGCAGTACTGTTATTCTAAATTACAGTAAGTTACTGGCAACACCCCTTGTAATGTCTAACAGTGTAAAAGAGGTGTTGGATCAACTGTCTCACTGACTTCCACAAATGACTGGTTAGGTAAAAACATGTCAGTCTGTGGGCCTTTTTCATTTTGTGCAGTTCTGATATTTATTTTCTTCACTTTTTATACATGCAGTTCTCATGTTCCTCCTTCGTTTGTGTTCTGGATGCAGAGCTAACCAAAGAAGTGAAATATCTAATTTTGTAGTCTATTTTGTGCAGTTTTGATATCCAATTTTATTTTATTCACTAAGGCAGATGTCAGTCCGTTAATCCTCAATTCCTTAATAATGGGCTCTGAAATGCACTCTACACATATAAATAAATATGTATTAATGTTTTTAAAAAATTATGTACATGTTTTCAAAGGCTATCTTTGAAAAATAAATTTGCATGGTTTGAATGCTATATAAGTGGGTTGTGAGTTAATGACTACAGAAAAGGTGGGTCCCATGGTGAGTCCAGTTGAGAACCCCTGGTTTATATTGTTATCTTCGTGAGATTTCAGTCACCCTAATAAACACATCCTCCACCCCCCCCGCCTTTCCACCTGGTTCACTAATGCATGCATGCATCCATCCAGCCATCTTCTACTGCTTATCTGGGGTGGGTCTGGCTCATGGAGGCAGTAGTCCAAGCAGACCACACTACCACCCAGGTCACATAGCACCACAGCCCCCATGATCCCTCCTGCAGGTGGTGAGCAAACTGGAGGGCAGACCCATGTGACTCCTTTGGGTACACCGGGTCCTTGATGTAACTTTTTCATGGGGATCCACTGGACTGCTCTTGGTCTGGCCCTTCACCCAGGACCGGTTTGTCTTGAAGGACCCTACCAGGAGCAAGTTGCTCTCGACAGCATAAGTCCTGGGATCATTAGGACACACAAACTCCTCCACTTTGATAAGGCGATGATCCACGGAGGAGGGACTCACTAATCCACAGTCAATAATACATCTGGCATCATTCTGGCTTGTTTTGTTATATTTTTGCCATGATGCTACATCAGTTTGTTAGCATTAGCTTGGCTAGGTGATTGACATTGGTCAGTAACGGCATTAGGAACCAACCTCAGCGTGGAGGAAGTGATGGACAGGCCACCTTGCTTAAATGTCGATCCAGCTGGTTTTGATTGCTATTTCCGATAAATGCTGTTCACCCCCACTAGAATCCTTATTCATCTACAACACTTGACCATATACATCATTCTTAGACATTATTTTAGTTTATTTTCTTGTAGTAATATCTCTAACCGGGACCAACAGCAGCTAGGCTAACAGTTTAGCCACTCATTGACAAATGTTTCTGTGCTTATTGTATTCCAGGGACTGGTCATATCCTATCGACCAAAGAAACCACACAGTCCTGTCCACCAGTGATGCATTATTTCATTTATTTTATAAAGGAAATTGGTACTGGTCATCATAACAACATTAATCGTGCTTTAGGTATTATTTACAAACCAAAAATGCGCTTATTCAGTAAAAATAACACCCTAGCGGCAGTATACTGAATAACTGTATCCCATGAAACCTGCTCGGACAAAACCAATGGGGAGCAGCCATTGCCGGTCAGAAGTGACGTATACCTGTTGAGTCTGGCTTACCGTGGACGAGTAAACAAAGGCCTGTCACGTCGATGAAGTGGGTTTAAATGGTCGTCATTCTTAGACCTTCTGTGACTGAATTCTATGGGAATTCAGTTTGGTTTTAGACGTAAACACTTGGGCTTCGTCCCCAGCAATTTGGCCTCCAGATCGCACAGATAGCAGCTCTGCGTAAAGTGGTCTTCACACACAACTGAATTCCATTTGAATGGAAAGGTTTTTAGTGTGTGACCTGTGCCGAGGTTTTGGAGCCAACGTTTTACCAACTGACTTTGTGTCATCAGTTGGTTTTGGCACACAAAAGAAATGTTTTCCAGGATTTCTTCGCTTATTGTTGGTGCAGCCGTTAAGGCTTGCACTCCACCATCGTCCTAGGGATGCAGCACAGGGTCAGTGACCAGTCCAGCCAATCGCACAAAGCAACGACTGGGTGCTGCAACAGGCCATGTAGGAGGCAAGATGTCGCAGACCATGATTGACTGACAGAGCAGTGACTTGAAACTCGCATGTATTTGACAAGGAATCATGACTAACATTACCGGACGGAACCACTGGTATCATACTTGATCCTTTGAAATAGCTGTTTATTAAACTTCTCTAAATTCACTACAGGTACCCTTTAAGACAAAATTACATTAGTTGGCTCAGGCTCACTACCTGAGCTAGGAGTCTGCTAGCTAAGATTAGCAATAGTGACAAAAGAGACATGCACTGAAATGTGTCCGACACGATCATCGGTAGCACGGGGGCCCCCCCAGGGAACAGTTATGGCTCCCTTCCTGTTCACCCTTTATACTGCGGACTTCTCACACAACACAACACATTGCCACCTTCAGAAGTTCTCTGACGACTCTGCAATCGTTGGCCTCATCTCCAACAGAGATGAAGCTGAGTACAGAGGGCTTATCTAGGACTTTGTGGACTGGTGCCATCGGAACTGCCTCCAGATCAACGCGAGGAAAACTAAGGAGCTGGTGGTGGACTGCCGCAGGCAAGAACAACCCCTCACAGCACCAGTAAACATCCAGGGAACAGACATTGAGATGGTGACATCCTACAAGTACCTGGGTGTTCATCTACACCCAGGTTTACATATTTATTCCATCTAGCTACAATGCTCCGCACTGTGTGTTTATATATTCACATATTCATTCCATCCAGCTACAATACTCCGCACTGTGTTTATATACTCATATATTTATTCCATCTAGCTACAATGCTCCGCACTGTGTTTATATATTTATATATCTATCCCATCTAGCTACAATGCTCCACACTGTGTGCCTATATATATACACTACCGTTCAAAAGTTTGGGGTCACTTAGAAATTTCCTTATTTTTGAAAGAAAAGCACTGTTTTTTTCAATGAAGATAACTTTAAACTAATCAGAAATACACTCTAATATCTAATATACATTGCTAATGTGGTAAATGACTATTCTAGCTGCAAATGTCTGGTTTTTGGTGCAATATCTACATAGGTGTATAGAGGCTTATTTCCAGCAACTATCACTCCAGTGTTCTAATGGTACAATGTGTTTGTTCATTGCGTCAGAAGGCTAATGAATGATTAGAAAACCCTTGTGCAATCATGTTAGCACAGCTGAAAACAGTTTAGCTGGTTAGAAAAGCTATAAAACTGACCTTCCTTTGAGCAGGTTAATATCTGGAAAAAATTATTATTTCGAATACAAATCATTATTTCTAACCTTGTCAATGTCTTGACTATATTTTCTATTCATTTTACAACTCATGGTGGTAAATAAGTGTGACTTTTCATGAAAAACACAAAATAATTGTCTGGGTGACCCCAAACTTTTGAACGATTGTGTATATATATATATATATATATATACTGTATATACGTATATATATATATATATATATATATACAGTGATCCCTCACTTATCGCGGTTAATGGGTTCCAGAACCGACCGCGAAAAGTGAAAAACCGCGAAGTAGCGTCACCCCTAATGACGTCACCCATAAATAACACATACGTTCATTCGCTCACTCTCTCTCATATGATACGTGTGTGTGTGTGTGTGTGTGTGTGTGTAAGTGTACATACATACGTAGATGTAAATAAAGTGTACATAAATATGTTTTTAGAACTCTTTTATTTTTATAACAAGATACGTAACTCAAGATGAAGATGATTTACGTACTGCACAGGTTAATGAGAGCTTTACTGCTCCTCAGGTGACGCCTCATCGTGAGGTGCTAGAGGCGCAGGATTGTCGAGGGCAGCTGCAGGAGGCGGCGTAGTGGCTCGACGGGAAGACTATTTCACACAAAAAGGGACAAGAGAACAGCGAAAAGTTCCACGCTGCTAGACTAGCGATAAAGAACAATGAATGCGGTCTTCCTTCGGTGGGTATGGGCGCTCTGCAGGGAGAGAAGCTGTGTAAAACGTCTCGGCCAATCAGCTTGCGAAATTCCCGAGCAGTGAAGAGGTGGGCGGAGAGGAGTGGAGCGGTGGTTAGAGAGGTGGATTTTGAGTTGAGCGGCTGTCCGTGTTGATACCTGATGTTCTAATGTAGTCTCCCTGCCTTCTGCTAGCGCCCGCCCATTTTTTCTCAATTTTGAATTTTTGATGAATATTTCTGAAAAATCCGCGATGCACTGAGGGCGCGAAAGGTGAAGCGCGAAGTAGCGAGGGATCACTGTATATATATATATATATATATATATATATATATATATATATATATATATATACTTGCTGCTCTTGTTTTTTCTCTTGCCTTCTGATTGTTGCTCTGAGTGTTGCTATCCCTGTGCTGTTGCAATCCTGGAATTTCCCCATTGTGGGACTAATAAAGGCTTATCTTATCTGAACAATAAACTAGACTGGTCACACAATACTGACGCACTCTACAAGAAGGGACAGCGTAGGCTGTTCCTACTGAGGAGGACTCAGGTCTTTTGGTGTACAAGGGGCGCTGCTGAAGACATTCTACGACACGGTGGTGGCATCAGCCATCACTTTTGGAGTGGTCTGCTGGGGCAGTGGCATTACAGCAGCCGATAGGAAGAGACTGAACAAACTGATCAAGAAAGCTAGCTCTGTCCTGGGGCAGCGCCTTGACCCAGTGGAGGAGATGGGAGAGAGAAGGATGGTGGCTAAACTGTCATCTCTGCTGGAGTCCGAGTTCCACCCTATGCAGGACACACTGAATGCACTAAGGAGCTCATTTAGAAGCAGACTACATCATCCTAGGTGCACAACCGAGAGGTTTCGCAGGTCCTTCCTACCAACGGCTGTGTGAAAATACGGTAGCGAGGTCTGAGGCAAGGAAAACGGCCAAGGTCTTCAATTCCAATTTTCCATTTATTATAACTCACAAGTCAATAGTCCAGATATCCAACACAATTCTTCAAACTCTGCTTCACAGCAATGATCGACGATCTCTTTGATATCTCTCAGTGAACTCAACTACAACTACAACTACCATCACAATAATCACACCTGTTTTATACTAACATCAATAATTAGGGCTGATTAGCCCCTACCATAATCCCAGGTAAAACAACAAATCTTCCATCATTTACACATACCCACTAATTCTAAAATACATAAATATTTTCCCCACTATACAATATAAATAACATATAATAAATAACAATCAATGACAACAATTATAATATAAATAATCCAATAAATAGTTCAAAATCCTTATTTACAAAACTAAACCACCCCTCTAGTTTACCATAGATGTTTCCTTCCTGCTGGTGTCCTATAAAAGGCCTTCAACTCCCTAAAGGAGTCTTTTGCCTGGACACCCACAGGAAGCATATTGGCAAAGGTATGTGCAATAACTTATCATCCATTATTTTACCTAAATACTTATACCTAATTATCTCCCAAGGCATTCAAATTAAACAAAGACAGATCCCAAATAAATGTGTGTACTTTAACAAATAATAACATTTACCATTACAAATATAACATAATCACACAAACAATAAATCATAATAGTGGTGACATCCCATCGTCACAGGCTGTCAGACTGTATAACCTAAGCAGGGCTGCTCGCAGAGATAGCAAAAAGACGTGACAACCTAATAGTATTGAATGCAAAAGGGCAACAGACTTACACAATGGTCCCCTCCAGTATACAACTAGGAAAATACCGGTAGCTACGGAGGGTGACAATATGTATGGGTACATAATCATACCATGTAGGATAACTAAGCAGACAGTTATGCTGTTTCATTCCATCTAGCTACAATGCTCCGCACTGTGTGTGTTTATATATTTATATATTTATTCCATCTAGCGACAATGCTCCACACTGTGTGTTTATATATTTACATATTTATTCCATCTAGCTACAATGCTCCGCACTGTGTTTATATATTCATATATTTATTCCATCTAGCTACAATGCTCCGCACTGTGTGTTTATATATCTATATATTTATTCCATCTAGCTGCAATGCTCCGCACCGTGTGTCTATATCCATCCATCCATCCATCTTCTACCGCTTTTACTGAGGTCCGGGTCGCGGAGGCAGCAGTTCAAGCAGAGAAGCCCAGACTTCCCTCTCCCCAGCCACCTGCTCCAGCTCTTCAGAGAGGATACCAAGGCGTTCCCAGACCAGCTGGGAGACATAGTCTCTCCACCAAGTCCTGGGTCTGCCCCGGGGTCTCCTCCCAGTGGGACGTGCCTGAAACACCTCAAGTGGGAGGCGTCCAGGAGGCATCCTAATCAGATGCCCATACCACCTCAACTAACTCCTTTCAATGTGGAGGAGCAGCGGTTCTACTCTGAGCCTCTCCTGGATGACTGAGCTCCTCACCCTATCTCTGAGGGTGAGTCCAGCAATCCTAGGGAGAAAGCTCATTTCAGCCGCTTGTATCCGCGATCTCGTTCTTTCGGTCATTACCCAAAACTCGTGACCATAGGTGAGAGTAGGAACGTAGATTGACTGGTAAATCGACAGCTTTGCCTTAGAACTCAGCTCCCTCTTCACCACAACAGACCGGTACAACGTCCGCATCACTGCAGATGCTGCTCCAATCCGTCTGTCAATCTCTCGCTCCATTTTCCCCTCACTCGTGAACAAGACCCCAAGATACTTAAACTCCTCCACTTGGGGCAGGAGCCTGTCCCCAACCCAGAGAGGACAATCCACCTTTTTCCGGCTGAGGACCATGGACTCGGACTTGGAGGTACTGATTCTCATCCCAGCTGCTTCACACTCAGCGGCACAACCGTCCCAGCAAGAGCTGTAGGTCATTGCTGGATGAAGCCAACAGGACAACATCATCTGCAAACAACAGAGATGAGATCCTGTGGTCACCAAGCAGGACACCCTCTATTCCCTGGCTGCGCCTAGAAATCCTGTCCATAAAAATTATGAACAGGATCGGTGACAAAGGGCAGCCCTGGCGGAGTCCAACTCTCACTAGGAATGAATCCGACCGAGTGTTGGCAATACGAACCAAACTCTCACAACGGTCATACAGAGGCTCGTAACAACAAGCCCGATACCCCATACTCCCGAAGCACCCCCCACAAAAATCCATGAGGGACGTGGTCAAATGCCTTCTCCAAGTCCACAAAACACATGTAAACTGGTTGGGCAAACTCCCACGAACCCTCGAGGATTCTCGAGAGGGTAAAGAGCTGGTCCAATGTACCACGGCCAGGACGAAAACCACATTGCTCCTCCTGAATCCGAGGTTCGACCAACGGCCGGACTCTCCTCTCCAGTACCATGGCATAGAACTTCCCAGGGAGGCTGAGGAGTGTGATCCCTCTAAAGTTGGAGCACACCCTCCGGTTCCCTTTTTTGAAGAGAGGAACCACAACCCGGTTTGCCATGCCAAAGGCACTGCCCCTGACCTCCACGCAATGTTGCAGAGGCACGTCAACCATGACAGCCCAACAACATCCAGGGCCTTGAGGTACTCAGGGCGAATCTCGTCCACCCCCGGGGCCCGGCCACCAAGGAGGTTTTTAACCACCTTGGCGACCTCAGCCCCTGTGATAGGCGAGTCATCCCCCTCGTCCCCAAACCCTGCTTCCTCCGTGGAAGGCGTATCAGTGGGATTGAGGAGATCCTCGAAGTATTCCTTTCACCGCCCGACGATATCCCCAGTCGAAGTCAACAGTGTCCCATCCGCACCATACACAGTGTGGACGGGGAGCTGCTTTCCCCTCCTGAGCCGCCGGACAGTTTGCCAGAATCTCTTCGAGGCAGACCGAAAGTCTTGTTCCATGGCCTCACCGAACTCCTCCCATACCCGGGTTTTTGCTTCAGCAACCACCTGAGCTGCACTCCGTTTGGCCTGCCGGTACACCTTGGATGCTTCGGGAGTCCCACAAGCCAACCAAGCTTGATAGGACTCCTTCTTCAGCTTAATGGCCCCCCTCACCACTGGTGTCCACCACTTGGTTCGGGGGTTGCCACCACGAGATGCACCGACCACCTTGCGGCCGCAGCTCTGGGCCGCGGACTGATCCCAAGCTTTCTAAACTGGCTGTGTGTCTATATATTTATGTTTATATGTACATATGTATACTGGCTGCTCTTGTTTTTTCTTGCCTTCTGATTGTTGCTCTGAATGTTGCTATCCTTGTGCTGTTGCAATCCTGGAATTTCCCCATTGTGGGACTAATAAAGGCTTATCTTATCTTATTTTATCTTAAATGAGCTAGTCTGAGAAAGGCTGCAAAAGATGATTCACAATGATGCTGCAATAATTAAATACTGTAAAGCAATTTGACCAAAATATGTCACAAACATTTCATTAAGACCCATGGGAGCTGTCAAACTGCGGGGAAAGGGCAGTGAATAGGAAAGTGCAAAGAAAAAAAATCTCAGGGAAGCCTAAAGGGAAACTCTGTGATTGCCAGTGTTGAAATTCATTCACCATTTATTCAGTATAATCCTTAATTCACTCTCATCTGTTTTTACACACTTTAGCAGATTTCTCTGAGGTACAGATTCAAATGTCACAGAAACAGAATCCTAACTGCCAATTGTTTATGAGTGATTCTTCAGGATAAGAAACATAATTATGATGCTATTTTGGTTAATCTGTAAAGTCCAAAGTGGGGGTGTTGTACCAGTTTGGAATAAGTGGGTAAAGAACATTTCCAAAAGTCAGCAAAGTGAAACCATTTCTGCTGCTTTGAATACCATTTGACAGTTGCATGAATTTAATTCTCTTCCTTCCTCTCCCAGCTTCTCCTGTCATTATAAAACCAGAGTTTGAGCAGAAAGTAAGAAGATAGTTATGACTGTTAGGTTCTGCTCTGCCATCCCATGCCAACCACAGTGGCATGGGTTGATATTATTATTATTATTATTATTATTATTGCCATTCATACAATAATGGTTACCCTTGCATAAAAACTGTGTTCTTGTAAATGAGCTGTACCTCTCCACTTTGTGACAGTAAAGCATTTCTTTAAATAGCTACTAGTTCAAAAAGAAAAAAAAAATCTAACTGAAACGTCACACAGCCCCATGAAATCACTGTCTGAAGACTGAATAATTAAGACTGAAATCAGTTTCCATGGTGTAGTTGTAGAAGCAAGTAGAGTAGACAGACATTGTACTCAAGTAAATATAGCATTGCCTTATGATATCAATTATGCACATATAAACAGTCACCACTGAGCATGAGTTAAAGTAAGAAGTTACTTGAGTATAGTGAGAAATGATTTTTGCAAATTTTTTTTCCTATAAAATTGTGACTCTTCTAGTCAATTAGCATTTTTCCTCATAGATTTTAGACTTCACTCTCATAAACAAACTACTGTTTTTAAATAAAATTGGGACATTTTTAAATAAATTTACAAATTTCTCACAAATTTTTGTTTTTTTCATGCAAACTTAAGATTTTTTGTACATTTACAACCTTTTTTCTGATAAATTTGTGATTTTTTTCCTTATAAATTTGTGATTTTTAAAGAAACGTTTTCCTTTTTTCTCATAAATTTATAAGCGTTTGAGATAATTTTCAAACTTTTTGCAAATACTGTAAATGTATATTTACAGTGTTTATTAACATTACATATATGTAAATGCACTAGTGATGGTGCTTCCACATGTGGATCCTCGGTGCCCAGCCACAAGCCACAAGTCTCACAGTTGAAAGCGTGTGTGTGTGTGTGTGTGGGGGGGGGGCTTAATTATGTTTTATTTCAATGTGTAACACTTTGTGTTACAATTTTTTTGTATGAAAAGTGCTATATAAATAAAGCTTTGATTGACTGACTGAATCACATTTTTTATACATAAATCTGCATTTCCTTTTACACATTTATTACTATTTTCTTGTAAAAAATAGTCATAAATGTATTTCTTGTAAAAAAAAAACCCTGCAACTTTACTGTCACCAGTTTACGAGGTTTGTCCTCTCCAATGTGCCTGAGGAAGATCAAGTATAAACTTGCCACATATGCCCGCAAATATATTTCAGATCACATAACAAAACACAAAATATTTCCAAAGCCAGAAAGAGAAAAGCAATAATTTCACATTTGATGAGAAAAAAACCTGATGAGAAAAACATAATTCTATTTAGATCACATGGTCAAATCAAATGTAGCTTACAGAGTACAAACAATCATATGTGAATAAAGTCCATTTTGTTCCTCAGAAACATACTCAGATAAGAGTAAAACAGTATCCTGCAGCTGGAGGGCACGCAGAGAGCACATACCTGTGCCAAGGCTACATCCCTCCCTCCATAAATTGTGAGATAGGGTCTTGGTGGAGGCATGTGCTCTCAGATCACCTACAAAGTCTAATGGGTTCATCCTCTGGTGGGTTCCTCTGGGTTCTAGCCCTCTGGTGAAAAGTTCATCAAAATCCATTACGTAGTTTCTGTGAAATCCTAATAACAGTCAAACAAGTTACGATCACAATACTTCCTTGGCAGAGGTAATAAAATTATTCACAGAGGCACCATTACGTAAACAAGTAGCTTCATTACATGTACTTGAGTAAATACAAACTCCTCACTGCCCACCTCTGAGGATTTGTTTTGTTTCAGTTTCAATTAAATTTATTATCTTGAAAAATGATGTTAAAAAGACCAATGGCAATTTAAAAAGGTCTTTGCACTATGTATTAAATGTAGGAGTGACACAATGAAGACATGCATAGTCACAACATCAGAGAAACTGCAACACACACACACAAATATAAGGTGACGATGGGTATGATTAAAGGGTGCAGTATGTAATTAACCTACAGATACACAGCATGACACCATAATGGCTACACTTTAAAATCAATCTGACACTTGTGAGTGCACACAGACATTCAAATTCACACGCACGCACGCACACACACACACACACACACACACACACACACACACACACACACACACACACACACACACACACACACACACACACACTCTGACACGTGTGATCAGAAGGTTTCATTAGTGAGGAGCTGATAGATCACCCTCCCTAAGGAGGCATTGACCAAGAGGCCATTGATCTACTGAGCTAGGCCAATCCGTGTGTAGCTGCGCACGTGCAAATGGTTAGTTTTGTGCGCGGGGAAAGTGGTTTACTAATGGAGTCTTTAAGCTGTTAGAGTAAGCACGGTAAATCTAATCCAGTTGTGTTTAATGGAAAGAGAAAGAAACAGGCTGTTGACATATTCATTAGGCCCAATTACTCTGTCCAATCACCGCCATCTCAGTTACTCATCAGAGAGACGCACAGAGAGGGAGCATCAGCAGTATTTATGTCTTGGCAAGCCACCAAGAGAAAAGATTGATAGTTCTAGAATGATAAATAAAAACATATTTATTCCACTTACTGAACGACAACATGCTGCATTTGGAGACATCTAATATTGTTTGATTCCATTTGAGCCTGGCAGGCTACTGAAGTGTAAATCAATCTGCCTAAAACTGGAATCCCTAAATTATACGGTCTTATTGACGGTTCAATAAGGTTTGCAAGGCTGAGGCGTTGCAATGAGGACCTACGGTAATAAGAATACAATGTCACAGCCATATGTTATATAACAACCTCACTGTAAATGCAAACAATCACAGACAAAAAAAACAAACAAAAAAAACCCAACACATGCTATTTCTGGTCACATATCATCTCCCAGTGTGTGTGTGTGTGTGTGTGTGTGTGTGTGTGTGTGTGTTTGGATGCATCCCATCTACATGTGTGGGACTTGTAATTAGCTTTCTAGCTTGTTCTCTTACATTGGATGTGAAGGTAATTGGGGCTTTTGGACACTCGCTCTCAGTCTTTGTCTCTCTGCGTGCGTGTGTGTGTGTGTGTGTGTGTGTGCGTGCGTGCGTGCGTGCTGTGGTGCCTGAATTCTGGAGGACGGCCAAACCATTACTGTGTGCTCAGCCTGCTCTGAAGCAGCTTGTGATTCATTAGTAATGAGTCCATTTGCAAAGTAAATGAGTGTTTGAGTGGCCGAGCGGCAACGTGTGCAGTGACTGTGTCCACTTCATCCAAAGTCGGGCTACTGTTTTGTAGTGAAAACACACACTCGCTCTCACAGTATTGTCCATACGCTTTCTTTCTTTTTTTTTTTAAGTGTGTTTGCACGTGCGTGTCTGTTTGTTCAACCAGCATGAGAAGCTCATGTGGAGATAATGAAGTCAGTCAGTTGTGCCATTAATTACTGTTTTACACCTGCTTGTCTCAGCTAATTAGACATGCTGATACACACACACACACACACACACACACACACACACACCGTATATACAAACACACATCATTTCTCACAACTTGCACACACATACATTTAAAAGACACACATTTGTGAGCAAACAGAAGCGCACGTATCATAACACTCAGAGGCACACACAAACTTCTAGACAAGTTCCCCCCCCCCCCATTTTTTTTTCCCACCAAGTCCAAAATACATTCTCATTTTCACTTGGAGGAAGGTGAGACGGCACCGTTAAACACAGCATGGTTTGGGGATCTCTCGCCCTCTTTTTAGTCTGGCACGCAAACACGCCTCTGTACGCCTCCCTCTCCCTTTCTCACCCCGTCATTCTCTCGTCCTCACGCTCGTCCTTCCTGTTCCCACTGTCTCCCAGTACGCCATCTAGTCTGGCCTCCCCTCCACTCAAGCCACATGTGCAGTATCTTTAAGCTGCCTTTGCGTGCGTGTGTGCGTGTGTGTGTGTGCGTGCGTGCGTGCGTGTGTGTCCTCCTAGCCCATTTCCTCAACAAAGGCCACAGCTGCTGCTGGTTTGCTGAATAAAAGATGACAGAGCCGTAATATCAGGAGATTACCAGCTAACGAAACAATGATTTTGTCCAATTTAAATAGTGACATCAGTTGCATCACAAGCACTTTGCGTGTCAACTGTGATATGATAATGCTCGCAACAAAATGAAAACAGCTTCCTCTGCACAGAGACTCCCTGATTTCTTCTCTCCTCCTCCTTTTGTTCTCTCTCACTCGCGCTCTCTCTCTCTCTCTTCCCCAACGCATTTTCCCGGGCTCTCGGCGCACGTGCACGCACGCAAACACGCACACGCCGAGCACGCCGAGCATATGGCTATTTCTCTCCTCTTTGAAGGGCTGCTTTGAAGCTATGGCGCCCGTATCGATTGGCGCTCAGATGAGCTCGCTTCACCAGAGCCCTGCGATTATCTGTCGCTTTATTTCAAACAGAGCGCGAGAGAGGGAGGCTTACACACCCATCACTCACTCACACTCGCACAGTCAGTTTTTCACACATGCACGCAGCGGGCACACACGCGCAAACACACACACAAACGGGGGGGGATAATGAGATAAGCTTACATGCTGAACCCCGATACTTAAGGCAAGCGGCGCTTCAGAACTGACAAGTGAGTGGTGAATGTTGAGAAAGTGAGGACACGGTGAGAGAAAGAGACTATAAAGTCTGGCAATGTGATGAAACTTGGAAGAGAAACAAGATCTTTAGCTCTATGCTGAATTAAAATAAAGAAAAAAAGTCTTCTTTCATAGACATTATGAAAACATCTTTACCAAAAATAAACAATAAATCAAATAAATAAAGTTCAAGGGATAATTTGAATATTTTTGCAAAAAAAAAAAAAGAAAAAAAAAAAAGAAAAAGACAATAACATCCCATTAAAAAGTGTGGTCACTGTGGTGTGTTTTTTTTGTACCCCGCAGGGTTTATTCAAAAAACTTCTGCTTTATATCTATAAGAATGAGTCAGGGAGAAAGTTGGGGTGACATGAAATGTTAATGGCGTGCCCAGAGCAGCAGAACTTCACAGCAGCGCCGATTTCAAAATTACAGTGGCTTCCAGGAACAAACAAATTGGACATATCATACAGTTTTGAGCACACATACTGTAAAACCATGCAATCTATGGCTCTGGCAACACAAGTTAAATTTTAAAGTTGCTACTTCGGATTGAGATTTCTGAGCGTGGGACGTATGTTCTCTTAATAACAGTGACGATATTTAAAGAACATTGAAAACTGCACCCATGTGAATGTAGGTGAAAACTCAGCAAAAATTTGACAAATGTGTAATGCTCCGTGCTAATTAACGCACAGTCCCTTTTTAGCCAGGTCTCGGTGGTTGCCGCTGTCTGTCCATTTTTCCATTTGTCTGCTCCTCTGTCCAGACTGTAACCTTAGAAAGAATGAACCTTGGGTCACCAAACTTGGTGTACAGGAGGACCTGAGGCTTAGCATGTTTTGCTGTATTTTTGAGGTCAAAAGGTCAAGATCACAGGGTTATAAAAGGCCAAAATCAATTCTGGCCAACAGTGACATTATTATTACAGCTAATGGCAAGAAATTTGTGCCCATGCTAGAACTGTGTCTTGGACACATAACAAAGGTCAAATGGCCTTGACCTTGGCTGTGACCTTGCAGATTGTTAAGGTCTGAAGTTAGGCTACTAGGTCACCAAGTTTCAAATCTACATTCTGGCTTATATGCTTTAAACTTGCCTTATGGTGCCTTTATTATCAGGTTTAGTGCTAGAAGAATTTGAATATAAGCTATAATGTCATATAATATACAAATATGACATGACCTTGACCCTGCCTTTGACCCTGAATAGGGTGGGGTTAATGTGGACATTCCCATTACAAAAGGGACTGAGATACTTAGAATTTACCATTGACTTTCACACCAATTAGGATAGGGCTCTAGGGCATGGCCTCCTGTCTGTTGAGTGCAACTCTAGTTACCTCCGCCAAGGAGGTTATGTGATCGGGGTGGTTTGTCTCTCTGTCTGTCTGTCTGTTTGTTTGTCCGTCCGTCTGTTAGCATTATTACGCAAAAACTACTGGATGGATTTTGATGAAAGTTTCACCAGAGGTAGACCTTGGACCAGGGATGAACCCATTACATTTTGGTGATGATTCCAGAACGCATACCTCCACCAAGTCTCTTATCTTCTCACACTGTGTTAGCAAGAATCCTCCAAAACAAACCCATTACATTCTGGAGGTGATCCATGAGGGACTTGGAAGGAGCCTTGGGGGAGGTATGCCCTCTCTGAGTGCTTTTCTAGTTTCTGTGTGCAAAGATCATCTCTAGCTATATTGAAAAAGGAAATGATTTGTCAACAGTACACTGAATTTTTATACAGAGCATGATGTGCATGTCGATGGGCACATGCATGTGAGTGCTACATGTGCAAACACCAAAGGAGAGGTTGAGCCAGGGAAGCAGTGAGGAAGTTTATTAGCTGAGGCGGAAGGTTTACATGCATAAGTGCACCTTTGAGAACCTGAGAGAAATGAAAAAGTGTGCGTGTGTGTGTGTGTGTGTGAGTGACTGCAAGACAGAGGACGAAAGCATGTTTGTGTGTGAATGTGTATACACTCGTTAAGGCAGTACCCAACCACTGCAATCAGCAGTAATCTTGACTCAGCATCAATAATGACCCCATTAGTCGCAAACCCCTACTGACACACACTCTCTCTTTCACACACACACACACACACACACACACGCACGCACGCACGCACGCATAGATGGACACTTCCTCTTATTACTGTACATTTAAATCATTATGTGATATTTTTTAAAAAAGACATGGAAGCTATACAGATGCAGCATGCACTGCAGAACACTTTGTTCATTTCATTTTCATCCATTACCAACACAGCTTGGACAAATTGGCTTCACACCACAGCCAATGCTTCTGCACATTAAAAAAATGTGTGATGTCATTTCAGATGAGGTTTTATTTATTTATTTTTTTTGGAACAGTGGAATTTGAGAAGTTTGTGGCAAAACTTATCCAACATAAGATTTTAAATAGTGATCTATGGTTTCATTTTGAAAAAAAATGATTATGAAAGCTTTGCTTTGAAAAGATAAATCAATAGCATTATCTATCCCAGATTTTTTAAGCACTGCTTTTCAATATCTCTTTTGTTATTAGGTACACATAAAAGATTTTTTATTTGACTCTCACATCTGATGAAAGAGTTTGAAAAAAAGAAGGAACAAAGAAAAGAATAACACTTTTACGGTACTTAGAAATCCACAACAATTTCACCTTTATTATAAAAGTCTGCAGGAGAAAGGTGTAATTCTATGCATTTCATAATTATCTTTACTAGACCAGGAATCCAAATGTAAAATAACAAATGGGCAGCAGCAAAGGTGCAAACAAAAAAATAAAAATCTTTGAACACACCCACCATATATACAGTCTGACTGAAACATTCATGAAAAGCAGCTTTGCTGACGTTGTAAAGGTCAGAGGTCATGTGTCAAAGGTTATGTTCCAGTCAGCAATATTGCAGACATGGGACACATCATCTCTGAAGACCCCGCCTGCATTTGTCTATGCATATCATGCATATCATAGTCTACTTTTGCACATATGCACATTCTATCAAAAGAAAGCGTACCACAGTCGGTATATGATACATGTGTGTATGGGTATGCATGTCTGTGTGTGACTTTATGCCCCACATCCCGACAGGAAGAGCCAGCAGGCTACAAGGGGAATGGTGGACCCTGAGGTGTCACTCACAGATTTGGATTGACAGACGAGTTAGCTAGCGCTGCTCTCACACTCTCCCACATTCTCCTACACACTCTCCCTCGAAGGACTGCACTCTGTCACTTGCCCAGGCTGACTGTCTTTCACTCTCTTCTTCTGTCTCTATGTCCTCTTTGTCTCCGTGCTCTGTCAATTCCCCCATCTCAGTCTTTTTTTTGTCTCACAGTCCATGCCGGTACATTCACATGCTGTTTGTCAACCCACAGCCCTCCCCATTTACAGTCTCTGTCTGTCTCCTGGCTTGTCTCTCCTCTTTTCCTCTGACAGATGGGTGCCTCAAACTATTCCTGTCTCTGTTTTCCCTCTATACATCTCTCCTCTTTGGTTTGTAGTTTTCTCCAAAGCCCATGATGGTGGTCAGTCATGCATGCATGCATTTGCGATGTTAGCGTGTCAAACATCTGCCTGCTTCAGTGTGACTGTTGGGCTTGGCTGTCCCTAGAAAAATGCATTTTTTAAAAAAATATTCACTTGTAAAAAACATGTACATTGCTTGAATTGAGGATAAATTAAAAAAAGAAGTTATATAGCAAAAAGTTGCACACGATAATTTAATCTTTGTTAAAGTAGCCATATATGGCATGCATCAATTCCAATACCAGTAATCACTATTTCAAATCAAAATCAAATCAAATCAAACTTTATTGTCATATTGCTGTACATACAACTGTAGTGCAGGCAAGATGAAATTGCATTTCTCTCGGCATCCATATAAATAGAAGCAGCATGATTTAAGACACACTCACACATAGCTTCACCCCCCCCCCACCCCTTCACACATCCCTGAGACACACTTGGGAAAAACCTAACTAACTATAATATACAAATAATATACAAAATGTCCGTAGGTGCAGTAGTGTGTATGAGAGATTCTGGGTCAACTGTTGAGCATCCTGACAGCTTGTGGAAGGAAGCTGTTGATCAGTCTGGTGGTTCTGCCTCTGATGCTCCGGAATCGTTTACCAGATGGAAGAAGTTCAAAGTGTTTATGCAGAGGGTGAGAACGGTCCTTGACAATGTTCAGTGCCCTGCTCCTGCAATGGTTCTGAAAAAGTTCTTGGACAGAGGGGAGGGAGACTCCAATTACCCTCTCAGCCCCCTTGACTATCCTCTGCAGGGCTTTTTTGTCTGACATACTGCAGCTAGAGTACCATGTAGCAATGCAGTACGTCAGAACACTCTCCACCACACCTCTGTAGAAGGTCCTGAGGATGCAGATGGGGAGAGAGGCCTGTTTGAGGCCTGTTTGAGAAGTGCAGTCTCTGCTGAGCCCGCTTCCTGATCCCCAAGGAATTCTTGCTCCAGGTCAGGTCCTGCAAGATCTGCACTCCGAGGAACTTGATGTTCTCCACTCTCTCCACTAAACAGCCGCCGATGCTGAGGGGGATGTGCTCAGGCTGTGACCGCCGGAAGTCGATAATCATCTCCTTCGTTTTGTCCACGTTGAGCACCAATATTTTATTTTTATTCCAATACTACATATGTTGGGGATCTGGATGAATGCTACACTATCTTGCCTTGTTTTGGGCTATGGTTGTTGCACAACATCTCTCCTCAGGAGGTTAATTGGTGGCAGCTGGGTGATCACCTGCACCCACTGCTAGATAAGCCTCATCGTGGACTTAAGTGGTGTGGGATCGTCATATTGGCAAGCCCCGTCTTTGTAACCGCGAAGACTGAACTTGAATATCTGTCTTAGTTCTATATCTCCTGCAAAACAACCCTCTACTCCTTGTTCCCCTGGTCAAATCACACCTGTCTGCCGCCTCGTCCTTCTTGGCTCCTACATGCTGACCCAGCAACCTGCCACTCCTGGCCATCTTACCTCCGATCCAATTTCACCTGGACTCACTTCCCCCACTGGAATGAAACTAAGTAAGGAACCCGGGGTGGGTTGTAGTACTGTGATACTTTATGTCCACAATACTGTTATCAATTCAGAGAAAACAGTATTGCAATACTTAAATAAAAGTATTAGTAAATGTTGCAAATTCTTTTTTGTTTTTGGTTGGGGGGGTACCAGAGTAATAAAAAAAACAACTGAGTTTGTAGTCCATTAGATGGTGCTAAATGCTCATTGTCTACTTCGGACAGTACCGCAAAGGAGTGATTCATGAGATCCTGCCAGTAGATGAACAAGACAGATCAGGATGTGAAATCATAATATACAATATTGCAATACTCAGCGCATCACAAGATTGTGACAATATTGCAAGTATCAATTTAATATCATATTATGGGACTTCTGGTGATTCTCACCCCGATAAGGAACCATACTCACCTACATAATCAACCTAAGTATTCCCTTACCTCAGGACCAGCTCCACTCAAATCCCTACCTGTTGGAGACCCTCACTTGGATCCAAGCCACCCTGAAACAATCCGAGTAAGTAATTATACTCACCAATTCATAACTATTGTGTAACAGACTCTTACCTGAGATCCTCACTGGCCTGCACACCACCTGTTGGACACTTTCTCCTGGAAGAAAACTACAAGCAGCAAGTAAGAACTCATTTCTACAAAATACTGAAATCATCCCGACCCCCTTTAAACCCCTGATCTGTGGGCGCTGCACAACCCATGTTTATACAGTGCTGTGAAAAAGTATTTGCCCCTTCCAGATTTCTTATATTTTTGCATATTTGTCACACTTACTGTAATTTTTTTTCCTTTATTTATTTAATATGGACATAACAAATTACATTAGTACAATCACAAGGAGAGACCAGATGTTTTGCATAGGTGTATATAGCACAAGAGCTAATTCTCAACACCAGTCCATAGGTGGCTTATATCGGTCATAAATTAGGCTGTACATACAAAATTTATAAGCTAATTAAAATTACAAATACATTACAAATTATAAATAGAGCAAGAGATCCACGATCACAACAAACAATAATTTAGACTAGACATGCACACATTGCTGGTGGGATTTTAGCCAATCTTTAACGCCTCTGTTGAAGAGGTTGGCATTTGTCTCCAATTTTAAGTGAGTTGGCAGAGAGTTCCATAAGTTTGCCCCTTTTATGGAGAAAGCAGACTGACCAAATGAAGTTCTAGACATGGTGACAATGCAGTCACCGTTGATGGAAGCTCGTGTGCATGCTCTGCTAGAGCTCGAGCGTCTAGCCACCAAACCAGAAAAAGGAGGTGAAACAAGATTGTATAGACATTTAAAAACCAGTCTGATGTTACAGAAGATAATAAAATTTTCAAAAGTAAAAAGATTGTGCTTGACTAAAATACCACAGTGATGCCACCCGCATTGGTTTGCGGTCCAAGATTTTTATAGCCTGTTTATATATTGCAGTTATGGGTTTTAGTGTAATTTGAGATGTTTGTGACCAAGATGTGATACAGTATGACAGATGTGAAAGAATCATCACGTGCATATATGTATGAGCAGTTCTGAATGACAAATCCCTTCTAATGAGACGGAAGCAATTTAAATTGGGTTTGACCTTCTCACAAATGTAATGCACCTGCTTGTCGAATCGCAGGTTCCTGTCTAGAATGATCCCTAAATACTTGACCTCATTCACTTCAGTAAGCACCTCATTTCCAATTTTAACATCAAAAACATCATTCATGGGCCTGTTTCTAATAGAGATACACATAGCAACAGTTTTTTTGACATTCAAGGTTAAATGCGACAACACAAGCCATTTAGAGATGTTCTGTAAAACCTGGGTCAGGTGCTCAGCTGCCATGCTAGCCGTTTTGGCAGACAGATAGATTACGGTGTCATCAGCATACATCTGGCAGTTGGCACCTGAGCAACTATTGGGCAAGTCATTGATGTATATTGTGAACAACAATGGCCCTAGTATAGATCCTTGTGGTACTCCCATGTTATTGGTGAGCAACCCAGATTTCTCCCCATTGACCTTGACACATTGTTCTCTCCCCTCCAGGTATGACCTAAACCACTGTATTGCCTCAGTTGAAATCTTGAGGTCTTTTAACTTCGACAATAGGACAGTGTGGCTTACCGTGTCAAAGGCCTTTTTTAGATCCAGAAACACGGTCCCCACAACATGCCCCTTAACCAATAAAGCCTTGACCTTCTCAGTAAAATAACAGTTATCTGTTTCTGTGGAATATTTAGGTCTAAACCCAAATTGCTGTGAATAAAGTAATTGGTTGGACTCTAAATGTTCTATCAATTGATCAGCAACAATCTTCTCCAAAATTTTTGAAACTACGGGCAATATGGCAATCGGCCTGTAGTTGCTTGCTAAGTCCTTGTCTCCCAACTTATAGACCGGGGTAATTACTGCTGTCTTCCAATTCTCTGGAAAGGTATTTGTTCTTATTGACAAGTTAACTAAATGAGTAATAGGCTCCAACAGACTATTCTGGTGTTTCTTAATTAATCAGATCTTCAAACAAATTTTAATATTAGACAACGATAACCTGAGGCAATACAAAATGCAGTTTTTAAATGATGATTTTATTCATAAAGGGACAAAAGCTATCCAAACTTACCTGGCCCTATGTGGAAAAAGTAATTGCCCCCTAAGCCAGATAACTGGTCTGTACCCCTTGGCGGCAACAACTGCAATCAAGTGTTTGTGATAACTGGCAATCAGTCTTTTACATCGGTGTTCAGGAATTTGATCCACTCTTCTTTGCATAATTGATATGTATTCACCCACGGTGGAGGGATTGAGCTTGAGGTCACGAACTGATGGCTGGACATTTGCCTTCAGAATTTTCTGGTAGAGAACACAATTCATGGTTCCATCAATTATGGCATGTTGTCCAGGTTCTGAAGCAGCAAAGCAGCTTCAACCCGTCACACTACCACCACCATGTTTGACTGTTGGTATGATGTTTTTTTTAATGAAATGCTGCATTAGTTTTATGCCAGATGTAACGGGATGCATGTCTTCCAAAAAGTTCAACTTTTGTCTTATCAGTCCACAGAATATTTTCCCAAAAGTCTTGGGGATCATCAAGATGCTTTTTGGCAAATGTGAGATGAGCCTTTGTGTTCTTTTTGGTCAGCAGTAGTTTTTGTTTTGAAACTTTCACATGGATGCCATTTTTGCCCAGTCTCTTTCTTATTGTTGAATCACGGACCAGTGTCCAAACTGAGTCAAGTGAGGCCTGCAGTTCTATAGATGTTCTGGGTTTTTGTTTCTCATCTGTTCTTAAATTTTTTTTGGATTGTGGCATGATTTGTTACTTTTCGAGACCTTTTAATCTACTTCACTTTGGCAGAAAGGTTCTGTTGAGGTGATTTATTGATTCAACAGATCTGGCAGTAATCAGGCCTGGGTGTGGCTCTGAAATTGAACTCGGCTTTCAAAACAATATTGTTAATCACAGTTAATTCACAATGTAACAAAGGGGGGCAATTACTTTTTCACATAGGGCGAGGTATGTCTCGATAGTTTTTTTTCCCCCTAAATAAATGAAATCATCATTGAAAAACTGAATTTTGTATTTACTCGGGTTGTCTTTGTCTAATATTAAACTTTGTTTGATGATCTGAAACATTTATGTATGATAAATATGCAAAATACTTTTTCACAGCACTGTAGCTCAAGAAATATATTCACTTGCCTCAACTCTGGTGCCTGTGTGGTGTGCTTGCGTTCTGCAAATGGGTGCTTGCCTCAGTAAAACATGACAACCTAAGTGATATTACATGGATAATACAACGTGAGCGTGACTCTACAAATGCAAGAACAAGTAATGAGGAAACAAGCTAACACTTAAGCAAAACATTGTACATAAACTGTGGTCTGTCACCATCAAGAAGTGGAACTTCACCAGATCCACCATCACATGTAAGTATTTTGATGTTTTATTTAAAAAAAAGACAAAACAGAATTCTTGATGCATTGTTTACTATTGCTAGCATGTGTTAACAGTAAAAAAAAAAAAACTACAGCAAACACTGATGAAACAAGAAAATCAGTAAGCAGGGAAAATAGTTGATTCTGTGACCTACTGAATAACTAATTTAGGATGACTATCTTCTGCTGCTGGTTGCAAATGTGAGATTCTGACACCTCCAGAGCTAACGTAACCCAGGAATGAGAACCCATCCTCACGTCACAAACATCATATTACCAGAAATATTTGAGTCTAGGAATATGTGTATAAGGAATACCAAATGGATGTGGCAGGGAGTACGGGTGTTGACGGATTATAAGTCTAGGCAGGGGGTCGATAATGATGACGCTTTGCTTCCAGACAGGCTCAATAACTTCTTTGCACGTTTTGAAGCATCAAACCTGACAATCAGAGGGAGGGCTGGCCCATCTTCACCATCTGTGGGGCCAGCTATCACCATCAACACAGCGGACACACGGTGGACCCTAATCAGGGTTAACCCACGTAGAGCTGCAGGTCCGGACAACATCCCGGGACATGTGCACCGAGTCTGCACGAGTGAGTTGGCGGATGTCCTGACTGACGTATATAACATTTCCCTGAGTCAGGCCATCGTCCCTAGATGCTTTAAGACCTCTATCATAGTACCGGTGGCAAAGGAAGTGGTTGTGTCCTGTCTGAATGACTATCGTCCTGTCGCACTGACACCAATTGTGATGAAGTGTTTTGAACGGCTTGTTAAACCACACATCACAGCCTGCCTCACTGCATCACATGACCCGCTCCAGTTCGCGTATCGTTCAAATTGCTCCACAGAGGATGCTATAGTCACCACCCTGCACTCTGTCATTACCCACCTGGATCAGAAAGACACCTATGCCAGACTCCTGTACATTGATTTCAGTTCAGCATTTAACACCATTATTCCCCAGAGACTGATGGAGAAATAAACTCCTTCTCGGTCTGAACACCGCCCAATGTCTCTGGATCCTGGATTTCCTGACCGAGAGACCTCAGTCTGTCTGGGTTCGAAACAACATCTCTGTCATCACCCGCAGCTCACGGGCTTCCACCTCAGCTGCGTGCACACCTGCTCCTCGTTAGTGCGCAGCTATTTATTCCATCCTGCCCTGAGCTGCAGCCTGGAGCCGTCTGTCTCCCTGCGTACTCAACTCAGCAACATCCTTTCCTTCAGGTCTGCTGACGACTCGCCTAGACACGTAAGCTGTCTGTATTGCCTTACCTTCTCCTGTCAGACTTCCCCTGTGCACAGGTGGACTCCTTGGCGGCGGACTCACTCCCCCTCGTCTCGCTGCTCCTCTACCTCGCTGCATCATCCCGGACGCACAGCAGGACGCTGTCTCCCAGGCTTGGGACCTTGCCAACGCCAGCCACCGCGCCGCTACAAGTAAGCACAGAACATTCTCACTCTCCTGTGTGGTTGCCCAGCTAACCCCTGCTCTCCTCTCATTATAGGGTTGCCTGGCCGTACGGCGTACTGCTCTGTCCTGACCTGCATCCTCCACCCACATCACATTCGCATCTCACATACACGCATCCATACACGAACACGGCTGTAAATAAAGCTTTCAAATCTGCCTGAGCCTGCGTGCGTGTTTCCTGGGCCGAACAATATGTCAGTACAGCTCCAGCAAAGCGGCCCAGCAGACAGCGGGCTCGCACGCCGTTTTTCCACCCTTGAGGCTCGGGTGGATATGATAGCTCATCAGCAGCAGGTGATATTAAACCAACTTACCTCAATTACTAACCGGTTAGACTGCCTGGACCCTCCGCGGGCTTTCCCTCCGGGTCCTCTTGGCGCTGCGCCTCCGGTTGCCTCCACAGCTGGCCAGCCTAGCTCGGGAGCGCCAACCCGCCTCACACCTATTCCAACTCCTGCTCGCTTCAACGGGAAACTCGGTGGAGCGAAGGGGTTTATCCTGCAGTGTGAGTCGGTGTTTCTGCGCGTTCCCGGGGATTTTCCCTCAGACCATAGCCGAATCGGGTACATGGCTAACCTTCTTGAGGGGCGAGCGTTAGCTTGGGCTTACGCTGTAATGATGAAGCCCAGCTACGCAAACCTCTCGTATGACCGGTTCGTGCGGGACTTCTTAGAAGTCTTTGATCATTCCCGTCTCGACAGCGTCCTCGCTGATCGGCTCCTTAGTCTCCAACAGGGAGGCCGGTCAGCGGCGGAATACGCGGTCGACTTCCGGGTGGCAGCGGAGGAGGTGGGCTGGGGAGAGGCTTTTCTCTGCAGCATTTTCCTCCGTAGCCTCAATTCTGTCTGAGGGATGAGCTAGCTGGTCGGGATCTCCCAGGGCGACTTTCTGAGTTGATCTCGCTCACGATTAGCCTGGACAACAGGCTACGTGAGCGGGCTGCGGAGCGGAAGTCTGTCAGCCGCTTGCGCGGAGCTTCCCTCTGTCCAGCTCAGTCGCGCCCCCTGGCGTTACCGGCTCCGGAGTCCGCCGATGAACCAGAGGACATGGCCATCGGGCGCACTAGGCTCCCTCTAGCGGAGAGACAACGCCGGCGGGAACGGGGTCTCTGCATGTATTGCGGAGATGACCGGCATCCCGTGGAGCTGTGCCCGGTGAAGCCAAACGGGGAGGTCCGCGAGTCACTGTAGGGGGCCTCGCGGACTCTAACCGACCAAATCCCCTATCTTCATGCACACTGCCCATACGTTTCTGCCACAACTCCACCGGGCATTCCACTCATGCACTGGTGGATTCTGGGGCAGAGCAGAATTTTATTTCTAAGAGCCTGGCAACCCGTTTGGGCATACCCTGCCAACTGCTGCCTACCCCCCTGAACTTGGTGACGCTCTCACGCTCTTCTCTGGGTACAGTTACACACTGCACTAAGCCAATTCCCATCATCGTCTCCGGCAACCACCGGGAGGATCTGACCCTCTACGTCTTGCCCTCCTTGTCGGACCGTGTCATTCTGGGTTACCCCTGGCTGCGGCTGCATAACCCTGTCCTGGATTGGAGAACCGGCAGCGTCCTGTCCTGGAGCACCTTCTGCCTGGGCACCTGCCTCCAGTCGGCGGCTTGTGCTCCATCCTCTCCTCCGTCGGCTCCGGTCTCTGAGCCCCTGGACCTGACCCTAGTGCCGCAGGAGTTCCATGACTTGGGGGCAGCATTCAGTAAGTCCAGAGCCTTGTCCCTTCCGCCGCATCGACCATACGACTGTGCGATTAACAGCCGCCCGGGGGCCCCTCTGCCGTCTGGCCACCTATACAGTCTCTCTGCACCGGAACGCGAGGCGATGGACACCTACATTAAGGAGTCACTCAGCGCTGGGATCATCCGCCCCTCCTCGTCCCCGCTTGGCGCGGGTTTCTTCTTCGTGGGTAAGAAGGATGGGTCCCTACGCCCCGTATCGACTTCAGAGCGCTTAACGACATCACAATAAAGGACCGTTACACACCCGCTCATGGACACTGCTTTCCACTCCCTCCAGGGGGCGACCTGGTTCACCAAGCTCGACCTCCGCAGCGCTTACCATCTTGTTAGGATCCGGGAGGGAGATGAGTGGAAGACGGCTTTTAGGACACCCAGCGGCCACTTCGAATATCTTGTGATGCCGTTCGGGCTCACCAACGCACCTGCCGTCTTCCAGCGCCTCATAAACGACGTTCTGCGGGACTTCCTGGGAGTTTTCGTCTTCGTTTATCTCGACGACATACTCATCTTCTCCAGATCAAGGAAGGAGCACCAGGCCCATGTGAGGCGGGTCCTGCAACGTCTGCTGGAGAATCGCTTATTTATAAAGGCTGAGAAGTGTGAATTCTACGCCCAGACCACCTCCTTCCTGGGGTTCGTGATCTCCCATAATCAGATCCTCCCCGACCCCGCTAAGGTTAAAGCGGTGGTCGAGTGGCCCACGCCTACCTCCAGGAAGCAGGTGCAGCAATTCATTGGGTTCGCGAACTTCTACCGGCGCTTTATTCCCAACTACAGTGCCATCGTCTCCCCCCTGACCCGCCTCACGTCATCGAAAGTGCCCTTTCAGTGGTCTGAGGAAGCGGCCACCGCCTTCAAGACTCTCCAGGCGGAGTTCTCGTCCTCCCGGGTCCTGATCCAGGTTGATCCCGCTCTTCAGTGTCTGGTGGAGGTCGACGCGTCCGACACGGGGCTTGCAGCGGTGCTCTCCCAGCGATCACCGGTGGATGGTGTCAAGCGGCCCTGCGCCTTTTTCTCCAGGAAGCTATCAGCGGCAGAGCGCAACTATGACGTCGGCCACAGGGAGCTCCTCGCGGTCAAACTCGCACTACAGGAGTGGTGTCACTGGTTAGAGGGGGCAGCCCAGCCCTTTGTGGTCTGGACGGACCATAAAAACCTCGAGTACTTGAGGTCAGCGAGGCGCCTGAATGCCCGCCAGGCGCGCTGGTCCCTGTTTTTGACTCGCTTCAACTTTACCATCACGTACCGTCCAGGCTCGAAGAATGGGTTGCCCGACGCCCTGTCCAGACAATTCGTCCCAGAAGGTCCGGAGAAGTCCGAGCATACCATCCTGCCCGATTCGTGCGTCGTGGGGGCGATTGAATGGTCCATTAAGGGCAAGGTTCTGAAGGCCCAGGAGGCGGAGCCGGATCCTGGTGGGGGGCCGGAGAGGAGACTTTATGTTCCTTCGGCGGTTCGGGGTGAAGTGATCCACTGGGCCCATACCTCCAAACTCTCCTGTCACCCAGGCATCACCCGCTTGGTGAGCTGGCTGCAACACTCGTTTTGGTGGCCGGGTCTCCAGAAGGACGTTACCAACTATGTCCGGGCCTGTCCCCAGTGCGCTACCGGCAAGTCCCAGAACTCTCCACCTGCGGGTCCACTCCAGCCCCTGCCGGTCCCGGGCAGGCCCTGGTCACACATCGCCCTTGACTTCGTCACCGGACTCCCTGTCTCTAACACCTATGACACGGTTCTGACTATTGTGGACAGGTTCTCCAAAGCCGCTCATTTTGTGCCTCTTCAGGGTCTCCCTTCGGCGTGCGAGACGGCCGATCTCCTGGTCCAGCATGTCGTCAGGCTGCATGGGATTCCGCTGGACGTGGTCTCGGACCGAGGTCCGCAGTTTGTCTCCCAGGTTTGGAGGAGCTTCTGCAGCGCCTTGGGGGCTACAATCAGTCTCTCCTCTGGTTACCACCCCCAGTCTAACGGGCAGTGCGAGCGCACGAACCAGGAGTTGGAGGCCGCCCTGCGCTGCGTAACATCCTCTAATCCTTCGTCCTGGAGCTCCCTCCTGACCTGGGTGGAATACGCCCATAACTCGGCCCGGTCCACTGCTACTGGGGTGTCGCCTTTTAAAGCGTCCTTGGGGTACGACCCCCCTGTTTTTCCTGAGCAGGAGGGTGAGCTGGCCGTCCCTTCCATCCAGGCGCACATCAGGCGCTGCCGGAGCTTGTGGACCAAGACCAGGGACGCGCTGTTACGCACAGCGGCGCGCAACAGCTCCACCGCCAATCGCCACAGAAGGCCGGCTCCTGCCTACCAGGTGGGTCAACGGGTTTGGCTTTCGTCCCAGGACATCAGCCTGAAAGGTGAGAAGAAGAAGTTGGCACCGAGGTTCCTCGGCCCCTTCACTATTTCCAAAATCATCAACCCGGTGGCTGTGCGTTTGGCCCTCCCCCCCTCCCTTCGTGTGTGTCCCACCTTCCACGTTTCAAAGATCAAGCCTGTCCTTTCCAATTCACTCTGCCCTCCTCCTAGGTCTCCTCCTGCGCCTAGGATGATCGACGGTGACCCGGCGTGGGGTGTTACTGCCATCCTGGTCTCCCGGCGTCGGGGTCGTGGGCTGCAATATCTGGTGGATTGGGAAGGTTATGGTCCGGAGTGGAGATCCTGGGTGCGCTCTTCATGGGTGTTGGATCAAGACCTCATCGCGGAGTTCCACCGGACACACCCAGGTAAGCCAGCGCCAGGAGGCGCTGGTGGGGGGGGAGTACTGTCATCACCCACAGCTCACGGGCTTCCACCTCAGCTGCGCACACACCTGCTCCTCGTTAGTGCGCAGCTATTTATTCCATCCTGCCCTGAGCTGGAGCCTGGAGCCGTCTGTCTCCCTGCGTACTCAGCTCAGCAACATCCTTTCCTTCAGGTCTGCTGACGATTCGCCTAGACACGTAAGCTGTCTGTATTGCCTTACCTTCTCCTGTCAGACTTCCCCTGTGCACAGGTGGACTCATTGGCGGCGGACTCACTCCCCCTCGTCTTGCTGCTCCTCTACCTCGCTGCATCATCCCGGACGCACAGCAGGACACTGTCTCCCTGGCTTGGGACCTTGCCATGAACACTGCTGTAAATAAAACTTTCAAATCTGCCTGAGCCTGTGTGCATGTTTCCTGGGCCGAACAATATGTCAATCTCCAACTCCATCACGCTGAGCACTGGATCCCCTCAAGGCTGTGTACTCAGTCCACTGCTGTTTACACTTTTAACACATGACTGTGTGTCCAGACATGAGGGGAACCAGATTATTAAGTTTGCGGATGACACCACAGTGGTGGGACTTATTCAGAGGGATGAGGAATCAATGTACAGGGAAGAAGTTAGAGACCTGGAGGGCTGGTGCAGGGAGAACAATCTGGTGCTCAACGTGGACAAAACAAAGGAGATGATTATAGACTTCCGGCGGACACGGCCTGAACACGTCCCTCTCTGCATCAGCGGATGTTCGGTGGAGAGAGTGGAGAACATCAAGTTCCTCGGAGTGCAGATCTCGCAGGACCTGACCTGGAGCAAGAATTCCTTGGGGATCAGGAAGCGGGCCCAGCAGAGACTGCACTTCTTGAGGAAACTCAAACAGGCCTCTCTCCCCATCTGCATCCTCAGGACCTTCTACAGAGGTGTGGTGGAGAGTGTTCTGACGTACTGCATTGCAACATGGTACTCTAGTTGCAGTATGTCAGACAAAAAAGCTCAGCAGAGGATAGTTAAGGGAGCTGAGAAGGTAATTGGAGTTTCCCTCCCCTCTGTTCAAGAACTTTTTCAGAGCCGTTGTAGGAGCAGGGCACTGATCATTGCTAAGGACCACTCTCACCCTCTGCACAAACACTTAGAACTGCTGCCATCTGGCAAACGATTCCGGAGCATCAGAGGCAGAACCACCAGACTGATCAACAGCTTCCTTCCACAAGCTGTTAGGATACTGAACAGTTGATCCGGAATCCTTTACACATATTACTGCACTTTACAGACATTATGTATATTATATGTATATTATAGTTTTAGTCAGTTTTAAGTATTTATTTCTCTTAGCTACTTAGATTGACTTAGCCATTTTAATTGTTTTATATATACATAGGCAGTTATTATCATTTTAACTGCAACTGTAATAAGTTAACATTACTGTAATATTCAAATGTGTCTCAGGGATGTGTGAATGGCTGTCGGGGTAGGGGGTGTGAGTGTGTTTTTAAATTATGTTCTTTTTACAATATGGATGCCTAGAGAAACTCAATTTCATCTTGCTTGCACTACAGTTGTATGCATAGCATCATGACAATAAAGGTTGATTGATTGATTGATTGATTGAATATTGGTGATGCTGTTAAATTGTTGAACAGACAAAACATGCCATAAACAATGCTATTTATTCCTGTTTTTTACATTCCTATGTAATAAACAATGTAACTGTCATGATCTGGACATGGTCGCTGACCATGCCCATGCTTTTTTGTTGTTTTTTGGACTCATATCATTATTGTCTTTCTGTTATCATAAGTGTCTTTCTGTTATCATAAGTATTCCTTGTTTATCCTTAGTTTCTAGGTCATCTCTTATTGTGAAAGGTTCCTTTGTTTTATCCTGTCTTGTCGTGGTTCCATTTCCTGTTTTCAGTTTCTCTCCCTTTCGTTATCGTTTAGTCCTTGATTAGTCCCAGCTGTCTTGTGTTAGTTCATTATTAGTTCCCTATTTATGTTGTCACAACCTGCACTTCCTTGTGGCGACGTCACAGGACTTTCTGTCAGGTACCCTTCACGTAGATACAATCTTTAGCCTTCCTAGCCTAGCCGGCACATGTACATTCTACAGCTCCCATGCTGCCTTTGTTTGTTTATTGAATGAATCGTTCTTGTACAAAAGTCCTGCCTGCCTTGAGAGTCCATCTGTCTTGTCCACCGGAGGTGAACCCCGACAGTAACTGAGGATTTCAAACAAATCAATAATAGCAATATTGTGGGACAGTTTTGTCCCACAAGATTGGATATGGGACATGGACTTGGTAGCGAGGGGCAACGTGTTTTACGCTCCCTTGGCTCTGTGGACACGTACAAGGACTGTGTTGCTTTAATGGAGAAACATTTTGCTGACACACGTAATGTCACAGCGCAAAGAATCGCTTTTAGTCAACATCGCCAATGTGTGGATGAGATGGCTCAACAGTATGTCACCAAGCTCCGTTTCCTGGATAGCATGTGTGCCTTTGGCCAACTAGAGGAAGAGTTGGTGAGAGACAAGCTAGCAAAGTGTACCATGAGCCCGAGGCTGCGGGAGCAGCTGCTACTGGCGTTAGACAACCTGCGACTAGACAAGACTGTGGAAATGGTGTCTCAATTAGAAGCAGTCATCAAGCTAACATCGCAGCTAGCAACATCTAGCCTGCAAGCCCATCATCCAGCCCCTCGAGCATGGGCCGTCACCACCGCTATCCAGCACTCCGTTCCCACACCTCCCCGTTACAACTGAAAGAAGAAAAGTAGGAAGTGGACTGGTACGGAAGAATGTCAGCCTTGCGGTGACTGTGGCTTGTACATGCACCAGGCTCGCATGCCCACCTGCCCATCCAGGGGGCGGAAATGCTGTCGCTGTAAGAAGCTCAACCATTTTGCTAGAGTTTGCAGCTCGAACGTCAGGAAGCCAACGTCTTGCCCACCCGGCCCCACCACTATTAACTCCATAGGTGCTAAGTACTGGCTGTTCAAGTGGTACACAATGGGGCTAAATAGCATTGGCGTGCCACTGCTACTGGATACGGCAGCCTCGAAGTCCCTTTTGAACGAAGTCACGGTCAGAAAACTATTTCCTTGGAAAACTATTGCAGCTAACGCAGAGGACTTGTTTGGCTATGGGCACATAAAGATTGGCATGGCAGAGATGGTCACCTTTTCAGTACACAGCGGCTCTAAATTCATCCCAGCTTTCACATTCCAAGTGATGCGCCAAGGGACCAACCTGTTGGGCATCGACTTAATCAGCAAGCTGTACTTCTCCATTACCGACCCGATGGGTTCTACCATACTGACAGTCACCTCAACCTGGCAGCACCATCGGCCGTCATGCTTCGTGGGACTGGGCTGCCTCACCTCCTTCAACTACCAACTACTTATTGATCCAACAGTGTTCATGAAAATCCAACCCCTTTGCCAGCTGCCCCTCGCACTGCGGGACAACATCACAGTGGAATTGCAGAAGCTCTTGGATGCCGGCATCCTTGAGCAGGTCAACACATACCCCTGGATCTCTAACTTGGTGGTGGCAAAGAAGAAGTTGGGTGGCCTGTGGCCATGCATTGACTTCAGGATGGTAAACAAGGCAGTGATTCCCAACAAATTTCCCCTGCCCACAACGGAGGAGCTGATGGTGGCGTTCCTCAGCTTGAAGGTTTTTTCCAAGCTGGATCTCCATCAAGGTTACCTGCAAGTTCCCCTACATCTGGACAGTCACAACCTAGCGGCCTTCGTCACCCATATGGGAGTGTTCATGTACACCTGCATGCCTTCTGGCCTCAGTTCGGCCCCGAGCTTTTTTCAAAAAATCATGGCCACAATCTTCACTGGTCTCCCAGGAGTAGTGGTGTATTTAGATGACATCGTGGTGCACGGCACAACATCGGCCTCCCATGATGCCTGCCTGGCTAGAGTAATGGAAGTGCTAGCAAAACACAGCCTCACGCTCAACTGGGAAAAGTGCATCTTTGAAGCGTCGACCATCGAGTTTGTGGGATTCTGCCTGATTGCCAAGGGCCTGAGCCCTCTACATTCAAATGTAGAGGCAGTACTGCACCTACCCGAACCGCTGTGCCCCGCACAGCTATCATCTTTTCTAGGCATGGTGAACTTTTATGGGTTCTTCATCCCCAGCTACTCAGAGACGATAGAGCCACTGCACCCTCCTGAAGCAGGATGCACTCTGGGTGGGTACCCCGTCATGCTCCGCCTCCATCCACTGATTGAAGACACAACTCACTTTCCCACCAGTGCTGGGCCATTTCGACCTACAAAGCCCCACATTTGTAACCTGTGACACCTCGAACATGTCAGTAGAAGCAGTATTGTCCCAATTTCAAGGGGGGACTGATCGCCCAGGAGCGTTCACTTCAACTTCGCTTACTTCGGCCAAGCAGAAGAACTCAGTGGGGGAGAGGGAAGTGTTAGCATGTGGACGCTGGCACATGTACCCGTACAGATCATGTTTCACTCTCCGGACAGACCATAGGACCCTTATGGCGCTGCTGGAAACATCGGGGTCAGGACACAAACCTCTGAGCATCTACAGGTGGACAGAAAGGTTGCAAGCATAAAACTTCACCACCCAGTTCACACCGGGCAGAGAGGATGTAGTGGTGGACCTACTGTTCCAGGCCACGCCCAACACCTCACTGAATGCCGACCGGGAACCTGGACCGGGAGCTGGTCCACATGCTGCACAGCCCCACTTCAGACCGCCATCTCCCTGCAGAAGCTCCAAACTGCATCCGAACAGGACCCAATACTGACCCGGCTCCGCACCTTTATACGTGAGGGCTGGCCATCCAACATGCCGGAAGAGCTAGCACCCTTCCACAGAGTCAGAGACGATTTATCATGCTGGAACAACATCTGTGTGGCAAGGGGGGCTTATTAGTGGCCTACTACCACTGGTCAGAGGAGGAGTTGAGAGATTCAGCAGACTGTTCAATTTAAACAGATGCCTATCAGAAGCTTGTGCAAACAAATCACTTCATTTTATTGAAAATTTCAACTTTTTCTGGGACTGCAGACATTTTTTTTAAGGGAAATGGACTCAGCCTCAGCAGGTCATGCGTGAGTCTGTTTACCTCTAATCTGTTCTATATTCTGCATCACCATTCTGTTCCCCAAGACAAGAACAAGAGTCAAGAGAAACCAAAACAACAGGATAAGATACAGCCCAGCAGAAACTGTGAGATAAAGCCGCCTCAGCCCCCACCTGTGCAGACCCCTCCTTCACCAAAAACCACCAGTGAGGGCCCACCTCTTCTACCACCATATACCCCCTCCAAGTCATGGCCCTCCTCAGCTTCCTCTTCCCCATCCTTCCCACTCCTCAACTTCACTGACCAGATGAAGGAGCTGGTTACTGTGGCCACGAAACTGACCCCATGCCCTAGTCCATTTTTCTCACCCCAAAACCTCCCACTTCACCCCCCCCCCATCTCCCCCCCCCCCCCCCCCAGCAATTCCTCAGTGAGCTCTGACACAACTGCCAAAGTCCCGGCACCCACCACCACCCCAACCCTCAAAGCTAAACTGAAATCCACAGCCTTCCCCCCCATCTCCCCCTTCCAGCAATTCCTCAGCAAGCTCTGACACAACTGCCAAAGCCCTGGCGCCCACCACCACCCCATCCCTCATAGCCGAACCAAAATCCACAGCCTGATAACAATGCCAGCTGGGTATGATATGTACTGGGTCCAGGCTCTAATACCACTGGTACTCATGGGTCTTTCCAAGACAAGCCAGGGCCCAGTATGGAAGTAGTTTCCTTTATTCTTGTTTTAATAGGTAGCAGAAAAAGGTTGTTAAATTTATAGAGAAGCAAGATCCATCCTATACATCCTGTAAATTTATCATATCTAGTGTTCATTTCTCACCAATCACAACTTAATTCAATTCAATTCAATTCAACTCAATTCAACTTTATTTATATAGCGCCATATCACAACAACAGCCATCTCATGGCACTTTCAAATGTAGGGGAAACCCCACAATTGCAGAAAGACCCCAGCAATCAGGCGATCCCCTGTGAGCAAGCACCTGGCGACAGTGGAGGGGAAAAACTCCCTTTTATCAGGAAGAAACCTCTAGCAAAACCAGGCTCAGGGAGGGGCAGTCATCTGCTGTGACTGGCTGGGGGGTGAGGGGATAGAGAAGATGGAGAGAACAGACATAAAGAGAGCAAACATTAACAGAGAGAAGCCGAGTACATTATTGGAGGTCACCCGGCGGTCTAAATCTATTAACAGCAAAACAAAGGGAGGGTTAAGAGACACAAGATCCCTCCCTAATCGTAGGCTATATCGAAGAGGAAGGTTTTTACCCTGCTCTTAAAAACGGAGATCGTGTCTAACTCCCGAATCCAGATTGGTAACTGGTTCCACAGGAAAGGAGCTTGATAGCAGAAGGCTCTAACTCCCATTGTACTTTTGGAGATTCTAGGCATTACAAGTAATCCAGCATTTTGGGAGCGCAGTGCTCTGTTAGGATGATAGGGTAATATCTGATCTTTTATATAAAAGGGGGCCTGATTATTAAGAGCTTTGTAAGTGAGAAGAAGGATTTTAAACTTAATTCTAACCTGTATGGGAAGCCAGTGAAGAGAGGCCAGAGCCGGAGAGATATGATCTCTCTTTCTAGTACCTATTAAAACTCTTGCTGCAGCGTTTTGGATCAACTGAAGACTTTTTAAAGATATTTTAGGACAACCTGATAATAATGAGTTACAATAATCTAATCTAGAGCTAACAAAAGCGTGGATCAGTTTCTCAGCATCACTCAGAGACAAGATGCTCCTAATCTTGGCAATATTGCGCAGCTGATAAAGGCAGTCTTAGAAACAAATTTAATATGTGAATTAAAAAACAGATCTTGATCAAAAATAACTCCAAGGTTCCTCACAGAACTATTCAGAGTAAGAGTAGCCACATCCAAATTAAGAGTTTGATTTGGAAAGGTATTTCTAAGGTTTTTTTGGACTAACAAGAATGACTTCGGTCTTATCCGGGTTTAATAGCAGAAAATTACAAGTCATCCAAGCTTTGATTTCCTTAAGACAGGCTTCTAACATGGCTAATTGATTACTATCATCTGGCTTCAGTGACAGATATAATTGTGTGTCATCTGCATAACAATGAAAATGTATATAGTGCTTTCTAATGAAGTTGCCTAACGGAAGCATATATAAACTAAAAAGAGTAGGGCCTAACACAGATCCCTATGGAACTCCATGACTGAGCTTAGAGTTGGAAGAAAACTCATTATTGATATGAACAAACTGAAATCTATCGGACAAATAAGATCTAAACTACTGCAGTGAAGTACCATTTAGTCCAACATAGTGTTCTAATCTATCAAGTAGAATATCATGATCGATAGTATCAAAGGCTGCACTAAGATCTAAAAGGACAAGTACAGAAATGAGTCCATTATCAGATGCGATAAGAAGGTCATTTGTGACCTTCACTACGGCTGTTTCGGTACTATGATGAATTCTGAACCCAGATGGAAACTCTTCAAATAAACCATTTCCCTGTAAGTGGTCAAATAATTGCGTAGCAACAACTCTTTCTAAGATTTTTGAAATGAAAGGCAGATTAGAGATTGGTTGATAGTTATCTAAAACTCCTGTGTCGAGCGTTGGTTTTTTGAGTAAGGGTTTAATTACAGCAATTTTAAAAGTCTGCGGTACATGACCTAAGGTTAAAGAAGAATTGATTATTTGAAGAATATGGCTACCAATAAATGGGAAGACTTTTTTAAATAACCTGGTAGGAATAGGGTCTAAAAGACAAGTTGAAGGCTTGGATGAGGAGATTATTTTATCTAACTCTAAAAGGTCAATTGGAGTAAACTTACCCAAACAGATGTCAATTGAAGGAGTTGTAGTAGTTGCTGTACTAAAGTTTACAGTGGGAATAATCTGATTGAGTTTACCTCTAATAGATAAAATTTTATGATTGAAAAAGTTCAAAAAGTCCTGACTAGTAAGCTTTAGGGGGATGCAAGGATCGACAGAGTCCTGACTCTTTGTCAGCCTGGCTACAGCGTTGAAAAGAAACCTGGTGTGGTCTATATTAATCATATATTCCATAACCTACATATGTTGAAGCATGTGAGAATGTTTGGTGATTACATATATAAGGCGACTTCACACCTCAGAACAGGACAAAGAGTCTCAGCCGCCAGTGAAGATTAAAGAGCTTCCCAGGCACTGCGGTGGAGACCGGAGGAGCTGCCCTGACCCCCCAGGGCCATGAGGAGGAGTACGAAGATAACGGGGGGATTAAGATAATGAGGGATGTCAGCTTTTGATATGCATGTCTTTTGTTATGTGCAAGTATAAGTTGATAGAGCCGAAGGTTTTCGGTCTCTTTTTCCTTCTTCTGCTGCTGCACTAGGATGAGACTTGTTAGAGGAGCTGATAATAAACTTTGGTTTATATATCACATCGCCTCGTTCTTCCAAGCTCTTCTACACTGGTGACCCTGACGCGAGAATGGACCAGAGGCGTTCCCCCGCGATTGACTCATCTGTGGCGACCCAGGCAGACGCCGGCGCCCATGCAGACAGGGGAACAGATGGACGACGTTCCCCCACGGCAGAAGTTATAGAGAGGGCTCAACCGAGCACCAGCGCCGCGGAGAGAGCCGAAGCAAGGCACTCTCACTCTGCGGACACAGCAGTGACGGTCTACACAAACGCCGTCACCGTCAACCTGCCAGACTTCTGGCAGGAAGACCCCGCCTCGTGGTTTCTGCAAGCTGAAGCCCAGTTTGCACTTGCGGGCATCACGGCTGACGATACAAAGTTCTATCATATCGTCGCCAAACTCAACGCCGCCACTTCGAGATGTGCGCGGAGCATGATCCAGCGGCCGCCGGCCCAGGACAAATATGAAGAACTGAAAGCGACCATCGTGGCAAATTACGTCCCCTCAGCCGAGGAGAGAGCCGAGAGGATCCTGGCGGTTTACGGCCACAGAGGAGGCAGACCCAAGGCCCTCATGGAGGACTTGCTGCAACTTAAAGAAGAGGACAATGACAACTTCCTCTTCCATTTCATATTCCTCAGTACGCTGCCGCCACACATGAGAGGGACGCTGGCCAACATGCGATGCAGCACCCAGCAAGACTTCCGCACGCTAGCTCACGAAGCTCAACGGCTCGTCAATGCCTGCAAGGAGCAGACACCCACAGCAGCATCCACAGACCTCAACGCTGATGTCCGGAGCCACGAGGAGCCACAAATCACTGAGCAGAGCCAGCCCGCGGTGACAGCGACACGGCCAGGACGCACCACCGCTTCGCCGAGAAGGTTTACAAATGCGTTCCCCCCTGCAAATTCACAATTTCCGGAAAACGCCGAAGCCGAGAGCCGTTAACAGCGGCGGTTCTTGGCGAAAAAAGCAAGCTTTTATATGTGACGGACGGACACACCGGCAAGCGGTTCCTTATCGACACGGGAGCTCAACTAAGTTTTGTCATGCCCTCCCAAGCAGACCGGGCCATGGGCCCCCGGGGCAATGGAGCGGTGGCAGCCAACGGCTCCACCATCGACACTTTTGGCGAAAAGAGCCTGCACCTCTGCATCCACGGCCGCAACTACAGATGGACATTTGTTGTAGCGGCGGTGAGTTTTAACTTGTTGGGCGCAGATTTTTTGTGTGCACATGGGTTATTAGTTGATCTAGCGAACAGGCGCTTGGTTAATGCACTGTCCTTTGCTTCTATTCCCTGCTCAGCTCGACTTTCTCCACCACCCGTGCAGGCTAGCGTCACCACAGCAGGAGGTAAGTTTGATCAACTCCTCACCCAATTTCCAGCACTCACAATTCCCAAATTCTCAGCCACAGTGGCTAAACACGGGGTTGAACATTTTATTCCCACAACGGGCCCACCCGTATTTGCCAAAGCTTGGCGCTTAGACGCGGCCAAGCTCGCCATAGCTCGGGACGAGTTTACCACCCTTGAAAAATTAGGCATTATTAGACGCTCGAAAAGCCCCTGGGCCTCACCACTTCACATGGTTCCGAAATCCGACGGTTCTTGGAGACCATGCGGCGATTACCGCAGATTAAACAATGCGACAGCGCATGACCGCTACCCAATTTCTCACATTCAGGATTTTTCACTGCATCTGGCGGGTGCGCGCATTTTTTCAAAAATAGACCTGGTCCGCGGTTATCATTAAGTCCCAGTTCGAGCAGAGGACATTCCTAAAACAGCTGTAATAACCCCTTTCGGCCTTTTTGAATTTTTGCAGATGCCTTTCGGCCTCAAAGGCGCGGCTCAAACCTTTCAGCGGATGATGGACGCAGTATTACGCGACCTCCCTTTTGTTTTCGTCTACCTCGACGATATGCTGGTAGCCAGCCCGTCTGAGGAAGAACACGAGAGGCATCTCACTATGGTTTTTCAGAGACTAGAAGAGCACGGGTTAATAATCAATCCAGCCAAATGCAAATTCGGCGTGTCACAAATTGATTTTTTAGGACACAGAGTTTCTCCGAAGGGGGCAGTCCCACTTCCAGACAAAGTTCACGCGATAAAAAGTTTCCCACGGCCACAAACGGTCAAATCGCTGCAAGAATTTTTAGGAATGGTTAATTTTTACAACCGTTTCCTCCCCCACGCAGCTCAGCTCATGCAGCCCCTATATGACGCGCTCAGAAAACAAAAACCTTCCAACGCGGTCGAATGGACCCCGGAGCGCGAACGCGCCTTCGCGGAAGTAAAAAGCGCCCTAGCTAATGCCACATTGTTGGTTCACCCCGATCCCTCGGCCCGCATTGCGCTAACCACAGACGCTTCGGACCTAGCTATAGGGGCAGTTGTAGAACAACATGTCAGCGGAATCTGGCAACCTTTGGCATTCTTCAGCAAATCGTTAAACCAAACCGAGCGTAAATACAGCACTTTTGACAGGGAGCTGCTAGCGCTTCATTTATCCATCCGCCACTTCCAGTTCTGGTTAGAAGGGCGGAGTTTCACGGCTTTTGTAGACCACAAACCGCTCACCTTTGCTATGGCTAAAATTACCAAACCGTGGTCAGGCAGGCAACAAAGACAGCTGGCTGCGATTTCAGAGTTCACCACAGACATTCGACATGTGGCAGGCAAACTTAACATGGCAGCAGACTGCCTCTCTCGCGCTGTGACATTGTCAGAGCGTGAGGAGACAGATTATACTACCTCAGCCGCGGAACTCTTCACCAACGCGGACACATACACAGCCCCAATCCATGCAGGGATAGATTATGCAGCCGTGGCAGAGGAACAAAGTAGGGACGCGGACGTGCGCGCACTCTTGTCTGGACCAACAGGGTTAAGGCTGGAGGAAAGGGGTCTACGCGATGGTATGCCCCCCCTAATATGCGATATCTCAACCAGCCGACCTCGCCCGTTAGTCCCAGCTACATGGCGCCGCCGTATTTTCGACTCAATTCACTCCCTCGCGCACCCAGGTGTGCGCGCCTCGGTTAAAATGGTCGCCGAAAAGTTTGTGTGGCCTGGCCTGCGCAAAAACGTAAAAGAATGGGCAAAAACTTGCATTTCTTGTCAGCGCGCCAAAATACACAAACACACAAAAGCCCCTCTGGAGCCTTTTCCAATCCCTGCTAGAAGGTTCGACCATGTTCATGTCGACCTCGTGGGACCACTACCTTCCTCCCAAGGTTTCACACATCTGTTAACAATGATAGACCGCGCCACGCGCTGGCCAGAGGCAGTCCCTCTGGCGTCAACCACAGCGGAGGAAGTCGCTCGCGTTTTTTTGACAAACTGGGTGGCACGTTTCGGCGTCCCATCGGACATCACGTCCGATAGGGGGCCTCAATTTGTCTCGGAGCTTTGGTCAGCCATGTCCAGCAGCTTAGGGGCGACAATGCACCGCACCACCGCTTATCACCCTCAGGCTAATGGGTTATGCGAGCGTTTTCACAGATCTTTAAAGGCCGCCCTCAGATCCTCACTAACGGATACAAATTGGGTAAATAAACTTCCATGGGTTTTATTGGGGTTGCGTGCTGCGCCCAAAGAGGATCTAGACGCCTCTCCAGCAGAATTAGTTTTTGCACAACCTCTCAGGCTCCCAGGTGAATTTTTACCAGAGAACCCAGAGCCAGGGCATCTTCCAGCCCCGAGGTTTTTAGGCAGCAACGGACTGGATTCTCTCCCCGGACCGGCACATCACTCTTTTCCACGGGTTTTTGTCCCACAAGCTTTAAAGAACGCTGAATTCGTTTTTGTTAGGCATGAAGCTTTAAAACCAACTTTCCGCCCACCATACGATGGGCCATTCAGAGTGCTGGAACCTGGTGATAAACACTTTGTGCTTGATTCTGGGGATAGAAAAGAAACAGTCAGCATTGACAGACTTAAACCTGCCTTCTTGTTGAGAGATGAGCCTGCACGGTTGGCGAGAGCACCTCGGCGGGGTAGACCCCCCAAGAGAAAAGACTCAGCCCCCCTGCAGGGAACAAATAATCACTCTCCTCCCCAAGCTGCAGATTCCTTACAGGAAGGTCCCGGCAGGACGCCTGAGCGGACCCACAGCAAATTCGGAAGAAGATTAAAACCCAGACGGCACAGAGACTGATGCAAACTACTCAACAGTTGTTCACTAATTGTGCTGTAACAGTTTAGGACTGACTTGTGATTTTACTATGCTGTTATGATTACCACTGAACTCTCTTAGGAGCATGGCTGCTGGAAAGTTTCTTCTGTGGCAAGAGGTGTAGCGGTTAGTATGTCATAGTAATTATCTTAAACTGTGAATTTTTCTATTGTCCTTTTCTTAGTCGTTTGGGGGGGGGGCTGTGGTCTATATTAATCATATATTCCATAACCTACATATGTTGAAGCATGTGAGAATGTTTGGTGATTACATATGTAAGGTGACTTCACACCTCAGAACAGGACAAAGAGTCTCAGCCGCCAGTGAAGACTAAAGAGCTTCCCAGGCACTGCGGTGGAGACCGGAGGAGCTGCCCTGACCCCCCAGGGCCATGAGGAGGAGTACGAAGATAACGGGGGGATTAAGATAATGAGGGATGTCAGCTTTTGATATGCATGTCTTTTGTTATGTGCAAGTATAAGTTGATAGAGCCGAAGGTTTTCGGTCTCTTTTTCCTTCTTCTGCTGCTGCACTAGGATGAGACTTGTTAGAGGAGCTGATAATAAACTTTGGTTTACATATCACATCGCCTCGTTCTTCCAAGCTCTTCTACACCTGGGATTATTCTTATTCTCTTCTATTAATGCAAAGTAATAACTTGTTCTAGCTTTTCTAAGAGATTTTTTGTAAATTAGGAGATGATTTCTTCACGCTAAATAGAATTCATCTAAATTAGTGGAACACCATTTTGTTTCTAGTTGACGAGTCTTCTGTTTTAAGCTACGAGTTTCTGTGTTAAACCATGGGGTTAGAAATCTCTGATCGGACTTTTTCTTTTTTAAAGGGGCCACCAAGTCTAGAGTCTGATGCAGAGAGGTTGTAACATTGTCTACCATGCTATCAATTATGGAAGGAGCAAGGTCTCCATCTTTTTATTTCCGTTGTGTTGACACATAGTATAGAGGAGATAATCTGCAAAAATTTGGTAACAGCATCATCTGAAAGACATCTGCTGCAGTAATATTTTTCTTTAGGAGTCAAATAATCAGAAATAGTGAAATCAAAGGTTAACAGACAATGGTCTGACAGTACAGGATTATGAGGAGACACTACCAGATTGAAGTGTTGAAATGAGCTGGTCTACCATCAGTGGAGGACATGCTAATACAGATGAACCTGAGATGGCTCAGACATGTTGACAGGATGGACCACCAGCGTCTCCCTCGGCAGTTACTCTACTCACAGTTATGCGAGGGCAAATGCAATCAGGGTAAACCAAGGCTCAGATTTAAAGACACTGTAAAAAGAAACTTGAAGAAGTTGGACATAGACAGGAGTTCCTGGCAGTGGAAGGCTAAGGACAGAGCTGTGTGGAGGAATCTGATCAGGCCTACATGAAACAGTCATTGTCGCCCACGACAGACTGCTATGATGATGACGATACCATAAGTCAGAGCAAGGTCCAATGTGTGGTGGAGATAATGGGTAGAATTTTCTACTTTCTGGGAAAACCCCAATGAGTCTAATATTGAATTGAATGCCTTATTAAGACAGTCACTATCTACATCAACATGTATATTAAAACCCCCTACTATAATTATTTTATCTGATTTCAGCACTAAATCAGCTAAAAATTTGGCGAATTTGGATAAAAACTCTGAGTAGGCTGAGGGAGGATGGTAAACTATGGCAAAGAAAATTGGGTTTAAGCTAAGATTGCTAACATGCCCCATAGTGAGGACCAGGCCCTAAAAGCAATTAAAACATGTTTTTTGCTTTACATTAACTAGTAATTTAGAATGGTAAATAGACGCTACTCCACCTCCATGACCAGAACCTCTAGGATTATGATAGTTTAGATAACCAGAGGGAGTTGATTCATTTAAACCAACATAATCATCTTGCCCTAACCAAGTCTCTGTAAGGGATATTAAATCAATCTGATGATCAATTAATAGATCATGAACTAGTAGAGACTTGGGAGTTAGAGACCTAATATTTAACAAACCACGTTTAATTTTCACATTATGAGGAGGAAGAGAGGCAGAATCATTAAATTTAGAGACTTGATGTTTAATATGAGATTTACCAACTTTTTGTTTAATCACTTAAACAAAATAAAAATCTGGCAGATGATGCTCTTAACAGATGGCATATGATGCTCTTAACAGATGATGCTCTTAACACACTGAAACTGTCATGTTTACCCTTTTGGGGCATAGAAGGAGAGGACCCACTCACCATGCAAATCTGGTAAACCATGATTTATTACAGAAAACAGAAAATAAACACTGCACGTGGGCAGAACAGATAAGAAACAATAATCCAGATGCATGGGGAAAAAAGCAACAATAAATCCAAACAGCGTGGTGAGTATGGACATGATGTTAACATAAGGGCGCCGCAAAGGAAACAGATTGAAAACACATATATAAACAGGAGAGCAATCAAAAGAACACAGGACAGGTGAGTACCATCAAGGGCAATAAAAAGGCACAGGACGGGCAGGGCTGTACAAACACAGAGGGGATACATATAAAACATGATAAATGACTCAAAAATGGAACACAAAGCGTAGACAGGGGCTGCACCCCCGTCAGAACACTACAGAAACTAGCTTTATTAAATATTAGGTCTTTTGCAGGAAAAAAACATTTTTAATTAACAATCTCATTATAAAACACAAAGTGGATTTTATGTTTTTAACAGAGACTTGCTTAGATGATAATGGTGGAGTTCTTCTTATCGAAGCAGCCCCTCCCAACTACAGCTTTATAAGTGAACCCTGCATAAGAAAGGAGGAGGAGTAGCTGTTTTGTTTAATAATTCCCTCTAATGCAAGCAGATGTCTTATAAGTCTACTTACATACAATATGTAACAAAAATAACCTGTGGAGTTCCCCAAGGTTCCATTTTGGGACCTTTGCTTTTCAACATCTATATACTCCCACTGTGTATCACTGTGAATATTACACTGAAAAGCAATTCAAAAGTCAAGTACAATTAGATGGTAAACTATCAATAATACACTTCAACAGCAGAAGTCTTAACAAAAACTTTCCACAGATTCAGGACTATTTAAAACAGCTAGATAGAAAATTTATAGCTATCGCAGTCTCTGAAACTTGGCTCAATGAAGAGCAGGCTTCTCTGATGGCAATAGAGGGATATCAGATGTTTTATATTAATAGATCTCAAAAAAAGTGTGGTGGTGTTGCACTGTATATTGATGACCTGTATAGGTGTAAACTTGTAAATGGAATGTCCTTTGCACTACCAGGGATTCTGGAATGTGTTATTGTTGAGATTGACCAAGATAAAACAAAAAATCTAATTATAAGTTGTATATATAGAATGCCGGGAACTTGCGTTGAGACATTCAGAGATAAGTTATTCGAGCTGTACAATAATATAACTAATAAGAAAATAGTTGTAATCTGTGGAGACTTCAATATTGATTTACTAAATCCATTTCAACAAAATGTAACTACAGAGTTCATGAATTTTATGTACAGTATGAGTCTATAGCCCACAATAACACATCCCAGTAGAATCACAGTTCACACTGCTACACTTATTGATAACCTGTTTGTTAATATTATTGATAAGAAAATAGAAAGTGGATTATTGATAAATGACATAAGTGACCATTTGCCAGTGTTTACACTTATCCATGGCCACATGCGGGCCGATACAGAAAAACCTTTAAAATCTTTCAGATACAAATCACAAAATGCAATCAGTTCTTTTAAAGAAGACCTGCTGAAGCAAGACTGGACAAAAGTCTATGTATCAGATGTAAATGAGGCCTACGATACATTCATGAACATTGTAACCACTCTTTATGAAAAAAATTGTCCATTAGTAAAAAAAAATCTTAAACAGAAATTTGCCGATAAGCCATGGTTAACCAAAGGATTACAAAAAGCGTGTAAAAAGAAAAATTCATTATATAAAGCTTTTCTAAAGAAAAGGACAAAAGAAGCAGAGCCACAGTATAAAACATACAAAAATAAGTTAATATATATAATGAGATGTAGTAAAAGAGATTATTACAGTAAAGAACTGGAGAAAAACAGAGATAACATTAAAAATACATGGACAATACTTAACGATATTCTTGGAAATAAAACAGAAATACAAGCTACCCAACCAATCTTTCAAAAAAAACAAAAACAAAACAAAAACGACTCAGAGTGTGAATGCAGTCTCACCTGCAGATGAATTTAATGAATTTTTTGTTAACATTGGTCCTAATTTGGCTCTAGAAGTACCCATTACGGCATCTACAGGTGATACAATAAGCAAAAACACTGCTATAAAAGACTCCATTTTCATAAAGAACACAGACGAGAGAGAGGTCATTGAAATTGTTAAATCATTTAAAAGTAAAACATCTACGGATTGTGATGGTATTGACATGCTTTTAGTCAAAACTATCATTGAATGCTTAGTGAAGCCACTGACATATATCTGTAACCTGTCTCTCCAAACAGGTATATTTCCCAGTGCATTGAAAACAGCTAAAGTAATTCTGATATACAAGACGGGTGACAGAGGGGAATTTTCAAACTATAGACCTATTTCACTATTGCCGCAATTTTCCAAGATACTTGAAAAAATATTCTGTGAGAGAATTGACAATTTCATAATGAAGAATAATTTATTGTGTGAGCAGCAATATGGGTTCAGACACAAGAGGACAACTGCATTGGCTCTAATGGAATTTACAGGAAAAAAATATCAACTGCTGTTGAAAATAAAGTCTATTCAGTTGGGGTATTCCTGGATCTTAAAAAAGCATTTGATACAGTGGATCATAAATTGTTGTTAATGAAACTACAAAATTATGGTATGGGGGGTAGCACTGTCCTGGTTATGTAGTTACTTAAAGAACAGATATCAGTATGTATGTGTTGGTAGTAAAAACTCGCAGTTACTGAAGGTTACTTGCGGAGTCCCACAGGGTTCAGTTTTGGGGCCATTGTTATTCAATGTGTATATAAATGATATATGTAAAGTTTCGGAAAAAAATTGTTTCAATATTGTTTGCAGATGATACTAATTTATTATGCAGTGGAAGCAATTTGGAACAACTTTTGGGTACACTCGGAAAGGAATTAGGAAAGCTTAAACTGTGGTTTGATTCAAACAAATTAACGCTCAATTTAAGTAAGACAAAATTTATAATTTTTAACAACCATCACAACAACTCAGTATTTAAACTCAGTATAAATGGTGTAGAGATTGAAAGGGTATCCGAAATTAAATTTCTTGTAGTAATAATTGATAATAAACTGTGTTGGAAGTCACATATTAATTATATTAAAGGTAAAATATCCAAATCAATCGCAATACTACACAGAGTAAAATATTTGCTGAATCAACCCACACTATATACTTTGTATCATTCATTAATACTCTCATACATGACATATTGTACTGAAGTATGGGGAAATGCATATAAAACAAACATATATCCAGTTTTTATGCTTCAGAAGAGAGCTTTTAAAATAATAAACAAAGCTGCTTACAGGGAACCAACAAACCCACTTTTTTAAATTAAAAGCTCTCAAGTTGAAAGATCTGGTTGACTTTAAAACTGCAGTAATAATGTTTAAAGTGAAGAATCTATCACTGCCTGCAAATATCCAAAAGTTGTTCCAAATAAGGGAGAAACAATATCATTTCAGAGGAACATGTATATTTCAAAAACCTTCAGTGAGAACCACTACCAAGCAACACTGTGTCTCATTGCAAGGAGTCAGATTGTGGAATGCTTTTGGACCTGAATTAAAATCATGTACAACGCTTGGACAATTTAAACAAAAACTAAAGGAAGAAATACTCCAAACATATATACAAGATGATATGTAAAATCATATAAGAATTATCATATCCAATCTGTGTTGTGCTATTGCTTAGTTTTTTTGTTTGCTTTTTTTGTCACGTTTTGTCTTAGCTTTGTTCTGAATTGTAATCGCTCATGTTTTGTTTTCTTTTGAATTCTTGGATGGAATATGGGTGAGCAATATAAGCTGAGGCTTCAGCCATCACTCATTTCGGATAACTTATGTTGAACTGTATAATCAGAGGAGTTGTTATTTAATTTGACCTTGTTAGATTTTTTCCCCCCTTTGTTATATTATTCTGTTCCTTTCTTTTAATCTTTATTTTTAATCTATCCGAAATAAAGATTCATTCATTCATTCATTCATTCATACTAGCTCAAATCATAAAAACAACAACAAAATATACTACCATAATTAGGCAGATGATACACAAAGCTACATAACCATCTCACTAGGAGACTATGGTCCAATTGAAACCCTCATCAAATGCATTGGTCAAATTAATGAGTGCATGTGCCAGAATTTTCTTCAGTTAAACAAAGACAAAACCGAAATAATAGTTTTTGGAGCCAAAGAAGATAAACTCAAAGCCAGTACTCAGCTTCAATCAATGATATAAAAACCAGCAGCCAAGCCAGAAGTCTGGGTGTAGTTCTGGACTCAGACCCGAATTTTAACAACTGTCGAGATGCATATTGTGGGGGAATCTGCAGACAGCGTCTCAGTCTGGAGGCAGTGATTAAACATAAGAGAATAATAGGCAAGGACGTCCTGGGGAGTTGGCAGGAAGAGGGAGCTGGGGGTTGAAGGCAAATGTATTGTGGAGCTGGATATCATGCAGTGTGATGTGAAATGTCATGCAGATGTGAGATGATCTGTGGAGCTTATAAGGAGAACCCTGGTTTGGCTGATTCATTGCTTTTCTGTGTATGAATGTTGAGAGTGTTAATAAATTTCATCTGCTCGTAAACTGGCCTCCTCATTTCCCACACTCTCCACACTGGTGACCCTAGACGTATTATGGAACACAAGGCAAGAACCCGGAGTCGGCCCGGACGGGAAGCCCCAGCAACGCGGCAAGCATCCCACAGACGGCCCGGACAGGAACCCCCAGCAACGCGTGCGCTGTTGCAGTCAAGCTTCCGGATTTTTGGCAGCACAACCCGTGCTCTCGGTTCCACCACACCGAGATCCAGTTCGCCCTCCGGGGAATAACGGCAGATGACACCAAGTTTTTCCATGTGGTTGTAGCGCCGGACGCTCGCACAGCTCAGCAGGTAGCGAGCCTGCTCGACCAGCCCCCAGCCCACAGCAGATACGAGGCTCTCAAAGCTGCGCTGATTCGACGCTACACGCTCTCGGACTGTGAGAGAGCAGAGAGGCTCCTGAGGCATTCCAAGTTAGGAGATGGTTCAGCCGTCGATCTGATGGAGAAGATGTTGGCGTTAATGGGCACGGACGACGGGCATTTTCTGTTTGCCCACCTTTTCCTCTGGAACCTTCCAACAGAGGCGAGAGCGGTCCTGGCCAATTCGCCGTTGCTGGCCGCGCGTGACTACCGTGCGCTAGCCCAGGAGGCAGACCGGATCATCCTCACCACCAGAGCGCTCATGGTGAACGCGGTGGCATCGGAGCCCAGCTGGACGACCAGAGGAGGCGAAGAGCCACCGACGGTAGCGGCAGCGGGGGCCAAGGAGCGCCAGAGAGACACGCTATGCTTCTACCACCGCCGCTTCGGAGAGAACGCACACAGATGTGCCCCACCTTGCCAATTCAAGCGCTCGGGAAATGCCAGAGCCGGCAGTCGGTAGCAGCTGCGACCGCCGGCGAAGAGAACAAGCTGCTCTACATGACGGACTCGCGCTCAGAGAGGTGTTTCCTTGTAGACACCGGAGCCCAGAAGAGCATCATCCTGCCGACCTACGCCGACCGGCTGGCAGGACCTAGCGGCCCTGGGCTGGTAGCAGTAAATGGCTCGGACATTAAGACCTTTGGTGAGAGAACACTGGCTTTATCTCTACACGGCCGTACATATGAGTTGACTTTTGTCATAGCAGCACTGAGTTTCCCAATCCTGGGAGCTGATTTTCTGTGTGCGCATGGTTTATTAGTTGATGTTGCTAACAGGTGCCTGGTTAATGCACTGTCCTTTGACTCTCTCCCCTGTACAGCTCGAGGGGCCGGGCGAGTAACACAAGCCAACGTCACAACTCCAGGCGGTAAGTTCCACACACTGCTCACTCAGTTCCCAGCACTCACGGTCCCGACGTTTTCAGCGGCCATCGCTAAACACGGGGTGGAGCACTTTATCACCACCACCGGGCCGCCTGTGTTCGCACGACCTCGGCGCTTGGACGCAGCTAAACTGGCCATAGCGTGCGAGGAGTTTGCCAACCTGGAAAGGTTGGGCATCATCAGGCGATCGAACAGCCCATGGGCATCCCCGCTACACATGGTCCCTAAGGCTGAGGGGTCGTGGCAACTGTGCGGCGATTTCCGCAGGTTGAACAACGCCACAGCACACGACCGCTACCCGATTCCCCATATTCAGGATTTTTCCATTCACCTTGCCGGAGCACGCATTTTTTTCTAAAATAGACCTGCTCCGCGGTTACCACCAGGTCCCAGTGTGCGCTGAGGACATACCCAAAACAGCGGTAATAACTCCGTTCGGCTTGTTCGAGTTTCTGCGCATGCCATTCGGATTAAAAGGAGCGGCACAGACGTTCCAGCGAATGATGGACGCGGTTCTGCGCGATCTCCCGTTTGTGTTCGTCTACCTGGATGATATCCTGATAGCCAGTGTGTCCGAAGACGAACACGTAACCCACCTCAGGACGGTTTTCCAGAGGTTGGAGGAGCATGGGTTAGTAATCAACCCGACGAAGTGCCAGTTCGGCGTGACGGGGATTGATTTTTTGGGGCACCGCGTCTCACCGGAGGGAGCGATACCCTTGCCCAACAACGTGCGCGCTGTGGCGAACTTTCCCCAGCCTCAGATGGTCAGGGCGCTGTAGGAATTTTTGGGGATGGTTAATTTTTATAACCGTTTCCTCCCCTGTGCAGCTCAGCTCATACAGCCACTGTACACCGCGCTCAAGAGACGGAAACCCGCAGATGGAGTCGAATGGACTCCGGAGAGAGAGCAGGCGTTCTCTGAGGTGAAAGCAGCACTGGCAAACGCCGCACTGTTGGCGCACCCGGACCCGGCGGCCCAGATAGCGCTCACTACCGACACCTCGGACGTGGCCATAGGGGCCGTCGTGGAAAAACGTGTCGCTGGTTCTTGGCAGCCGCTCGCCTTTTTCAGCAGGGCTTTGCGTGACAGTGAGCGTAAATACAGTGCGTTCAACAGAGAGTTGCTGGTTCTCCACCTGGCCATACGCCACTTCCAGTTCTGGCTGGAAGGGCGCAGCTTCACCGCGTTTGTGGACTACAAGCCGCTGACGTTCGCGATGGCCAAGGTTTCGGAACCATGGTCGCGCCGGCAGCAGAGACAGCTGGCCGCGATTTTGGAGTTTATGACCGATATTCAGCATGTGTCGGGTAAACTGAATGTGGTGGTGGACTGCCTCTCGCGCGCGGTAGTGGCCCCGGTCTGCGTAGGGATAGATTATACAGCCATGGCTGCAGAGCAGATTAGCGATACGGACGTGCACGCGCTCCAGTCTGGACCAACAGGGTTAAGGCTGGAGAGCAGGGTACTGCAAGATGGCAGCCCTCCCCTAATCTGCGACGTCTCCATGGGACACCCACGCCCGGTGGTCCCGGTCACATGGCGCCGCCGTGTATTTGAGTCAGTTCACGCTTTGGCGCACCCAAGAGTGCGCGCGTCAGTCAAAATGGTGGGAGCGAAATTCGTGTGGCCAGGCCTGCGCAAACAAGTGAAAGAGTGGGCGGCAGCCTGCGTAGCGTGCCAACGAGCCAAAGTGCACAGACACACCAAGGCTCCTTTGGAGCCATTCAGGGTACCGGCTAAAAGATTCGACCATGTTCACGTGGACCTCGTGGGCCCCCTCCCACCGTCGCAGGGGTGCACACACCTTCTGACAGTGGTGGACCGCACCACACGCTGGCCAGAAGCAGTCCCGCTGGCGGCAACCACGTCCACGGATGTGTCGCGCGCTTTTTTGACAACATGGGTGGCGCGTTTTGGAATCCCGTTGGACATCACGTCCGATAGGGGCCCTCAGTTTGTTTCCGAACTTTGGTCCGCGATGGCCCACAGCCTGGGTGTTGCAATTCATCGCACAACCGCGTACAACCCACAGGCAAATGGGTTATGCGAGTGTTTTCACAGGTCACTGAAAGCAGCACTCAGGGCTTCGTTGACGGATGCAAATTGGGTTGACCGGTTGCCGTGGGTTTTATTGGGGTTGCGTTCCGCACCAAAAGAGGATTTGGAGGCTTCCCTGGCTGAGCTGTTTTTTTCTCAGCCACTGCCAGACAATCCCGCGCCGGACAGCTGCTCGTCTCAGCATTTGCAGCGTAGTACAGACACAGGCACGCTGCCCGGTCCGGCCCACCAATGTTTTCCACACGCTTTTGTGCCAAAAACTTTGAAGAACGCAGAGTTCGTGTTCGTCAGACACGATGCCCACCGCCCGCCATTGCGCCCACCCTATGATGGCCCTTCAGAGTGCTGGAAACAGGGGACAAGCATTTTTTGCTAGACTTGGGGGGGGGCGTCGGGAGAAAATATGCATAGACAGACTTAAGCCCACCTTTGTAGTGGCGGACGAGCAAGTGCTGCTGGCCCGGGCCCCCCGGCGTGGAAGACCCCCACGGAGTACTCCCCAGGCAAACGATTCACCAGGACAGCCACACGGGCAGAGCGAAGTTCCCCCCCCCCTTGCCTTGGCCCACCCGCAGTCAGACACACGTCCAGCAGCCCCCCGCCGGCCGGCACAGAGACCCCAGTTACAACAGATATGGGAGGAGACTGAAGCCCAAAAGACGTAGTGACTGAAGCTCTGTCTGTGGGGGGGGGGGGGGGGGGGGTGATGTGGAGATGCATATTGTGGGGGAATCTGCAGACAGCGTCTCAGTCAGGAGGCAGTGATTAAACACAAGAGAATAATAGGCAAGGACGTCCTGGGGAGTTGGCAGGAAGAGGGAGCTGGGGGTTGAAGGCAAATGTATTGTGGAGCTGGATATCATGCAGTGTGATGTGAAATGTCATGCAGATGTGAGATGAAGTGTCTAGCTTATAAGGAGAACCCTGTGTAACCCAGCTGAGAAAATGACCCTTTTTCTCAGATTTCATTTGTATTAATGAAAGTGTGTGATTTTATTTTGAAAAACGGTTATTTTGGGAAGAGGAAGTGCGATCCTCGTTATCCAACTTTTAAATTCCCGTTTCATGGTCACGTTGGGTGATCTGGGTCTTTCCATTCGTTGAGAGCGATATTAGCCCCACCTTCCGAGCAAAGTGCTGAGGCGCTCCACTGGTCATCGGTCTTTCACGATATGAGAGGAGACGAGAGAGGCTGTGAGCGGTCTGGTTCACACTGATACCTCTTCTTGGTGAGTTAATACAGAAAGATGCTATAAATGGATCTAAACACTCTCCAAACACTAATTTGCAACCTTTATTATCCTAAGTTGACGGGAGCACGAGCTTGAGAGGCCGTGAAGCGGTGACTTTTGCTGTGTTCACACTGAGACCTCATCTTGGTGAGTGAAATACATGCTAATGTTAGCGTTATGCTAATGCTAATCGCGAGTGGATTTTTTCCTGTTTAAAAGCAATGGAAAAGGCTGTCTTTGTGTCTGTATGGTCTTCCTAAATGTGATTTCAGTTCCCAACAATATGCTGAAGTACTTTTAGTTCTTATGCACTATTTCTGTCAAATGTAATGTGTAGTTTGATGCTAAAAGCACATGGTGTTGGTCTCCTATGTAAAAGCATAGGTTATGCTAAACCCAGTAGCTCAGACTGGGTTTTACTGATTTTAAAAAGAGGAATTCATTTAATTGGTTACATGAAAAAAGGGTATTTCATGTGCTACCAGAGAGATTGTGAGAAAAGAACACATGCATGTAAGATGTAAGATGTGAAATGTAAGATATTACTATATTGCTGGATTGTAATAATAGTAATATGAGAGAAGAATTTAAACACTAAGCTATGGTGTTATATAAGAAGGGGTTGGAAGACGAATTACTCTAGCTGTAAACAATAATACCATTATTGTTGTGCAGGCTAGGTTTTTTTGGTTGCCGACCAAAAACCTTCTGGATCCTGGATTTTCTCCGAATGGAGATGGCGAGCCTGACCCGAGATTGAACCGAGATTGAACAGAGGTCTGACCAAGGTCTCGATTGAAGGACATCCCTCCTCTCTCCAGTGCACAACATTGAAGTGGTAACAACTCAAGCTGCCACTTTAAAAGAGGAAAAGAAACCTGAGCCGGGAGATACAAGATATCTTGACTGGTCAAACGGCTAAACCAAATGGACAAACAAACACTGAGCTCAGTAGGACATTTTTGGAGTTTTATTTCATGCCGGCTGTTGTTTTATTTGTATATTTGTAAGTTGTATATTTTGTCCCTTTTATCTTTAATAATAACGGATATGAATTGCTCATTTCCTGCCTCCAGCTATTTCGTTCCACATTCACTTTAATTCCCTATTGTAACCCTTACGAACCTAGCAACTGGTCTACACTTAATAATTTCCCTTACCTAATTAACATAAGGCAGGGGTTACACCTGGTTTGGTTGATTCATTGCTTTTCTGTGTATGAATGTTGAGAGTGTTAATAAATTCCGTCTGCTCGTAAACTGGCCTCCTCACTTCCCACACTCTCCACACAACTACATTAAGACAGTATTGAAGTCAGCCTATTATAACTTAAAGAACACAGTGAGGATTAAAGGTCTGGTGTCTCAGCAGGATCTAGAAAAAACTTGTCCATGCGTTTATCTTCAGTAAACTGGACTACTGTAACGCTGTCCTCACAGGTCTCCCTAAAAGGTCCATCAGACAGCTGCAGTTAGTTCAGAACGCTGCAGCTCAAGTCCTCACTAAGACCAAGAAAGTGGATCATGTAACTCCAGTCCTCAGATCTTTACACTGGCTTCCTGTCTGTCAAAGAATAGCTTTCAAAATACTGTTGTTGATTTATAAAGCTCTGAACGCTTTAGGGCCAAAATACATTTTGGATCTGCTAGTCCATTATGAACCACCCAGAGCCCTCAGGTCATCAGGGTCAGGCCTACTATCTGTGCCCAGAGTTAGAACCAAAAATGGTGAGGCACCGTTCAGTTTTTATGCCCCTCACATACGTATGGAACAAACTCCCAGAAAGCATCAGGGCTGCTGAAACTCTCAGGTGCTTTAAATCGAGGTTAAAAACTCTCCTATTTGCCACGGCCTTTCAGTAGAACAGCGATTAGTCTCTTACAATGTACTGTAACTTTTATTTCTGTCATATTCTTTTTTAGCTTGTTTTTGTTTCTCTTTAATTTACTTTATAGTTTGCTTTTAAATTCTTATGTATTCCTTTTGCAACTTGTTGTAATGCTTTAATGTTTTTATGTAAAGCACTTTGAATTATCTTGTACACGAAATGTGCTATACAAATAAACTTGCCTTGCACAGTGATCCCTAGAAGCCCTAAAGGGCCGCATCCTGACCATGGTGCACGAGGGCCACTTGGGCAACATTAGGGTCAAACAGCGCTGTAGAGGCTCGGTCTGGTGGCCAGGCATCGACAAGGATGTGGAAATCATGGTGAAAGACTGCATGGCCTGCTTAGCTAGCGATAACACCAGTATGCCACCACCTCCTCCCCCGCAGCCTCTGCCATGGCCGTCAGCCCCGTGGAAACACATCCAATTGAACATTTGCGGTGAGCTGCACAGTGCCCCCCTGCATCAATGTTTCTTGTTGGTAGTTTATGACCTCCACTTAAAATGACCAGAGGTATTGCCCACCGTATCAGTCACCACTAACATAGTCACCGATTTCCTCTCCTCCCTGTTTTCTTGCTGGGGCATGCCAGACGCGATCACAGCAGACAATGGACCGCAGTTCACTTCAGCGGACTTTGCAGCGTTCGTGAAAGAAAGAGACATCAAGCACATAAAGACTGCTTTCTACCACCCTCAGTCAAATGGGGGTGGGGGGTGGGGGGTGGAGAGGTTCAATCAGGCCCTCAAGATTGGTCTCAGGACACATCTAGCAGATGGACACACTCGGCCACACCCCGGAGCACCCTGTTTCACTACAGAGCGATGCCGCACGCCACGATGGGTAGCTCTCCAGCCGTTCTGATGCTTGGACGAACAACAACCACGCATGAAGCAAAGGTTTGACAAGAAATGCTGAGCAAAATGGCCCCGACTCGCGGTGCACAACTGGGTCTGGATCCGGCACCCCAACCGTGCACACTAACTGCAGTCGTTCTGGACAACGCCCATGGGTCATGGTGGCACACCAGCCACCTCAGGAAGGTGACACTGACCTCGGCCATAGATCAGGAGACGGCAACTGATCTGAAGGGATTGGACTAGAACTTCAGCCGTGCAGGACCTGCAGCTCCCGAAGGACGTCCATCGGAGCCTGCAGCGGCAGCACAGCCTGAACACCACTCGGCCCAGGTTCGTCAGAGACTCCATCGCCTCAAGGACTTTATAACTAACTTTTGAACTGTTTGTTGACAGTTAGGACATAATCGATCAAGTGGCAGAATAATCCACTTGGTCAGGTGTTTAACCTCTTGCACGCCGGGATACCGCGGGCGGTCACGTCTCTGCATCCTAGCGTGCCCTCGTGCACTCTAGGACGCACACTGTGCATCCTAGAGCACACTGAAGAAAGAAAAGCTGCATTTCCGTTCTTCCACTACAGACACAGCCGCGAACAGAAAGCCAAAGGAGTGCTTTGATTGGTTTAGATTTGATTGACCTCTCATTCGACTAATAAGAGCCTTGAATTGGGTTTCTGAAACCTTGAAGAACCAATGACTGAAAACCTAGCAAGAAGGACCCGCCTACCAACGGCTGCGGATACAGCGAGCCAATTGAAGCAGAGAAGTTCGACTACTGAAAGTGTGCGTCAAATCTGTTTTGTGTAAGCCGCTGGGTGACACACATGCGTTTGCCAGTCTTTTTTTCTTACTACTGTTTTTATTTGTTTTGAAAAATCGTTCGCCAAAACCGCAATCATGGAAGCGCAAAACCACAATAATGGAATCATGGTTTGACCGGGTCGCGTGACCAGAACCACGAGTCGTAACAAGCGGACCAGTGTCATGTTTGTCTGACAATGAGGAAGAGAAGTTCGCCAGCGACACTGCTGTTGTGGACAGGTAAGTGTTATAAGCTAAATTATTCTTTATCTCTGAAAATTGTAAGCAAAATGACTTTTGACCGATCGGTAAATTACAACTGTGCGTCATCGCCACATGACGGACCGGTCCGTGCACCGCGTCCGGACCATGAACGCCCCCCCCCCCACTACTCTTCTGTAGCGGATTGCAGATATTTTAGTACAACTGTGCGTAGTAGACCGTGGGGACTGTGCGCCGCGGTCGCCACATGACGGACCGGTCCGTGCGCCGCGTCCGGACCGTGAACGCCCCCCCCCCCGCTACTCTTCTGTAGCGGATTGCAGATATATTGCAGATATTTTAGTACAACTGTGCGTAGTAGACCGTGGGGACTGTGCGCCGCAGTCGCCACATCGCCACATGACGGAACAGTCATGTGGCGATGGACGATGTCCGTCCTCTGTAGCGGGGGTGGGGGTGGTGGGAGTTGTTATCCTCTACATTACAGATATTTTAGTATAATTTTTATTGCACTGTAGGTTATTTTTTCTTGTAAAAAAAAAGCCACACATTTTTTACGTGGCATGCTTCTTTGTGTGTGGGGGCTTGTTTGTTCATTCATTCATTCATTCATGAATAAACAACCCCCCCCACACACACACACAGCCCTGAGTGTCACCTTTCATAAGAGCCCAAGATCAAGCTTCTATATTGAATCATTCAAAAGTTATAGACGTTGTTCCCAAACTGTGCCATTTGGCACAATTTGGCACAGTTCAAAAACGCCTGGGAGCAACCTGACAAAAAAGCTGTGTAATATATTCATTTTTTGTGGTATTGTTACAAAATTTTGACCTCAGCTGGATAACACTTGGTTCTACATTTCTGTTGCATTTTCCAGCCCGGATCTGACAGCTGTGTGTTATTTGCAAGCATTTGTATCCAAAAAAAACACCCAGGCGAACTTTATTTTCTTCAAGTTCAGTATGTTTAGATGACTGTTACTCAGTGGCAGGAACATTTAGAGAGATTATGACTGTTTTGCCAAAAAATTCAAAGTGTTTTCTTTTAAATGAGACCAACCCCATGAAGATGCTGCAAAGGGTTGAAGAACAGCTTTTGATTTACTTTGGGTACGTTATTTTTAGGCGTTTTTAGGGAAATTGACCAGAGTGCAAGGGGTTAAAGGGGTCATTGACTGCACTTTTCACACATTTTAACAGCTCACTCATGTCTTAATGAAGTACTTGTGACATATTTTGTTCACATTTTCTTTAATCTTTTAATTATTGAAGGAAATTTGTTTTTTACTTTTCTTGACTTTCTTGAAATGCTCTGAATTAAAGCCTGTCACTTTAAGAAATCGACTTCAGCTGTTCAACTCTGTCCTCCCTCTTACGTCACTTAGCCATTAGCTGAGTATTTTCTAGCTGGCTCCTTCCAGCTTAGATGAGCAGTACTGGTTCATTGAGCCACAGTTGTTTGTTCATTCATCTTGTGTCATCCTGGCCCACCTCCCAACAACCCCGCCGAGATGCCACATTAAATCACCAGCACTGCATCTCCACTGGGGGATGCCCCATCACGAAGAGGCTCTCAGCAGCTCTGCTGGCTCTCACCTCCCAGTGATCGGTATGCCGACGCCAGTGTTCTGTAATTCTGTGCTCCTTATAGAGATGTGCTACCATGTGTCTTTGCGCATGCGTCTTCAGGCCGGAGCAACGCGAGGCATATTGTGGATCGCAGACCAGTGAACCAGGTGGTAACAGGGATGGTTATTAGGGTGACTAAGATCTAAAGAAAATAACAATATAAGCCACGCTTGGTTCAAGCTTCCTGTTACCAATGTTCGCCAGTGTTGGGTAAGGTACTAAAAAACGGTAACTAATTACACTTACTAGTTACTTCTTTTCAAAAATAATTGAGTTATTTTACCAATTACTGCATGATTAAAGTAACTAGTTACTTGGAAAAGTAGCTTTCACGCTATCTTTAAATGCAAACTTAAATCATCTTTCACACATAGCAAGATAATTTATTACATTTCGGGCTTATTAATGTCAGGTTGAAAACGGACTGTTTCAGACAGAGCTTTTAGAACATGTTCAATCTGCTTTATCCTGCCTTGAGAGCTCTTATTGTGGGGAAAATCTGAAGAAAATCAACGTGATATTGCCAGTAATTTCCTCATTTTGGAGTGAGAGTTGGCAACACTGCATAAAGCTGTCCATGTTTATCTTACCTTTATGACATGGATTTAATACAATGTGCAGTGATCCAAAGAAAATGTCCATTATTACCACAGTCCAAATGTCTGCTGTGACAGAGACATGATCCAGTCCCTCAAATTCCTTTTGGAGATCAAAATCCATTGTTGAATAATCTTTATCCAGGTAGCAAGTAAATGTGCTTTAACTTCAGTGGATCACAGTCTCAGCTGTCTGACGGAAAGCGACTGTTATCACATCTTCAGTCTGTAACGATGTATCTGGCAATCAGTCAGTTTAATTCTTGCTGGGTTACAAACTGTCCAGATCTATACTTGTGCTTGAAATCCAGCTGTGGCTGTTGAGACAAGAGTATTTCCACTTTACATCCAGCTGTGGCTTTTCGGAGAGCGTGGATCCACTAACATGGTGTTGTTAGCATAGCTAGCCGTTACTTAGTTCTAGCTTTGTCGGAGCTTTGTTGCTGTTTTCAAGCACTTCTCAAGATTGCAGCAGGTCTCAACCGGCACTTTAGCTTGCAACCCACCAATATGTTTTGTCCTTAATCACGGCAAAGGAAAAATAATCTGTTTATTTCCACAAAAACAAAGTAGCTTCACCTCTTCCTCTGCTCAGTAGTGAAGACTCAGCTCTCTGCAATAGGTCACGTCGACTGACAGCTGCCTCAGCTACGGTAGAGTCAGTTTGTATATTCATATATTTGCACTAAAAATATCTATCCATATTAATAAAACGAGTAACGCATCTGATCAAATTTCAGTAATTGTAACACATTACTGAATGTTTAAACAGTAATTTTGTTGCACACCCCATTACTGCAAAAGTAGTGGCATTACAGTCATGTGTTATTCCCAACATTGGTGTTAGCTTGGGGGCTAATAGCTCAGGGGCTAATAGGCTACCTTTAGTACCACTTCTATATACATGACAGACAGCTAGGTGGACCAATGATAGAGTAGTGGGCTGATCTCAAGGATGGTGGTGGGTTGGCTTTTTCTACACGTGATGTTTTCTAAACGATTTCCACACGAAGTCAAAAACGTTTCTGGCATTTCTGGGAGAGAAAAATGAGATAAAGGCTATGTGGGTTTTTTTAAGAGAATTGACTGTTTTGAAATTTTTTTTTCATAATTAGGTGACCAGTAGACTCATTTCAGACAGTTAAAACCTATAAACACACCATTTTTCAGTTAATGACCCCTTTAAACATATGTACATATCACAGCCTAAATGTTACAACTAAATGACACCTTTCCAGATCTGGCAGTTATATAATTTTTGACTGACTTAAAGTGACATTGGCCTCATTCCTCCATTGAAATTCTTGCCTTGTCTGAGTAATATAAAAATAAATACACAAGACTATGTAATCTTATAAAATTGTGTTTAGAACCAGTTGTAGCACAGTAGTAAACAGAGAAGTGGATTTCACATAAGAGAAAAGCCTTAAAGTTCCATTACTGAAACAATTTTCTTCTGTTATAGATTTGATTCTGTCCTACATTCAACACAGTGTTTTGTTGTGTCTATGAATCACATCTCCCCTCAAGAGTCTAGATGAAATGGCAAATTCACTCTGATGTGATAATTTTCCAAAGTTGTAAAAACTTCCCTCGACGAAAGTTCTGTCATGTTGTATGGTAAAGCTTTGATGTGGACTTCCTTGTTTGCATCTCATCTACTCACTACCTGTAGCCATACACCCACTCCAGCACAGCCCCTGGTGTTGTTGTGATGCAGGGCTATTTTTGGCCTTGCAGGGTAAGGAGCAGTTTTATATATTTATATATAGCACTTCATAAGCAATTTCTTGATGACACATCTAACACACACTACCACTTAGATCTGAATAGAAAACAAGTGAAAGAACAATTACTGTATATTTAAAGGTCGTATTTACTGCCACTTCCTGGGATTAGTTTTAAGTTTTGACTTCCTCAGTTACACAGCTGCATAGTCATAAAGACCAAAAAACATTCTTGCATTGTTTTATAGCTCATTAAAATAGCTTCTGCATCCTTCATTTTCAGACACTTCATTTTCTGCCAACACATTCAAATTCATGAGCCCCTTATCTATTTTTTTTCCAGGTTAGGCACAGTAAAGGCCAATCAAAAGTAATGACACGCTGATAAACTACTAAGCTAATGGCTAACACTAAATTATACTTGGCCCCCGTCTCACCACAGCTGACATTTGTGCAAAAAGCATGACAGAAGCAATTCCAACAGTAAAAAAGGAAACCACCACCAACACAGTCCTACATAGATAACAAGGCATACATGTCTTTCCTTTTTTCAAGATCATAACAATGCTGAGCTAACAGCTTCAGCACCAACAACCCTCAGTTATTCAGCCTCACCAATAAAATATTTAAATAATTTACTTGCAGGTTGTGGGTCTGAAGCACTGCTCAACAGTATCTCCAAGAAACAGCTTTGCAGCAGAACACAAGCGCTGTTTAATAGTGCAATATCCCCCACCTCTGTTTTCTTTGAAGATCCCAATATGTGACTGAAGAACAGGAGTTTTCAACTTTTACATATAATTATGGGGGCAGAACCAAATTCTGATAAGCCTATCATCCACAATTACATATAACAAAAACAGTTGTATACAATCAATAGTTGTAGGTCAGGATCCCAATGTGAACCTGTGGAGCAAGTTTGGTGATCCCAGCTTTTCTTATTCTATAGTAATAGGGCAAAGAGAATGTCAACATTGACGTTTGACCTTTTGGCCCCAAAGCCATAGCTGTAGATCAGGATCCCAAGGTGAACCTCTGTAGCAAGTTTGGTGACCCTAGCTTTCTGTTGTTGAGATATACAGTTGAAACCATAAGTTTACATACACTGTAAAAAGATTGTCTGACATTAAATCAAACTAAACTTTTCCTGTTTTAGGTGAGTTAGCATTACCAAAATAATTTATATTTGCTAAATATTTTAATTTAAAAAATGGACTGGCGATCTGTCCAGGATGTACCCTGCCTCTCACCCAAAAGATGCTGGGATAGGCTGTAGCCCCCCTGTGACCTGAAAAGGATTAAAGCGTACCTGTGGTGGTCGTGAAGACACATTTGACTTGAAAACATTATGAAAAAGTATTTCTTATTTTGGTAAATAATTTTTGCCAGCCATATACCACCAGACATATATTCAAATAGGACCTTGGCCATGGGCAGCCAATGAAAACTGTGGGCGCAGCCATGACACATGCGGATGTGACGTCACTTCGTTGATACTCAACAGTCAATGCTCCGCCTGTATGAGAGACTAGGGTGCTGTTGTGAGTGTTTTTATTCTATTATGGCTGAATTGTCGGACTCTGAGGAAGAATTTGTCCAACATGGCTACAGGTTTGAGCCAGAAAGGTCTTCTGAGGGTTAAAGTGACGAAGTGGTCCTCACACACAACGCAATTTCGTCTGAAATTATTCGTCTGTGCCCTGTTTCCGCTCCGATGTTTTGACAAGGTGAGCTGGGTTTGGGTACACAAAAAAAGTGTTTCTTTGTTTTTTTCGCTTATTATTCAGACATCCAAAGGCTTTACATTCCGCCATGTTGCGATATCCATATCGCATTGTATGTTTTTGTTTTTCCAAGAGCACCGAGTGTCTGCTGCTCTGTATATGGTTGTAGAATCATCTTCTGTGTTGCGGCAGTTACGAGATCAAATGAGACAAGCAGCTGAATTTAAGCATTTATTTATTTTCTACTCGTTTCAGTTCTGCATTTAATATGAACCCTGAGTTTGAAATAAACGTTTGAATTTTGGTCCTCACACAACGCAACGCAGTGTCTGCCGCTCTTTATAGTGGCGAGGGAAGAGCCAATTATTCTGCCGTGTTGCGGCTGTTAAAGACCTCAGATCAAACAATAGAACCCGCCGAATTTAAGCATTTATTTATTTATTTTCTACTCGTTTCAGTTCTGCATTTAATATGAACCCTGAGTTTGAAATAAACGTTTGAATGTTGGTCCTCACACAAAGCAATGCACTGTCTGTCGCTCTTTATAGCGGCGAGGGAGGAGCCGAATTATTCTGCCCTGTTGCGGCTGTTAACGACCTCAGATCAGACAAGAGGACCCGCCGAATTTAAGCATTTATTTATTTATTTTCTACTCGTTTCAGTTCTGCATTTAATATGAACCCTGAGTTTGAAATAAACGTTTGAATTTGAATTTGAATATCCCCAAAGCCGCTGCACATCCGGGTACTCGAGGCTCAGCCAATACTGATCCAGATCGCGGTAGCCACGAAATTACGTCACAGGAAGCGTCCTGGAAGTCCATGTAGCCGCTAGTATGGCTGTACCCATGTTTTGCTGACATAGCTGAACCAGTACATCAGCAATGGATTTATATCAAATTGCTTTGAATGTGAATTTCAACTTAAACTTGAACTAGAATGTGAGACAGGGGCTCAATATAATATCTTTTTTTTCACGACCACCACAGGTACACTTTAAGTGGTTGAAGATGAATGAACAAATGAATGCATGAATTTTTTAAAAATATTTGCTAAATTTTTTTATTACTTTCTTCAAATTCAGAAGTTTACATACATTTCCTTAGTATTTGGTAGCATTGCCTTTAAACTGTATATCGGGTATCCTTCCACAAGCTTATCAGAAGAGTTTGCTGGAATTTTGGCCCATTCCTCCTGACAGAACTGGTGGAATTGTCAGGTTTGTAGGCCACCTTGATCCCACACGTCTTTTCAGCTCTGCCCACAAATTTTCTATGGGACTGAGATCAGGGCTTTGTGATGGCCACTCCAAAACATTGACTTTGATGTCCTTAAGTCCCTTTGTAACTAATTTGGCTGTATGCTTGGCGTCATTGTCCATATGAAAGACCCATTTCCACCCAAGCTTTAACTTTCTGGCTGATATCTTGAGATGTTGCTTCAATATTTCCACATAATGTTCTTTCTCATGATGCCATCTATTTTGTGGTGTGCACCAGTCACTCCTGCAGCAAAACACCCCCATAACATGATGCTGCCACCGCCATACTTCACAGTTGGGATGGTGTTCTGAGGCTTGCAAGTTTCCCCCTTTTTCCTCCACATGTAACAATGGTCATATTGGCCAAACAGTTCAATTTTAGTTTCATAGTACAGGACACGTCTCCAAAAATTAAAGTCTTTGTTCCTGTGTGCATTTGCAAATTGTAATTTGCTTTTGTTCTGGGGTTGACAGGCACATTTCACCAAAATACATTCATCTCTGGGACACAGAACCCACCTTCAGAACCCTTCCTTCCTGAGCAGTATGAGAGCTGGACATTCCCATGGAGTTTATACTTGCGTCTAATTGTTTGAACAGATGAATGTGGCACATTGAGACATCTGGAAATTGTACCCAAGGATGAACCAAACTTGCAGAGGTTCCCAATTCTCTTCCTGATGTTAGTGTATGTAAACTTCTGACTTTAAAGAAAGCATTAAAAAAAATCTAAAAAAAATATTTAGCAAATATAAAAAATATTTAGCAAATAGAAATAATTTTGGTTATTCTAACTGACCTAAAACAGGAAAAATTTAGTCTGATTTAATGTTAGACAGTGGAAAAAAAGGTTATGTGTCTTTTTATATAGTGTATGTAAATCTCTGGTTTCAACTGTTGTTTATAAGGCATTTGACATTGACCTCCCAAATCCACAGTCAGATCAGGATGTAAGTCATCAAGCATTTGTCTTAGACACAACTATGGTATCAGTTTAAAAAGCCTACATAATTTCTTCATTAGTTATCACATTTACAAGATGTAAGAAAAAACTAACTTCTGACTATGACCTCAAGGTCTATAATTTCTGCAGAAATAATCTGATCAGAGTCAAATCATCAGTATACAGTGGGGTAAAAAAGTATTTAGTCAGCCACCAATTATGCAAGTTCTCCCACTTAAAAGATGACAGAGGTCTCCAATTTTCATCATAGGTATACCTCAACTATGAGAGAGAAAATGAAAAAAAAAATCCAGAAAATCACGCTGTCTGATTTTTAAAGAATTTATTTGCAAATTATGGTGGAAAATAAGTATTTGGTCAATAACAAAAGTTCATCTCAATACTTTGTTATATACCCTTTGTCGGCAATGACAGAGGTCAAACGTTTTCTGTAAGTCTTCACAAGGTTTTCACACACTGTTGCTGGTATTTTGGCCCATTCCTCCATGCAGATCTCCTCTAGAGCAGTGATGCTTTGGGGCTGTCGCTGGGAAACACGGACTTTCAACTCCCTCCAAAGATTTTCTATGGGGTTGAGATCTGGAGACTGGCTAGGCCACTCCAGGACCACTCCAGGACCTTGAAATGCTTCTTACGAAGCCACTCCTTCGTTGCCCGGGCGGTGTTTTTGGGATCATTGTCATGCTGAAAGACCCAGCCACGTTTCATCTTCAATGCCCTTGCTGATGGAAGGAGGTTTTCACTCAAAATCTCATGATACATGGCCCCATTCATTCTACCTTTACACGGATCAGTCGTCCTGGTCCCTTTGCAGAAAAACAGCCCCAAAGCATGATGTTTCCACTCCCATATTTTACAGTAGGTATGGTGTTATTTCTCCTCCAAACACGACAAGTTGAGTTTTTACCAAAAAGTTCTATTTTGGTTTCATCTGACCATATGACATTCTCCCAATCCTCTTCTGGATCATCCAAATGCTCTCTAGCAAACTTCAGACGGGCCTGGACATGTACTGGCTTAAACAGGGGGACACATCTGGCACTGCAGGATTTGAGTCCCTGTAGGCGTAGTGTGTTACTGATGGTAGCCTTTGTTACTTTGGTCCCAGCTCTCTGCAGGTCATTCTCTAGGTCCCCCCGTGTGGTTCTGGGATTTTTGCTCACCGTTCTCGTGATCATTTTGACCCCATGGGGTGAGATCTTGCATGGAGCCCCAGCTCGAGGGAGATTATCAGTGGTCTTGTATGTCTTCCATTTTCTAATAATTGCTCCCACAGTTGATTTCTTCACACCAAGCTGCTTACCTACTGCAGATTCAGTCTTCCCAGCCTGGTGCAGGTCTACAATTTTGTTTCTGGTGTCCTTTGACAGCTCTTTGGTCTTGGCCATAGTGGAGTTTGGAGTCTGACTGTTCTTTTATACTGATAACGAGTTCAAACAGGTGCCATTAATACAGGTAAGGAGTGGAGGACAGAGGAGCCTCTTAAAGAAGAAGTTACAGGTCTGTGAGAGCCAGAAACCTTGCTTGTTTGTATTTGACCAAATACTTATTTTCCACCATAATTTGCAAATAAATTCTTTAATTCTTCTTAAATTCTTCTCGGATTTTTTTTTCTCATTTTGTCTCTCATAGTTGAGGTATACCTATGATGAAAATTGGAGACCTCTGTCATCTTTTAAGTGGGAGAACTTGCACAATTGGTGGCTGACTAAATGCTTTTTTGCCCCACTGTATATCTAACTCTGGTACTACATTTCCAAACAATCGGAACAAAATTGTAGGAGTTGCTTTCATAAGACAGTGTCCATCTATTTACCGGGGTTGAAGCAAGACAAGATAAGTCAGGTGCTATAATTCCTGCAAAAATCATCTGATCGGAGCCAAATTGAAATATGTACATCATCAATGTAGATCAAACAAAGATACCAAGTTTCAAAACAATCAGAACAAAATTGTAGGAGAAGTTGATTTCACAAAAATGGGACAGACAGACGGATGGCCGGGACGCCTCATAACATCATCCCCCTTTGGTCTTCGACTGATGGGGGATAAAAATTAGGGCTGTGCATCAATTAAAAAATTTTAACCAAATAATTGCACACTTTTCTATAATTATGGCTAAAATTCCATTAAAAAAATAAATGAAAAATATTATACTTTATCAACTTTTAATTGCATTTATTGATTGAATATAGTTGTGACCCTCATATTCAACATAAATACTGCTAGAGCAACATAAAACTGTCACAATCTGAGCATGTGGGGATTCCGCTGTGCTCAGTCTCTTTGGGTTTTTTTTTTCCATATTTGTAATGTGTTGTAGTTTTGGTTTCTAATTCCTGTTATTTTATCTTTGGTTGGTTTTACATATTCTGTATTTTCTCTTAGTATGATTGATTTTCCTGTTTACGTTCATTGTAGTTTTATTTACATATTTGGTTTTACTAGTCTTTATTTTGTCATCATATCATAGTCGTATTCTGTTGTGTTTTTTCTTTCCCCCTCCGGGGCTGCAGCTGTCAGTGGCACTTTCGGGTTTGTTGCTCTGTTGTGGGTGGTGCTCCTGTCAGTTGTCAGTCCCGTCTTCTCCCTCTCATTAATCCCAGCTGACCCCAGTTGGTCATCATTGTCATCTCCTGCCTGCTCATGTGATCCACACCTGCAACTATTTGTGTCTACTGGTTTTGTGTCCTATCTAAGGCGATTGTTTCTTTCACTTTTTGCTGGAGTCTAAAAGGTCATTTGGCGTCAGAACCCTGTCCCCATTCTGACGCTCGTTTCTACGTGTATCCTGTTCTCTTCTCGCCGCTCCTGCTCATAAGTTTTGTTTTGTGCATCGTTTGTGTGTGTGTGTGTGTGTGTGTGTGTGTGTGTGTGTGTGTGTGTTTGTGCACAGTTTAGACTTTTTGTGTTTTCGATAAATATCACAAACTAGCAGTCCAGCGTCTGGGTCTTACTCTCTGCCCCGCAGGGGCCAGTTCATGACAGAAACAATACAATCATGAATGTACATTCATTTTAAAAAAATGTACAATTTATGACAGCAACTGTAATATTCTTTTTCAGGTCGTCATATAGAGGGCATCGATTTCTCTGCAAAACTACCATTTTTAATATTGTTGTCACATTTCCTGTTTTATTTTGAGAAGGTCAGAGGAAATCAGCACTTCTATTATGTCAACACTTAAAATTACAAACAAACTGAGCAATGCTTAATTGATGTCCATAATTGATGTCCAGAGTTTGTGTCCTTAATGGTGAGTTAGAAGCTTTAACTGACTTTATATTGGAGGATGTGTTTTGCTCCATTCATTCCGACAGAAACTCTCCATATTTTCATAGTTTTGAGTGAGCAGCCCCAATCAATGACACAAGGTCAGGTATGTGTGTGTGCGCATGTGTGCATGCTTTAACCCTTTAAGTGTGAGAATTTGCGTGCCCCCAATGGCAGAGCGCAGCACTGCGCCTACCTTCTCACTCTGACTTTGTCAAAAGTAAGTGAGAAATTTCTGGGTTTTTTTTTAAGTGTACTGATTTCTTGTTCATATATTTTGAAGATAAGATGATGAGGTACTTCTGTACAAAAAATGGTGTCAAAAGACTGAACCATTTTTTTGTGTAAATACGTCCAAAGTCCAGTTTTGACTGAGTTATGGAATTTAAAGAGGTGCCATGACATTATGCAAATTAGATGTGTAAATTCATTCCTATCTGAAACTTTGGATCATATTTTACATCTTTCTAATTGACAGTAAGTCATTATCTCTTATCACTTTCAAGTTATAGCCTTGGAAATCTGAACTATTTTATTGACAAAAATATTTACCACTCTTGACCACTAGGGGGTATGTCGCAGTTCTGCACCATACACACTCAAAGGGTTAAGTGGGGTGTGTGCGTAAGATGAGCCTACCTCGAGTACCGGAGCATGGCATAAATTTAAACCCTGAAAAACAAGACCTACTTTTCTTTTAAGTTGAGCCAACTGCTGAGATGAACCAGTCACCGCTGCTAACACCACCGTAGTGAGTGACATGACAGCATCAATTTAAAAAAAAAAATTTGTTAATTGGCTCACATTAATCAAAAAATTTAATGTGTTAATTATCCCAGCCCTATAAAAATGCAAATATTTCTAAGTAAAGGGAGATTTTATTATTTACTGACCCAAGAAAACTTTTTTTTCCCCCTTGTCCTGTCAAGCAGCTAGGTAAGAAGAACAGAGATCTGTTACCCTTATTGTGCCAAAACAGATTTACTTTGCCAAAAGGAGCTTTATACAGTACCTAAGTATGTACTGTATATTGTTGTAAACTCCTCCTGTAATAACTTTTAATACTTTATTTAAATTATTTTACCCATGGAGGACCCGACAGGATGGAGAATGGGGAAATGAAGTGTGTGGAGGGGGAAAGAGAAGGGAGAGGAACTGACAAAAAGACAAACAAACCAACAACTAAAACAAACAAAAGACAAACTCCTTCTTCCACCAAAGATGTCTCAACACAAGTCTGGTATCCACACCTGTCAAAGGAGAGACATTTGTGTGTGTGCGTCCGTGTGCATATATATGAGAGCGCATACAAAATAAGTGTGTGCATGTGAGTGGTTTGTCAGAAAACATACAAAAAGGGGGGCCGGTCGCAGCAACTCCCCCCCCCCCCCCCCGAATCACGAGCAGACAAGGCAGCGCTGCTAACCCCCATAGGGCACAAATGCCCGAGGTCAGCAAGCCCCAGGAAAGCCAGGCATCCACCCCTGGAGGGACGATTGAGGGAGGCCAGGCCACCAGGCAGCCGGTGCCCCCACCCCCCCAGCAGGGCCATCACCAGTCCCTGGGCCTCAGGTGCCAGGAGGTCAGTGCCCCCACCCCCCGGGCCGGAGACTGGCCCGGGGGGTGAGGCCCTCAATCCAGCACCTCCCAACTCGCAGACACACCCATCCCCACACCTTCCCACTCTTATGCTCTCATACGCTCCCACATGCACTCCCTCACTCTCACTCACCCACTCTCACACTCCCGGACCCACCCATTCTCTCTCTCATTCTCTCAAAACATTTTAGAACATTAAAACCCATATAGACGCCAAGTTTTAGTGAATGGGACCTTTAAGAATTATCTGAGCATTCATATGAACAATGTACTTTATGGAATGGCCTAAGAAAAGGCTATGGCTCCTTAGCAACTGTGAATTCAAAGCTTGAAACAGCAACTGGCAGATGCTCCTCACATGTAATCTCATGCAAAATGCTTTTTGGGCATTTGTGAATATACACTTTGCCTTGCATTCAGGCAGGCAGACTGGCCGTTGAAGATGTATGTGTGTGTTTTCTCTTGGGGTCCATTAAAGTGTGTGAATAATCTATTAAGTGCATTAAACACACTCACAGTGACCCTTTATCTGCAACTTTTGCCCTTCACAAGGCCCGCGGCATAAGAGGGTGTTGGTTTTATTTAAGAATATGAGATCAGCACATCTTTATGTTTGCTAAGAACCACAAATTGGTTTCTGACCAGAGTGCGAATGCATGTTTCACCTCGAGCTGACAGAATGAATTCCCTCATCCCTGGATGTCTGTTTGTGTTAATGTGTGTAAGTGACAAAGCGAGAATAGGAGGGAAAGTAAGTCAGTGGTGGCTGAGCACAGAAGTGATGTGTCAAACTATATTCAGACTGTTTTAAAAAACATAGCGTAGTCTCTCTATATACTCTATACTCTCGTCACATTTTCTTATTCTATCTCTTTCTGTCTTCCCATGCATAATCTTCTGTTTCATCCCTTTCTTTGCCGTCATCCTCTGATTCCATTTCCCTCTGCTCTTGGCCTTCTTCGTCTCCCCGTGTACTGCTCTATCTTCCATCTGCTTTCCTACCACAACACCATTACCATTACTACCACCACCCACCCCCTTCATCGCTTTCTTTTCGTCTCGACACCTGACAGAGAGAGGATCCAGCAGTAAATCTCCTAAAGCGCAGCCATCCACCATCGTTCACACCACAAAGCTAAAAAGAGGGAGACACTGAGAGTTTGTTGAGAGCGAGAACAAAAGATACAAGATAACAAAAAGGCAAACAGACACAAAATGGCCCGAGATGCAGGCGGCTGTGTGTGTGTGTGTGGGGGGGGGGGGGTGCACTGATGGAGGTGCTGAAAGAGTGATGGAAAGGAAGAGACTGTGACGGAGGGAGATAAAGACACAAGCTCTCACATACTGTAACTCAGTGGTCCCCAACCCCCGGGCCGCGGACCGGTACCGGCCCGTGGGGCATTTGGTACTGGGCCGCACAGAAAAAACAAATAACTTACATTACGTCTGTTTTATTTATTATCTGAGTCTGAATGATGTTTTATTTTGAAAAATTACCGGATTTTCTCCGTTACATCTGTCTATGGCTCACTCGTGACGCACGTCAAGATGCTTGTCTCGGTGACGTGATATGTTACCGCTAAAATTAACGGCCGTTGCTGGACGGCAGACATTACGAGAGCCGCTGCAAAGATTTCTCTCATAAAAGGAGTCACTGCTGGCAGCACATTTCAGTGACGGGGAATCAGTCGCAAAACTCGTTTACTTGTGCGACATATTCAGCCTGCTCAATGAACTCAATCTGTCACTTCATGGGAAAATGATAACTGTCTTCAAGTTGGCAGATAAAGTAGCTGCATTTAAAGCCAAATTGGGTTTGTGGGGACGGCACGTGAACGGAGGTATATTTGACATGTTTCAAACATTAGCGGGGATTTTGGAAGAGACTGAGCCCGAGCCTTCATTCTCCCAGCTGGTGCACGATCACCTGTCTTTGCTTTTAAAAGAGTTCGAGCGCTACTTCCCAACAACAAAAAATACACGAACTGCCAAAGAATGGATGCGCGATCCACTTCTCAACAAACCAGGTGACTCCAACATGTCTGTGCAAGAAGAAAATCAACTGCTGGAGGTCGCAAATGACAGCGGCCTTAAAAGTATGTTCGAGACAACAGCTCTGCTGGTGTTCTGGATTAAAGTCATGGCTGAATACCCTGAGATCGCCACAACAGCACTGAAAACCCTGTTGCCATTTCCTACATCATATCTGTGTGAAGCGGGGTTTTCTGCAGTGACAGCAACCAAAACAGAATTATGAAGTAGACTGGACATTAGCAACACACTTCAGGCGTCATTGTCTCCCATTACCCCTAGATGGGACCGTCTCGTTGCAGAGAAACAAGCTCAGGGCTGCCACTGATTCAGCGTTGTAGTGAGTTGTATTTTTCATGCACTTTATATTTGTGTTTGTGGTGTATCTTATTTTGAAGGCATGTTTAAACGTTACCATAGTGACCAGAGAGCGTTGTGGGCAGACAGGATGTTACTCATGTTATGTTGTTGTTGTCGCAATGTTAAGAGGACGGTGCTAAAGTTGCAAATGAGTACACAGTGGATTCATGTTTATTATTATATTTAGAAAATACCACAGTTTTTATGCCGGTCGTATCATGTTCTTTTGTTGTATTTATCTGCCACACCTTAAAGGCCGGTCCCTGAAAACATTGTCTGACATTAAACCAGTCCGTGGCGCAAAAAAGGTTGGGGACCACTGCTGTGACTCATACAGAGAACAGACAGTGGTACTTCAATGCACACACTTGTGTCCGTTAGCAGGACATCGCTCCTACCCTGGCAGAGAAGAACATAAGATCATATTGGGCTAAGCTTCTCAGGTGGAAAGCTCAAACTTATGGGCGACCACCACTCAGCTCCCAACCCCTCACTTTAAGCTACATGTTTTTGCACACAGACACACCATGTACTGATTTGAGTGCATGCACCTGTGCTGTTAAATCCTTCTCACGCAGGCAAATCTGTCTTGTTCATACGTCCACACTTACAGTCATTTTCCATATCCATGTACTCAAGTCTGTGTTAGTGCAGGTGTGTGTGTGTGTGTGTGTGTGTGTGTGTGTGTGTGTGTGTGTGTGTGTGTGTGTGTGTGTGTGAGACAGCGGGCTGGCCGGCGTGTCCATAGCCGGTGGTTTATGGCTGCTGAGGTCTGATTACATTGGTGTGACTTGAGAGCTGAGCAGACTGGTGGTTCTATTCGTCTTCTGCGTGGCTGACTGAACAGACACAGAGAACGGAGGTGACTCCGGCAGAGACACTTGGCCTGTTTCCCAGAGATCTCACAGAGATGCAGCCGTATACACGATTGACACAAGAAAACACATCTTACCCATACTTGATTTGCAACTTCTGTGCCTGGTGTTGAATTGAGTAATTATTATTAAGTCAGACATACCGAAACCGAGTAAATAGGTTGCCGTGAGACAATGGATACACTTTTCCAATGTCTTAATCCATATTAGAATATTAGAGGAATCGTCTTTCATTGAATGAAGGTTCATTTTAGAAATAACATATTTCTAGCAATCCCAAAAAGCCACACTGGGATCAAAGGAAGTCAATCTTTTTATATAATAATCATTTATCATTCTGCACTTACCTGACTATATTAGAGGGCTTAAAGCATTGAGAGAAGTGGATAACGCCTGATTTATAATACTGATTCCAAGGACCTGACCTGAATAGTTAGTGAGAAATCAAATTTCCTAAGTGTTTGTGCTGCGTGAAGGAGCTTCCCTCTACTGTTCTGTGCGTTGTTTGTGTGTGCGTGCGTGTGTCTTTGTGCAACTGTACATACGTAGCACATGGCCAGCCATATTAGTTAAACTACAGAAATTTTTTTAATGGATTCTTTACCATAACAAGAAAAGATCAAATTTAATGTTTTGTGTCATAACTTTACAAAAGTCAAACTGAAAGAATATTAGTTCTGGAACATTTCCTTGATATTCTAATGAAATATCACAAGCTACTAAGTATCCAAATATCCTTCTGAATCCAGAGACGTGATTGTGCATGTTGTGTAATAAATTTTGGAGTAAGGTCTACTGATGAAACACTTCATTTTTTCCTTTAAATGAGTCTGACTGTGTAATTTAGTCCTGTACTTACAGTCAAATTATAGTTAGAAAAGCAGGTCATCAATGGCAGAGTAGCTCAGTCAAACTTGATGAGCACACCTCGAGGTCACCAACAGCCTTCACTGCTCTGTCTGTATATACACGTGTTTATATAGCCTGGGCACACTGAACGGCAATTGCCTACAAGTAGTAGCAATTATCGTGAAATGACATAAGCGCCCTGATCTCCTGAACTTTGACAGAGATCTTTAACTTGAGCACAGTTGGATACAGACCCGCCTGAGGATCACTGCATGTGAGTTTGGTTACCATCTGCACAATCGTAAGGAGGCATAATAATTCTCATTAATACAGTGGCACAGCACCATGGCACAAGTTCATATATCCAGTGGTGTAAAAAAGTATTTCGTCAGCCACCAATTGTGCAAGTTCTCCCACTTAAAAGATGAGAGAGGTCTCCAATTTTCATCATAGGTATACCTCAACTATGAGAGACAAAATGAGAAAAAAAAAATCCAGAAAATCACATTGAAGGATTTTTAATGAATTAATTGGTAAGTTCCTCGGTAAAATAAGTATTTGGTCAATAACAAAAAGTTCATCTCAATACTTTGTTTTATACCCTTTGTTGGCAATGACAGAGGTCAAGCGTTTTCTGTAAGTCTTCACAAGGTTTTCACACACTGTTGCTGGTATTTTGGCCCATTCCTCCATGCACATCTCCTCTAGAGCAGTGATGTTTCGGGGCTGTCGCTGGGCAACACGGACTTTCAACTCCCTTCAAAGATTTTCTATGGGGTTGAGATCTGGAGACTGGCTAGGCCACTCCAGGACCTTGAAATGCTTCTTACGAAGCCACTCCTTCGTTGCCCAGGTGGTGTGTTTGGGATCATTGTCATGCTGAAAGACCCAGCCACGTTTCATCTTCAATGCCCTTGCTGATGGAAGGAGGTTTTCACTCAAAATCTCATGATACATGGCCCCATTCATTCTTTCCTTTACACGGATCAGTCGTCCTGGTCCCTTTGCAGAAAAACAGCCCCAAAACATGATGTTTCCACCCCCATGCTTCACAGTAGGTATGGTGTTCTTTCTCCTCCAAACACGACAAGTTGAGTTTTTACCAAAAAGTTCTATTTTGGTTTCATCTGACCATTTGACATTCTCCCAATCCTCTTCTGGATCATCCAAATGCTCTCTAGCAAACTTCAGACGGGCCTGGACATGTACTGGCTTAAGCAGGGGGACACATCTGGCACTGCAGGATTTGAGTCCCTGGCGGCGTAGTGTGTTACTGATGGTAGCCTTTGTTACTTTGGTCCCAGCTCTCTGCAGGTCATTCACTAGGTCCCCCCATGTGGTTCTGGGATTTTTGCTCACCGTTCTCGTGATCATTTTGACCCCACGGGGTGAGATCTTGCGTGGAGCCCCAGATCGAGGGAGATTATCAGTGGTCTTGTATGTCTTCCATTTTCTAATAATTGCTCCCACAGTTGATTTCTTCACACCAAGCTGCTTACCTATTGCAGATTCAGTCTTCCCAGCCTGGTGCAGGTCTACAATTTTGTTTCTGGTGTCCTTTGACAGCTCTTTGGTCTTGGCCATAGTGGAGTTTGGAGTCTGACTGTTTGAGGTTGTGGACAGGTGTCTTTTATACTGATAACGAGTTCAAACAAGGGCCATTAATACAGGTAACGAGTGGAGGACAGAGGAGCCTCTCAAAGAAGAAGTTACAGGTCTGTGAGAGCCAAAAGTCTTGCTTGTTTGTAGGTGACCAAATACTTATTTTACCAAAGAATTTACCAATTAATTCATTAAAAATCCTTCAATGTGATTTTCTGGATTTTTTTTTCTCCTTTTGTCTCTCATAGTTGAGGTATACCTATGATGAAAATTGGAGACCTCTCTCATCTTTTAAGTGGGAGAACTTGCACAATTGGTGGCTGACTAAATACTTTTTTTTTACCTCAGTCTTTGCTGGAATGAGCTAAAAATTAGAGAAGTACACTTAGGCTTGTTTTGAGCCAGTGTTCAGTGCTGTGAAAAAATATTCACCCCCTTCCTGAATTCTTATATTTTTGCATATTTGTCACATTTAAATGTTTCAGATCATCAAAAAATTTGAATGTTAGACAAAGACAACCTGAGTAAATACAAAATGCAGTTTTTAAATGAAGATTTCATTTTTTAAGGGAAAAAAGCTATCCAAACCTACCTGGCCCTATGTGAAAAAGTAATCGCTCCCTAAATATAAGAACAGGTTGTGCCACCTTTGCTGGCAACAACTGCAATCAAGCGTTTGCAATAACTAACACTGAGTCTTTTACATCGGTGTTGAGGAATTTTGGCCCACTTTTCTTTGCAGCCATATCGGAGGGCTTGAGCTCGAGGTCAAACTGATGGCTGGACATTCTCCTTCAGGATTTTCTGGTAGAGAGTACAATTCATGGCTCTGTCAATTACAGCAAGTGGTCCAGGTCCTGAAGCAGCAGAGCAGCTCCAGACCATCACACTACCACCACCATGTTTGACTGTTGGTACGATGTTCTTTTTATGAAATACTGTGTTAGTTTTACACCAGATATAACAGGATGAACGCCTTCCAAAAAGTTCAACTTTTGTTTCATCAGTCCATAGAGTATTTTCCCAAAAGTCTTGGGGATCATCAAGATGTTTTTTGGCAAATGTGAGATGAACCTTTGTGTTCTTTTTGGTCAGCAGTGGTTTTCACATTGGAAATCTCCCATGGATGCCAGTTTTGCCAGTTTTCAGTTCTCTTTCTTACTGTTCCATCATGGACCAGTGTCCAAACTGAGGCAAGTGAGGCCTGCAGTTCTATAGATGTTGTTCTGGTTTTTTGGTTCTTATCTGTTCTTCAATTTTTTGGGATCGCTGCATGATGTGCTGCTTTTTGAGATCTTGTAGCCTACTTAACTTTGTCAGATAGGTTCTATTTAATTGATTTCTTGATTCAACAAGTCTAGCTGTCAAGAAAACCTCCCAAAGCGCAAAAAGGCACCAAACGCAGGCTGTGAGTTAGCAGATTTATTTAACAGAACGTAGCTGAACCAAAAAACTTGTGAGGAGAAAGAAACACAGGTCAATACAAATAGCTGAAGCTAAGGTGAGAAATACGCCGGCTAGACTTGGAGACACTCTTAATACAGACAAGCACAGATAACCCAGCTAAGGCAAGAGCGTCGCCGACGAACCTGGAGAAATAATCGCGAACACGTAGCACAAAAAAACAGATGACTTACGTACTTCGGCGAGAAGGAAGTGAAAGCTGATAGTAGGGTGCTGTGCTGAACAATATTGCGCAGCCCCTTAAATAGTAGACAGAACCAAAAACACAATGGACAACAGGTGTGAGTACCTGAATGGGCAGGATAGAGCGAGGGTAAATGATTGGGATCAGCTGAGGCCATGAGAGGGAGGCAAACCACACTGGCAGCTGACAGGGCACGCCCATGCCAGGCTACACACTTTTAACTGCTTGTGTTTATAACATAAACACAAGCAGAAAAATGACAATAGGAACAATAATGCAAAAAGGGCATCAATGCAACATATAAGTGAACATGCAGAAAATGCCATGAGGCAGAGTCTGGGAATCTCCAGCCCTCTGCTCATGACACTAGCAGTAATCTGGCAGGGAGTGGGGGCAATTACTTTTTCACATAGGGCCAGACAGGTTAAGATAGCTTGCTTTCCTTGAATAAATGAAATCCTCATTTTAAAACTGCATTTTGTATTTACTCAAGTTATCTTTGTCTAATATTAAAATTTGTTTGATTGAAACATTTAAGTGTGACAAATATGTAAAAACATGAAATTGGGAAGGAGTCAAATAATTTTTCATGGCACTGTATAGACCAGGGTGACAGCAAGTGCCTACAAGGAGTAACAATTTTCATGAAATGAAATAAGTGCCCAGATCTCCTGAACTTTGACCCTGAGCTTTACCTTGAGCCTAATCTGGAAGCAGACCCACCTGAGGATCATTGTGAGTTTGGTGACCATCTGGACAACTGCCTACGAGGGGTAACGGTTCTCATGAATACAATGGGAACGGCACCATGGCACAAGCTCAAATGTTTTGAGTCTATGTCTATGAGTTAAATTATCAAAGTACAGTAAGGCTTGCTTTAAACCAGTGTATGTTGCTATTATGCATTAACATAGACAGCTGGAGGGGAATAAAAATCTAACATGGCTCCATCAATCATGCTAGACGTTTTGTTTCATGTACTGTCAATGGATTTTTTTGGCAGCAAAAGATTTTCATTCACAATTGTGGCTACAGACATTTTTTTTTTTAAAACATCAACCTATGTATTGCTAGATCATTAGGGTTACTAGTGGAGATCAAAATTCTGTTCTATTCCCTTCCACTCTAATTAAGCTATTATTTTCTCCAAACATAGTCAGATCTTTTTATAGAGTGAGGCACTGTTTTCAGGTGGGCTTGCTTAATGATACCCAGGGTGGATTTATATAATACACAGAGGGATAAGGCAAACTGTAAGCTCGCTCTAGAAAGAGACTGCACAGAAAGAGTAAGAGACAGTGAGAAGTGACAGATATGATAAATGTAAAAAGAGAGGCAGCATTGATAAAAGAGGACTGGACTGTAGACTTTACATTTATTGAGAAGTTACTAAAAAGCCTTTTGTGGCCTAAAAATTCAATGAAGAGGTAGGAGAAGGGAGAAGGATTCAGCTGGCACACAGGTCTGACTCTGGATCACAGCGTAATATATGAGAAGGAAAATAAACAGACAATAAAACAAGAGGGACCGTGAGGAGGGGGTGAAAAGTGAAAAGATGGACAGCATAAATGTGTGAGTGGGGCACAGCAGGTCTACTCCCAAGTGTGTGTCGCGTACAGAATTAGAGAGAACAATGAGACGTTATGTGACAAGGGCATCTGACATTGTTTTAGTTCACCGTACCAGGAGGAAATACCTTCTATCAGTCACTAAAGTGCTTCTGTTTGATGGAGTGAGAGAGACAAAAACAGTGCGAGTAGGCAGCAAAAGAGAGTAATAAAAAGAAGATAATGAGGAGGGAAACTTGTGTGTCCGTGTGCATGTGGAAATGCTTGGGTGCCTGCAAGCGTGTGTACGTGCATGCCAGGGTGTGCTTGCGGTTGTGAGCAACTCCTAAATGTGGATGAAAATCACGGTTTTAGGTTTTTAATCAGCCCCATCTGAACACTTTATGGCAAGTCAAAAAAAAGCTTTCATGTAGAGTTTCTCTCCCTCACACACACACACACACATGCACACATACATGCGCGCGCACAGGCACAAAGCATCCCCTCATGCCTTCTGTTCTAAATTTACACCTAACATGAGAACAGGAGAATGGGGGAGGAGGCAAAGCAAGGTATCAGTGTGAAGAAGGAGAGTGGAAGAAAAAGAAGAAGAAGAAGAAGACTGGTGGGGGACAGAAGTATGGGGGAGGGAAAAGGACAAGAGTGGAGGAAAAGTGCACAGTGGAAGTTAAAGAAGTGTGGGCAGAAATAAGGAGGAAGCAAATCTAAAAGGAGAGCGGGCAAAGGGGGTGGGGGGGAAGGAAGGGAGCCAAATTTGATTTAGAGCGCGAGCGAGAGACATGGAACAGGAAAGATGGAGAGAGTCAGACGAACTGGGAGGAAGAGAGGAAGGCAGAAGGACAGCAGTATATTAGTCAAGGTGTCCACTCTGTGTATTGCCTGCTGTGCAATACCACCCCTCTGATTTACTCTGCCGAGTGACTGATGAGAAGGAGGAAGAAAAGGAGGGATACAGGGATGAAGGGATGAGGAGTGGAGGGAGGCCTCGCAATGAGCGTTTAGGCCAAATTAACGGCACCTCATAAATTAGACTAACAGCCAAATCGGAGGGGCTGGGAGGGAGGGGTTGTGACTCGGAGTGTGTGTGTGTGTGTGTGTGTGTACACTAGTAAGTATGCTCTGTGTGCATGTATAGAATGTGAATGATGACATTTCAGGAAGGAGCCGTTCACACCAGTCCAAACAGATTACTCTGATAAAACAGCGATAACCAGGCGCTCACTCACGCAAATACAATCTTCCCTTGATTACCACACATAGCGAAGCCCTTTGTCTCGCGTTATGCGTGCACAAAATCAAACAGGTTGCAACTCTATAGACCGAGGGCGCTGAACTTGATCGAAGCTGAAAGGTTCCTACCATTCCGCTAAAGGTTTATTTACTTTTACATTAAACCACTGAAATAAACAAATACATTACCCCTATAAAAATAGCAGAAATAGACTCGCCCAACTGTTCAATGATGTGCTCAACACAGATATACAGTAAAGACAACACTTTGGTTTGAAATCTAAGTAGAATTTTTGACTTTTTTCTCTCTTTTTCCTAACTTTTAAAATATATGTTAGTGAGCACTTCACCTTTGCCAAAATAATCCATCCTCCTGACAGGTGTGGCATATCAAGATGCTGATTAAACGGCACAAATTGTTCCATAGATGTGCCTTGGACTGGTCAAAAGGGCACTCTAAAATGTGAAGTTTTATTTAGATGGCACAATACCAGAGATATTGCAATTGGTATTCCAGCTGCAGAAAAGTCCAGATCTGTTTTTCATTTCAAAACAAATCTATTTGGCCAAGTTAAAACTGCATTTCAGAGAGACCATTTATTGTGACTGTGCACCAATAATGCTGATCAATCAACAATGTGCTCAAAATTTGACAAACACAGCTTTTACGTATAAACAGTCGTAGCGTATGATGCTACAGTCCCTACATAGAGAACATTTGCAGCCTTTGCAGTGTTGCTCTTAATACCACCTATCTGTCTCATTATATTTGGCAGCAATCAGATTTTTACATATTTGCAGCTTTGACCAGCACAGGAAGGAAGGGAAGTGATTATTTCTGGTCAACACTGAAATACAAACACCATTCCATCCATCCATCTTCTACCGCTTTTCCGGAGGTCCGGGTCACGGAGGCAGCAGTTCAAGCAGAGAAGCCCAGACTTCCCTCTCCCCAGCCACCTGCTCCAGCTCTTCAGCGAGGATACCAAGGCGTTCCCAGACCAGCTGGGAGACATAGTCTCTCCACCGAGTCCTGGGTCTGCCCCGGGGTCTCCTCCCAGTGGGACGTGCCCGAAACACCTCAAGTGGGAGGCGTCCAGGAGGCATCCTAATCAGATGCCCATACCACCTCAACTGACTCCTTTCAATGTGGAGGAGCAGCGGTTCTACTCTGAGCCTCTCCCGGATGACTGAGCTCCTCACCCTATCTCTGAGGGAGAGTCCAGCAATCCTACGGAGAAAGCTCATTTCAGCCGCTTGTATCTGCGATCTTGTTCTTTCGGTCATTACCCAAAACTCGTGACCATAGGTGAGAGTAGGAACGTAGATTGACTGGTAAATCGACAGCTTTGCCTTAGAACTAAGCTCCCTCTTCACCACAACAGACCGGTACAACGTCCGCATCACTGCAGATGCTGCTCCAATCCGTCTGTCAATCTCTCGCTCCAATTTCCCCTCACTCGTGAATAAAACCCCAAGATACTTAAACTCCTCCACTTGGGGCAGGAGGCCTGTCCCCAACCCAGAGAGGACAATCCACCTTTTTCCGTCTGAGGACCATGGACTCAGACTTGGAGGTGCTGATTCTCATCCCAGCCGCTTCACACTCAGCGGCAAACCGTCCCAGCAAGAGCTGTAGGTCATTGCTGGATGAAGCCAACAGGACAACATCATCTGCAAACAACAGAGATGAGATCCTGTGGTCACCAAGCATGATACCCTCCGTTCCCTGGCTGCGCCTAGAAATCCTGTCCATAAAAATTATGAAGAACATCGGTGACAAAGGGCAGCCCTGGCGGAGTCCAACTCTCACTGGGAATGACTCCGACCGAGTGTTGGCAATACGAACCAAACTCTCACAACGGTCGTAGAGAGATGGAATAGCTTGTAACAACAAACCCGATACCCCATACTCCCGAAGCACCCCCCACAAAAAACCACGAGGGACACGGTCAAATGCCTTCTCCAAAACACATGTAAACTGGTTGGACAAACTCCCACAAAACCCTCGAGAATTCTCGAGAGGTTAAAGAGCTGGTCCGATGTGCCACAGCCAGGACGAAAACCACATTGCTCCTCCTGAATCCGAGGTTCGACCAACGGCCGGACTCTCCTCTCTAGTACCTTGGCATAGACCTTCCCAGGGAGGCTGAGGAGTGTGATCCCTCTAAAGTTGGAGCACACCCTCCAGTCCCCTTTTTTGAAGAGAGGAACCACCACCCCGGTTTGCCATGTCAAAGGCACTGCCCCCGACCTCCACACAATGTTGCAGAGGCGTGTCAACCATGACAGCCCAACAACATCCAGGGCCTTGAGGTACTCAGGGTGAATCTCGTCCACCCCCGGGGCCCAGCCACCAAGGAGATTTTTAACCACCTTGGCGACCTCAGCCCCTGTGATAGGCGAGTCATCCCCCTCGTCCCCAAACCCTGCTTCCTCTGTGGAAGGCGCATCAGTGGGATTGAGGAGATCCTCGAAGTATTCCTTCCACAAACACCATTCACCGGTGCTAAAGATAAAGACAATGTTATGACTATGGCTGTATTTACAATTAAATGATCACTGAAAGAAGTTAAAAGCAACAGAATACATTTTTATTTCTCCCTCACGCTGCACTGCTGCTCTCTGTCACTGACTGAGTCCTCAGTGGAGAGATGAGTGCCAAGAGAGGGAGAGCAATCTCATTGATCAGCACTGCTTGTCAGAGATTCTTTGATTTGATTTGATTTATTTTAACTTTTTTTGGGGGGGGGGCGGGGGGGGGGTCCACTTACAGCTCCAACTTTATCAGTCTTTTGGAAAGTCAGGTTTTACCATCACCTTTTGGTCAACCAGTGAACTGCAGCCCCATTAATTTTCTTTTGGACAGTCTGCAGGTCAGACTTTCTGCAGTTTCAAACTTGTTAATTTTACGTAAAAGCAAAGTTTTTTGTTTTTTGGTGTGTGTGTGTGTGGGGGGGGGGGGGTGTAAGTGCCAAATTGCAACCCAATCATGACGTTGTTCTAGTCTTAACCCAGTTGTACTGATTCTTAAGTTTTGATGCTGTTGTTGCTACATTTGCCAAGTTGCAACCAAGCTGATATTGAAGCAAAACAAACTTAAATGTAACGATAATGGGCATTCATTGTTGTCTCTTGAAGGTGTCCAAGACAGTATTTTCTGGTGCCACACACACAGACACATTCTTCTGAGGATTGCAGTGTTGAGATTACGGCATGAATAAAGTTTTGTCTTCTTTTCACTGGTTCAATAGAAGGAACAGCTCCTGCTTCACCCCCAGTTCAAAACAATACAGCATGATGGCCTTCAGCCATCACATCATCCCACCCAAGTGCAAATGCTGAATGCTTCCAGTCATCCTTTCTGCCCACTGCCATTAGACTGCATAACAGCCAGAGACACAACCTGACACACCACTGACTTGCTCAATCATCATGCTGACCTACTTTTAAAAAGGGTTAATTGTCCGGTATGGACACCTTGTAACATCATAATACTGCTACAACTATTTTGGTAGTTTTTTCCTTTTCTAGCACTATTATAATATCGATCTGACTGTATCCCTAGTCTTCTGTGTTTCTTTTGTATCAATCTGCCCACATAATTCTCCGAGACCCTTCACACAACTTACATCCTGTGTTTGAGTGGCTCCCATCAGGACGCAGACTGCGCTGTCCAGGAGGCAGGACACGGAGGAGGAGAGCCACTTTTGTCCCTACAGTAGTCCAGCATCTAAACTGACCTTTCTCTGCTCCAGCGTAGCAACCTCTCCTTGCTCCTCCCCCCACAGACAGCTCTTCTATGACTGAACTGCAAATGGCACTTTATCTCATCTCATCTAAAGCAGTTTAACTGTGATTGAGCACTGTGGCGGTGCGGTGGCGGAGTGGTTAGCACTATGGCAGCACAGCAACTCATCCTTGGCCGGGGGATCCTGGGTTCGAACCCACCCCCCAACCAACAGTGATCTGTGTGGCGTTTGCATGTTCTCCCCGTGTCTGCATGGGTTTACTCCAGGATTTCTCCGGTTTCTTCCCACATGCCAAAAACATGCAAGTTAGGTTAATTGGCATCAAAACTGGGGATTCTAAATTGTCCTTAGGTATGACTGTGAGAGTGAATGGTTGTCTGTATCTCTGTGTTGGCCCTGCGATGGACTGGCGATCTGTCCAGGGTGTACTCTGCCTCTCGCCCAAAGATGCTGGGATAGGCTCCAGCCCCCCTGCGACCCGAAAAGGATTAAGCGGAAGAAGATGAATGAATGAATGAATGAATAATCACTGTGGCTAGTATTTACATTGTTGTCCGTTTTTGATGTCTTATGTCCTGTATGGTGCTGTCTGTGCCTTTTGATTGCTCTTCAGGGATGAACAAAGTGTATTGAATTGAAATCTGAATTGAATTGTGAGTATTTACAGGGGTACTTGAAAGTTTGTGAACCCTTTAGAATTTTTTACATTTCTGCATAAACATGACCTAAAACATCATCAGATTTTCACACAAGTCCTAAAAGTGGATAAAGAGAACCCAGCTATATAACTGAGACAAAACATTTACTTTTTCATTTATTTATTGAGGAAAATGATCCAATATTACATATTTGTGAGTGGCAAAAGTTTGTAAACTTTTGATTTCACTATTCAATTCAACTTTATTTGTATAGCATCTAATCACAACAAAAGTCATCTCAAGGCGCTAGATACATGAGCACAAATCATAAGTAATTCAGAGAAAAACCCCAACAATCAAACGATCCCCTATGAGCAAGCACTAGGCGACAGTGGGAAGGAAAAACTCTTATAGGAAGAAACCTCCGGCAGAACCAAGCTCAGGGAGGGGCAGTCATCTGCCACGACTGGTTGGGGTGGGGGTGGGGGTGAGGGAAGAAAGATAGAAAGAAGAGACATACTATTCATACAGATAACAACAACATGCAGGTAGAACAATGTTCATACAGATACAATATGCAATGTTGCGTCAAAGCTAGGTTAACCTATGATTACAGCATTTCTATAGACTTTTTAAAGGTTTATTAAGCTAGCTAACAAATCTCATAGGTAGCACTACAAGCAAACCCATGCATAGCTGGACCTAGTGGTGTAATGCCCAAACACTATGCACACTATGCATAATTAGCAGCATCTGGTGTGACCCCCTTTTGCAGCAATAACTGTGACTAAACATTTCCAGTAACTGTTGATCAGTCCTGCACATTGGCTTGGAGGAATTTTAGCCAATTCCTCTGTACAGAACAGCTTCAGCTCTGGGATGTTGATGAGTTTCCTCGCATGAACTGCTCTCTTCAGGTCCTTCCACGGCATCTTAATTGGATTAAGATCAGGACTTTGACTTAGCCATTCCAAAACATTAACTTTATTCTTCTTTAACCATTCTTTGGAAGAACAACTTGTGTGCATAGGATTGTTGTCTTACTGCTTGACCCACTTTTGTCATAGTTTGGGCTTGATTATAGGATCAAGCCCACACTTTATGTCCATTTGTTGTTTTATCTGTGATTATGTATGATTATTATTTGCATTTATTGCCCTCTGTGTTCCCCTGAGTCCTCTGTCATTGTCTGCTGTGTCATCCTGTGTGGTCCTGGGTCTGTGAGCATATCTGTTTACCTATTGTTCCAACTCCCCATGTTTTCCATATCCCTAGCCACTGCCCTCTCTGTGTTACTCCTGTATGGTCGTCATGCATGTTCATTGTCATGTTTCATGTGCATCCCCTGTTTGTGATTATCTGTACAGCCCCATCCATCCTTTCTCCTCACCTGCAACCACTTCCTGGCCACCCATGATTGTTCCCTAGCTGTCTTTGTCTGTAATTAGTCATCACCATATATATACCAGTGTTCAGTGTCTGTCTGGTGTGGCGTCGTCCGTCTGTTTTTCCCTGCCGGTAACTCAGAATCCCTGTAAGTTATTCTGCCAATCATATCCTCATCTGTTTGTGTTTCGGCTCCCATGCTGCTATTTTGTTTGTTCATTTGTGTTTGTTAATAAATAACCATGTTACGCTGGAGTTCAGCCTGCTTTGTGAGTTCAACACCTGCACCTACCGGAGGTAGCTATGACAACTTTCTCTTGAGGTTCAGTTCATGGACAGATGTCCTGACATTTTCCTTTAGTATTTGCTGGTATAATTCAGAATTCATTGTTCAATCAATGATGGCAAGCTGTCCTGACTCAGATGCAGCAAAACAGGCCTAAACCATGATACTACCACCACCATGTTTCACAGATGGGATACGGTTCTTATGCTGGAATTCAGTGTCTTCCTTTCTACAAACACAACACTTCTCATTCAAACCAAAAAGTTCTATTTTGGTCTCATCCTTCCACAAGACATTTTTCCAATAGCCTTCAGGCTTGTCCACATGATATTTAGCAAACTGCAGATAAGCATCAATGTTCTTTTTGGAGAGCAGTGGCTTTCTTCCCTGTCATGGTGTGAAGACAACAACCTCACCCTTAACACAGACAAGACAAAGGAAATGATAGCAGGCATGAGGAAGGAGAGGAGACCTCATTGCCCACTGTTCATCAGGGAGCTTGAAGTGGAGAGGGTGAGCAGCTTTAAGTACTTGGGTGTCTACATCACTGAGGCCCTCACCTGGCCAATGAACACCACACAGCTGGTCAAGAAGGCTCAACAGCGAATGTACTTTTTGAGGAGGCTGAGGAAGTTTGGAATGTCACCCAGGATCCCCGGCAACTTCTACAGCTGCATTGTTGAGAGCATCTTGACCAGCTGTTTCACTGTGTGGTATGGCAGCACTACTGTCTTGGACCGCAGACGCCTGCGGAGAGTGGTGAAGACTGTGGAGAGGATCATCAGGACTCCACTGCCCTCTCTGCAGAGCATCTACAAAAGCAAACTCCACAGGAGAGCTGTCTACATTCTTAAGGACCCCACCCACCCCCAATACAGACTGTTCACACTTCTACCCTCAGGTCGGAGCTACAGAAGTGTGAAATGTAGGACTTCAAGACTCAAAAACTCTTTTTTTTCCCCGCTGCCATCAGACTCCTAAACAGCGGATAGGAGTCTGTAATCATACAGTATGATTACCTCATGCAACCATTTACTGTTTACTTTAGTCACTTTGCATACGTGCAACTGCACTCATTGCTGAAACTGTTTACATTCACTGCTCTCAGTACACATAGGCTGATGTTGCATTAATCTGCACAACATATATAGTATTTGCAGCTCCATTTCTACAGTTTCTATAGTTTTTATTGTTTATATCTTTACTCCTCACTGTGCATATTGTGTATTTTTTATTTATGTTATTCGTTGATTTATATTTTATATTGTGGCACTCATGGCAGAATGAAAAGGAAGATTTTCATTGTACAGGGAAATGTGTTTCCTTACTGTGCATATGACAATAAATTTGATTTGATTTGATTCTCCCTGCAACCCTGCCATGCACACCATTGTTGTTCAGGGTTCTCCTGATGGTGGACTCAAGAACATTAACAGTAGCCAATGTAAGCGAGGCCTTCTGTTGATTAGAAGTTACCCGGGGGTCCTTTGTGACCTCACTGACTATTACACACCTTGCTCTTGGAGTCACCTTAGTTGGTCGACCACTCCCGGGGATGGTAACAATGCTCTTAAATTTCCTCCATTTGTGCCCAATCTGTCTTATTGTGGATTGGAGTCAAAACTCTATAGAGATGATTTTGTAACCTTTCCCAGCTTGATGAGCATCAACAACCCTTTTCTGAGGTTGTCAGAAATCTCCTTTGTTCATGTCACGATACACTTCCATAAACAGTGGAAGTGTATCATGTCTGTCTCAGTCGGCAGGCAGACCCCTCTCACTTCACCGTCCAAGAGACAAACTTGATTCCACGTCACAGTAAAGCATGAGCTTATTTAAGTACTTTAAATGAGGAAAAAAAGCAGAAGAGGTATGTAAACAGTGGAAGCATTTATCGTAGTTTTAACCCGTTGGTAACTGGAACAATAATAAATCGCGTTTTATTTTTCAATCGCAGGGATCCAAGTGCTGCAACACCGATGGAAGAAGTATGTGGACTGAAGGGGAGACTATGATGAAAATTGAAAGCACTATGGTGCTGATGCCTTGGTGCCAAAGCCTTGGCGGAGGTATGCATTTTCGGATCATCACCAAAATGTTATGGGTTCCTCTCTAACCCAAGGGCCACCTCTGGTAAAAAAAAAAAAAATCATCCATGTCCATCCAGTAGTTTTGGAGTACACGCATGCACAATGAAGATAATCTGCAGTTCACATGCCCGTACTGTCAGCAGCAGCCAAGAGTCACCAATCTGATTTTAACAGCTGCAATCCAAACACAAAGAAGAGCATGGTAGCAGACGCTTTAAATGGTGGAAGCGATGGAGGTACGTGAACACAATGACAATCAAGACAAACAGGAGCTTCTGCTGTTTAGTGGCAGAAGAAGAAAACAGATGGGCAAAAAGACGAACATTTGTTCACCCAATACTGGCGGATTGCTCAAAACTTCTCTCTGGTGGGAGTTTCTGGGCGCATGCGCAGTTCACTGAATGTTGGGACTTGTAGTTTTTAGCAATGCTTTAATGAGTATTACCTCATCCTTCCTCTGGAAAACTAAACAGCAAAACCAGTGTGAAAACAATCAATGTGATGAATAAATTGTGTAGTTGCTGAATACGTGTTTTCTTTCAGTAACCACTATTTTATAACAGTTCAGCTTGACATGCTGTAAAAAAATGTGCTGTGTTGTGCTGTAAAAAAGTCGCACTGCCGCCTCTAGTGGCCTGGCATAGTTATTACAATACCTTTTCCCCCAGCTTCATTGACGTTAAAGGTGAGTTAAATTTGTGTTTATTTCAAAAACAAAGCCTTATCTCAAAATTCTAAAAGTCAAGTCAAAAGTCAAGAAAATATGGCGATACAATGATATAAGCCTTTAGTTGCACTTAATTCTGACTGGGTGAGCTGAAAAGCTGGCAACAGACAGATACACACACACACACACACACAGACGCAATGACTGATTACCATATGCCTCCATTTTCACAGAGGCATAATAAAGCACATTTGGTCAAATTTGACCAACTTTTCAGCCCCCCTTCAAATCCTGTCTAAAAGCTGATTTTGACATTATGCATTCATAAAAAGAGGTTTGATCAACTTTATGTACTTCATTGCACAGGCTTAAATACGTAATCCCTTGACTGCCTTTAAGTGAAGAAGCTGTATAATTTGCATCCATGAGCTTCAATGATCACATATGTTTTTGTGAATATTTCACAAGCTGCACTGAGGAAATGTTGGGAATGCTTTGCAAATGTGCTATGTATTGTGCGGAATACCTCATTTGTGGGCATGAATTTGGTGAAAAACTGCATGCAAGAGCACAAGTCAATAGACTACATTTCATAGTTGTGTTTTTATTGCTGTGCAAGGGAGTAATGTAGAGAGCTCGAGCAGAGATTGTAAATAATGCAAATATGTAAAGAAACAAAAGTCTAACCAAAGCACGACACAGAGAACCAAAATCAAGTTGAATATTTCAATACATATTTGGTTTGTATTATCCAATTATCTACCCCAGCCTCCTCACTGCCACAAAATAGTAGGATGTCGCACTCAAACACAGGCTACAAATTTGCCACTGAATAAAATGAAGACAGGGATAAAATGGGTAAATTTAATCTAATTAAATGCATGAGTCAAGGTTATACTGTATGTCAGTGTTCAGTTAAGGAAAGGATTGGGACAATTTTTATGCCCCTAAAAGATAATGCATGTTTTCTGTTTCAGTTCATGCCTCACGTGCCATAAATCCTCTCTTGGATGCATTATTTATGTTATGCCCTTTACATTCTAAAGAAATGTTAACTCCGTCAGAACGGCGAGCGCTTGCCAATCGGTGGGTGATTACACCAGTGCTTGACTGAGTGAGATACGAATACAACCACACACACACACACACACACACACACACACACACACACACACACACACACACACATGCACACACAGAGTAAGCCACCCACACACCAATCTTGGCAGTGTAGAGTTGATGCTCAGTGATTAAAGTGGCATGCTTCTGAGTGTGTCACCTGGGTGCTGCTGTATCTTAAATCAGGACAGTGGGGCTCAGATTGGGTATTGACTGGCCCGCAGAAGTCTCCATCCATCATGCTGAGAAACGATAGCGGCGAGGCTGTCTGATGTAGCCATATACCACTGACGTTACTCACTGCCTGGCTAAGGTGACATAAGGTTAGGGTTATGGCACAGTCCCTTAAATAGTTTTGCACAGTGGCCAAGCAGAGAGCGAGGCGCACAGACGGATAGGGAGCACGTCTCTTGTCAAAGTACGGACAAACACACGTTCTCCGGCTAACACAAAGGCGAACGCACCAAGTGCCGGTTGACAAACATATGCTCAGACTTGCAGCACTTATCATAAGCGATAAGGCTTCCTCGTCTGTCTCCGTCCCGTTGTCTCTCACTCTCAGTGATGCACACACAAGCACAGCAACCGACGTACCACTCTGTCTTGAGGGCCCGAGCAGCATCTTTTGACTGTGTGCCTAATGATAATAAATGAGCCATCATGGGTGGGGAGGGAGGCACTAAGTCATCCCCTTCATCGACAGGAGGAAGACTGGGAGCCCCAAGGTCACCCCACTGTCAGCATCATTCTCCCTAATGACTCCTCTCATTCTCTCACATTCACACATGCATCTACACATATATAAACACACACACAAGACATATTAATGCTCATACACTGCTCATGCCTACATGCACAAACATACAGCACGAGACCATGCGGAAAAACCTGCTTCTGGTTACTATGTCATGTAAGGTGCACCACATTTATCGTTAAGCAACTCCTGAATTTCTGTTGCCATTTAAAGTCATGAGTGGGACTGTATTGATACAAACACTGTCAGTCAATTAAAACATTTATTTGTGATTAACTCGTGATTAACCATAGATACATTGCACATTTTTGTAGGTTGTGAACCGTAAGATAAAGAGATTTTTTTTTTTTTTTCAAATTTGTATCGCTATAACCAACAAGTCTATGGTTTGGAGACGGTGGCACTGACAGAAAGACAGGAGGCAGAGCTGGAGCTACTAAGATTCTAATTGGAAGGGATTAAGAGGGTCAGGATTAGAAATGAATATATCAGAGACAGCTCAGGTTGAGCTGTTTGGAGACAAAGTAAGGGAGGCAAGGCTGAGATGGTCTGGACATGTGCAGAGGAGGAATAGCGGATATATTGGCAGGAGGAAAAGAGGAAGACCCCAGAGAAGATCCATGGAAGTAGTGAAGGAGGACATGGAGAGAGTTGGTGTTACCGAGAAAGATGCAAGGGAAAGAGTGAGATGGACGCAGATGATCCCCTGTGGCGACCTCTAAAGGGAGCAGCCAAAAGAAGACGAAGAAGAAGTCTATAAGAGTTTGTCAGTCTGGGACACCAGTCAGTCTAGGGTTCAGTCTTGACAATTTAATGTTTTAAAAAACACAAATCATACAAACTAAAGCCTCACCGACATATTGGCAGGTTGATATTTTTGACAGATATTTTGACAGATATTAGCTGCTGCATTGAGATCTTCATTGGTTTCACAGCTGATACTTAAAATGTTAAAAAGTACATGGAAATATGTTTATTTTGCTCTTTGTGAATAAGACAAGCATATTTCATTTTTAAAGTGGAGTCTCCAATTTGTTGTACTTGTGTTAATGGTCTTAGGGGCAAATTTACTAACTTGCTGCGCCATTGCAAAACCTTGTTTTAGCGTGAAAAAACTACTGTTGAGATTTACTAAAGGGCACAGGGAAAAATTAGGAAAGGAAAGGTGTGGACTATGTTTGCATCTGACCTCATTGCATATGTATTTGTAGAAGTTGTCATGTCAACATGCAAATTTGGGGGAGTGGAGCATTTAAATGGCTGGCGCAACGTGATTTACTAAGGTTTGCAGTTGTCAGTCTGCTGCTAAATGCACCAGGATTTAACGCACAAAAAATCTTGTCTTAATTCATCTGCACCTGACATGATAGCAATTGTTGGTGTCAGGAGACACCGGTTAGAACCGAGGATGCTTCTCTCTGCCCGTGACTTTATTTGGCATGACAGAAGAACAAATTATATGAATATCAATGGTCTCACAGAGATAAGTGTTATGCTGAACTGGACATCAGCTGGCAGGTTTTTTTAATTTAATTTGTTTATACTGTATATAGCCTACTACATGAATTTGTATCCATAAAATAGGAGCCCTTATACCTGCAGTGGACATACAGATGGTGTCAGCCGATAATGACTCTTTTCTTCTTTTCTTTGGAGGTTAGACTGGGATCTGGAATTTTCCTCAGTGCCCCCTTGCTCTTGAAGTAAAATCTTCCACATTGTCAATTTTCTTCATTTTTTCCCCCTCTATCTATATTTTTATATTTACAGTATTTCTTTTTGCTGTGCATAAAACAGTAATTCTGTTCCCTCTTCTCTCTATTCCTCTCTCCCAGTTCAGGATACACAATATAGGAGGAAAACAACAATGAGATTATTAACAAAAAGAGCGCACAGATCCATAAAAACGTCCCCCGGAATTGCAACACCATAACTCAATGGCATTTATAAAAAAGTTGCAAACTGGGAGACCTGTAGATTTTGTTAAAACAAAGTTATTCACATAATAAAACCCCAGAGTCTCCATCAGACCATCTTGACGGTTCTAGTGTTAATAAAATAAACATGTTGGTCAATAATCAATTTGTTCATGAGTAGTCCTTAATTTATACATATTAAATAAAGGAGTCTGCCATGTGAAATGAAAATCAAAACTCTGATATATGACAAACAAATATAAACTATTTTACTGGGGTTTGCAATTAAACAAAAGCTTAAAAAAAGCTTTAAAAAACTATTATGCTCCTCCACACTGGCTGTGCCTGTGTTGATGACCAGCTTCCTCATCAGCTGTGCCTGTGAGTAATTTTGCTTGCTCTGGGTGGAGAGGTGGTCATTATTGAAATGAAGTGTCTGCGTCTGTGTTCATAATTTTGCGTGTTAGTAGATCACTGGCAAAAATTGGCCACTCCCTTATGCGCGCTGTCTGATTTGGGCACTCGCTAATCTAAGATAAGATAAGATAAGATAAGCCTTTATTAGTCCCACAACTGGGAAATTCCAGGATTGCAACAGCACAGGGATAGCAACACTCAGAGCAACAATCAGAAGGCAAGAAAAAAAGCAAGCAAGCAAGAGCAGCTAATATACATATGTACATATTACTATAAAATATATATATACACACAGACACACAGTGCAGAGCATTGTAGCTGGATGGAATAAATATATGAATATATGAACACACAGTGCAGAGCATTGTAGCTAGATGGAATAAATATGTAAATATATAAACACCCACAGTACGGAGCATTGCAGCTAGGTGGAATAAATATGCAAGTATATAAACACACACAGTGCGGAGCAATGTAGCTAGATGGAATAATATGTAGATATATAAAAACACAGTGCGGAGCATTGTAGCTAGATGGAATAAATATATAGATATATAAATATAAACACACCCAGTGCTGAGCATTGTAGCTAGATGGAATAAATATGTAAATATATAAACACACACAGTGCAGAGCATTGTTGCTAGAAGGGATGAAACAGCATAACCGTCTACTTAGTTATCCTACATGGTATGATTATGTGCCCATACATACAATCTGCACTGCCTTCGTAAATCTTCCCCTTAATGTTACTGTTATTTATCAAAATTTTAACATATTTTGTTGTATTTCAGGACAAAAATTCTATTTGTTGTGATGATAAAACAAGTTTATTTTTAAACACCATCATTATTTTATCTTTGGGCTCAAACATTTTTAAAAAAAATTTTTTTTTAATGGCGCCGGAGGCAGGGCAGCCGTACCAGCAGCATCTATCTATCTATCTATCTATCTATCTATCTATACATAGCTACACATAAAATGATAGGGAAATCTGCTAAAATTTTGTGTGTGCGGAGGGGGGATGGTCATCCGATATATCATTATATTGGATTTTTAAAGCACCAAATACTAGCATCATGTTGGTCCTAAAAACCCTTTGTTAACTGGGCTCTCATACTAAACTTTACTAATTAAAAACATGGAATACAGCGTTTCCGCTGATAACATTTCAGCTTGGCGGTACGCCACAGCAAAAACTCAGCTGCCACGATAAGAAAAGAAATGAAGGAATAATACTCTGCAAGCACATACGAACAATGCACATGACAGTCACCCGTGTGTCGGAGTTCTGGAGCATGCCACCAGCGTGACCGTTCCAGTCGGCAGGCAGACCTATCTCACTTCACTGTCCAAGAGACAAACTTCATTCCGTGTCAGAGTAAAGTACAAGCTTATTTAAGTACTTTAAACGAGGAAAAAATGCAGAAGAGGTATGTACACAGTGGAGGCATTTATTATGGTGTTAACTTGCTGGTAACAGGAACAATAATGAGTCACTTTGCAAACAGGTGTGGTTAGGCTTCATATGCAGGCTAATTGAGGGAAAGGCAAGGGTGACTCATGAATTGGTGAGGATTTACTTCACCAACCACCACAATATTAACTAATTTATGTTCATTATTATGCATCTGGCAAGTTAAAATGACCAAAATTCATGAAGTCAGTGACTTTAATCCATCAACATCCTCCAGTCTTCAGACAAACTAAACCTGTCAACATTTGGATTTCAAAATATGGGAGGTTTTTCCTGCTGTCTGGGTGGTGTGGAGAGTTCTAAAAATAACCCTCTAAAATATATAGAAATATTATAACAGAAATATAAATATTACAAATATTAATATAAATCTATACTAATATAAATATTATAAACTATAAACTATATAATTACTGTATATATAATGTATATATAAATATTATAACAGAAATAACTGCAGTAGTTGTAACAGCTGTTTACATTCCTCCTGACGCTAGCATTAGCTTAGCACTCAGCCACCTCCAACAAATTGTCAGCAGGCAGCAGAGAGATCACCTCGACACAGTCTACATTATTGCAGGGGATTTTAACAAAGCATGCTTAGAGACTGTACTCCCGAAATTCCACCAACATGTTGTGTCCCACAAGAGAGGAAAAAACACTGGATCATATTTACAGCAACATTAAGCATGCCGACAGAGCCACCCCCTCACTCACCTTGGACAATCAGACCATTTCTCCCTGCTTCTAATATCTGCTCACACCCCCCTCAGGAAGACCCCCCCCTCCCCCAACCAAGCAAACAATTAAAACCTGGCCTGAAAATGCTCTCCTCCAGTTACAGGACTGCTTTAGTTGCACAGATTGGAACATCTGAACAGCAGAACCTGGACTCCTATACCAAGTCTGTTCTCTTCTACATTAAATGCTGTGTAGAAAATGTGACAGTCACCAAACACATCTGGGTCTTCCCAAAGTGGAAACCCTGGATGACCAGTGAGGTCCAGGCTTTGATGAGAGCCCGCAACTCAACCTTCAGGCAGAAGGACAGCTCTCTGTACAGCACTGCTGGAGGCAACCTGATAAGAGGCATAAAACTTGCCAAGAATGCCTACAGGAGGAAAGTGAAGGCCTTCCTCACAGACAACAACCCCCAACAGATGCGGAGAGGCATCCAGGCCCTCACCAACTACAGGGGCCAGGGCACCCCAACATTGGCTAGCAGCTTCACTCGGGCAGAGAGCGCCCCTCTTCCCGCCCTCTCTCCCCTCCTTCTCTACAGGAGCACGAGGTAAGGAGGAAACTGAAAGCAGTGAACCCCCGCAACGCTGCTGGCTCTGATAGCATCCCAGGAGCGGTGGTCAAAGCATGTGCTGACTAGCTGGCAGAGATCCTCACCAAGCTGTTCAACCTCTCCCTGATGCACACCACCATCCCCTCCTAGCTTAAGGCCTCCAGCATCATCCCCATCACCAGAAAGTCTGCAACTGACAGCCTGAATGACTACAGACCCATAGCACTCATGTCTGTAAAATGGTAAATGGTAAATGGCATTTACTTATATAGCGCTTTTATTCTCATCTCTTGATGACCAAAGCACTTTACAGATCCTGCTATCCACCCATTCACACACATTCACACACTGATGGTGGCATGCTACCTAACATGGCGCTTCCAGACCCACCAGGAACAAATGGGGGTGAAGTGTCTTGCCCAGGGACACAACAGCAGGATATCCGGGTCTGTAGTCATGAAGTGTTTTGAGCGACTGGTGTCCCAGCACATCAGGGACTGTCTTCCCCCCTCCTTCGACCCCCACCAGTTTGCCTACAGGGAGAACCGGTCCATGGAAGATGCCATTGCCTTCACTCTACACAGAGTGCTGAGCCACTTTTAGAACCCAAGGAGCTATGTGAGGATGTTCTTTGTGGACTACAGCTAGTGTTCAACACCATCATCCCGGACATCCTGATCAACAAACTGCACCTTCTCCAGCCCCCCCTCCCCCACCTGCTCATGGATAAAAAAACGTTCTCACCAAACGCCCACAGACATTCAGACTCGACCCCCACCACTCCTCCCCATTGTCTCTCAGCACTAGCTCCCCCCAGGGCTGCGTGCTAAGCCCTCTACTGTACTTCCTGGATACCTTTGACTGCATTCCAACCCACCCAACCACCATCATCGTGAAGTATGCAGACAAAATCACCTTGGTCGGGTTCATCACTGATGATGATGAGAAGGCATACAGGGCGGAGGTAGAGAATCTGCTGCTATGGTGCCAAGCAAACAACCTGAAACTGAATGTCCAAAAAAACCCAAAGAACTCATATTGGACTTCAGAAAGAACAGACAGGACCACACCCCCCTCCTTACAAATGGCAACCGCGTGGAAACCGTCCCCACCTTCAGGGTCCTGGGCACCCACATCTCCTCTGACCTCTCCTGGTCTGTCAACACCAAGGCCCTGGTGAAGCCCAGCAGTGGCTACACTTCCTCCATGTTCTGAGGAAGAACAACCTGGACCAGATGCTGCTGCTGGCCTTCTACCGCTGCTCAATGGAGCGCATGCTCACTTACTGACTGAGTGTATGGTATGCTGGTTCCACGGCTGAAAACAGGAAGGCTGTACAGAGGGTCATCAACATCGCCCAAAAAATTATCCGCGGCCCTCTGCGCTCCCTGGAGGACATCTCCAAATCCTCCTGTCTCAGAAAGATCAAGGCCATCACATGAGACCCCTCACATCCTGCCCACCACCTGTTTGACCTGCTTCCCTCTGGACGACGGTTCAGATCAACCAGGTCCCACACCTCCAGACTGACAAACAGTTTCTTCCCCTGGGCCATCTGAACTGCAAACAGTCAGAGACCCCACCCCGAACGCTCACATGCACAGAACTGAGGACCTTTTAATTATCATAATAATCACACTTGTCTTTGCACTCTGGACTTTCATGTATATTGACCCATCTTTGAAACCACTACCATACCTGTGTATATTTTTCGATAATCCTGGTCTATTTCATTCAATCGCGTGTTCAATTGTGTGTTCTGCACTCCACACTTTTTTGTTTCATCTGTAAAGTCACTACCATACCTGTGTATATTTCCATAATCCTGGCTATTTTTCTTTCAGTCGTGTGTTTAATTGTGCGTTCTGTAACTGTGTTTTATCTAATCCTCCTTCTCTCATACTTAACTGTGCAGTAGCCTGGTGGGGCACCCACAATTTTGTTGTACTGTACAATGGTACAATGGCAATAAAGCCTGTTCTATTCTATCCTATTCTAACTGCATCTTTGATCATTTTAGTTAATTTATTTCATTAAATATAATTTTATTAATAATTATATTTCTTCAAAATCAGTGTTAAATTACACAACATAAAAATAATTTCTTTGTACGCTGTCTGTGTTTTTCAACTAATTTAAGACAATTTTGCACCGCTGAATCTGAAAATGACATCCATTTCTCTCGATCAGGTCAGATTTTTAAGTTATAACCAGTTGTACAGCAGTTGTACAGTTGTACTGTAAATTGAATAGTAGACATTGATAAAGGTAAGTACATGTAAATTGAATGTTACATCTCTCTCACGTGTACTACTGAACAGACTCAATGAACACATCTCGCAGAATGTACTACCAGAAACCCAGTGCGGCTTTAGAAGTGGAAGAAGCACAATGGACATAATTTTCTGCTTGAAACAGGTTCAAGAAAAGTGTATCAAACAGAACATGCCACTTTATGTAGTCTTCATAGACTTCAGTAAAGCCTTCGATACTGTTTCGCGACAAGGACTTTGGCAGGTACTCAAGAAATATGGCTGTACAGAGAAGTTTGTCAGCCTGATCAAGGCACTCCATACACGTATGCAAGCAAACGTGGCAATGAGTGGTTCAGTATCTAAAGATTTTTCAGTAAGCAACGGGGTGAAACAAGGGTGTGTGCTGGCACCTGCACTCTTCTCGCTATATCTGGCAGCCATGCTTGAGGTGGCCTTCAAAGACACTTCAGAAGGAATATACATTCAAACAAGGAACGAAGTAGACTTGTTCAATGTGGCACAGTTTAAAACCAAGAGTAAGACATTGATAAAGGTAGTAAGAGAAATGCTCTTTGCCGATGACAGTGCTCTTGTTGCGCAAAGTGTGGAAGATATGCAATCTTTAGTGGAGAAATTTGCAAGAGCAGCTAGCCAATTCAGCCTCCAAATCAATATCAAGAAGACAGAGTGCCTTTATCAACCACCAAAGTTCCAATTATCAACATCACTGCCAGAAGAGATCAGCATTGGTACAGAGCCACTAGTCAAGTGCAAGACTTTCAAGTATCTAGGGAGTACTGTTTCAGAGAATGCTAGGCAGGAAGATGAACTATCTCTCAGAATGGGAAGTGCGAGCGCTGTGTTTGGAAACTTGAGGGAGAGACTGTGGAACAATCGACATGTGTCTATCCGTATGAAATGCAAAGTGTACAGAGCGACAGTACTGGCTACTCTATTGTATGGTGCTGAAACTTGGACTGTCTACAGAGTCCAGGTGAAGAAACTCCATGCGTACATAATGAGACACCTTCGAGCTATAATGAACATCTCATGGAAAGACAAGATAACCAACATAGAAGTGTTGAAACGAGCTGGTCTACCATCAATGGAGGACATGTTAATACAGATGAACCTGAGATGGCTCAGACATGTTGAGAGGATGGACCACCAGCGTCTCCCTTGGCAGTTACTCTACTCACAGTTATGCGAGGGCAAACGCAATCAGGGTAGACCTAGGCTCAGATTTAAAGACACTGTAAAAAGAAACTTGAAGGAGTTGGATATAGACAGGAGTTCCTGGCAGCGAAAGGCTAAGGACAGAGCTGTGTGGAGGAATCTGATCAGACCTAAATGAAACAGTCATTGTCGCCCACGACAGACTGCTATGATGATGATGATGACATCATCATTGTTCAAAATTCAGAGAATTTCAAGAAATAAACTAGAAAAGTACTCGGAGAGCGCAGACCTCCACCAAGCGCCACAGTTCCCCCCATACAGTGTTTGTGTGTACGTTTTCAGATTCCTTGACCATGAAAACATATGACTAGCAATTGGATTCACAATGATAGGATTAGTGGTTCAGTAGTTATTCACGAAAATTGCATTTCCATAATGGCGGTTTTCTTGTGGACAGTGATCCGGATCACCACCAAAATCTAATCATCTGTAGGATACCCCATTTCTGACAATCTCTGAAAATTTCATGAAAATCCGTCCATAACTTTTTGAGTTATCTTGCTAACAAACAAACAAGCAAACAAACAGACAGACAGACAGACAGACAAACCAACGCCGATGAAAACATAACCTCCTTGGCGGAGGTAAAAAGAATTTTGCATCATATAAAGCAAAAATACCTGTACATGTAAACAAAAATGTAAAAAACATGTGGCCATAGTTCAAAACGTTGACCTGATTGAGCAAAACCAATGTGACTTTTGGATTCAGCACATAAAAATTGTCCTAAATCAGCTAAAAAAAACTTAGACAATAAATTTGGTGTTGACCAGTGTTATTGTTCTGTTCTGGCTCTGCAAAATTATGGCCAAAAGTTTAAATCGTATGAGAAAAAAAAGGCAAAATTCTACTATAATCTGATTCAAATTTATTTTAAAAAAACCAAACAGTAATTTTGTAAAAAATAGACAAAAATTAGCCATAAAATAATCTACAAATCCACAATAAAGTCTCAAATGTACAAGAAAAGTCAATTTTCCAAGAGGAAAATGCAAATTTGAGGAAAATAGTTTCAAATTTCAATAAATTTACAGAGAAAAGTAGAAAACTAAAACAAAATTGTTATAAATTTTCGAGAAAAACCTCAAACCTTCAAGACTGAAGTCATAACTCAAGTTTTTAAGTGGGTGTTTTTTTTTTTTTTTTTTTACCTTTACTCGACTCAACTAGAAATTTTGCGGTGTCTACTTTAATTATTAATTTCATAAGATAGCACTGCTTTTAGATGAGCAGAGTTTCTGGCTACAATACCCACCTGTGATCATATAATTTAAGTATGTGTGAGTAAATTACTGTTATGAATGTTTTTCCCTTCTCTTTTCTACTCTCTCAATGGAAAGAAGAAGAAGTCAACTATATTGTCATTCAGTCCATACAGCCAATCATGTACAGTAGAACGAAATTACGTTTCTCCTATCTAGAATGTTGATTACATGTAGAATCAGAGGGGCCGCTGCCATGCAAGGCGCCACCACGAACAACTTTTCCTTACCCTATTCTATTATGCTGAGTACCAAGCTAGAAGGCGAGAAGTACCATTTTTTATTCGGTCTTTGGTATGACCTGGCTGGGGTTTGAAGCCATGACCTCCCGGCTGAGGGGTGGATGCGCTACTACTAGGCCACCACTTCAGTGGTGGTAATAAACAATATACAGTGGATATAAAAAGTCTACACACCCTTGTTCAAATTCCAGGTTTTTGTGATGTAAAAACTGAGACCAAGATAAATCATTTCAAAACTTTTTCCACTATTAATGTGACCTATAACCTGTACAACCCAATTGAAAAACAAACTGAAATGTTTTAAGGGGAAACATAAAAAATAAAAAAAACTTACAATAACCTGTTTGCATAAATATGCACACCCTTAAACTAATACTTTGTTGCAGCACCCTTGGCTTTTATTACAGCACTCAGTCTTTTTGGGTAGGAGTCCATCAGTGTAGCACATCTTGATGTGGCAATATTTTCCCACTCTTCTTCGCAAAAATACTCCAAATCTGTTGGATTGTGAGGTTGCAATGACCTCTTCAGATCACCCCACAGATGTTCGATCGGATTCAGGTCTGGACTCTGGCTGGGCCATTCCAAAACCTTAATCTTCTTCTGGTGAAGCCATTCTTTTGTTGATTTGGATGTGTGCTTTGGGTCATTGTTGTGCTGAAAGATGAAGTTCCTCTTCATCTTCAGCTTTGTAGAAGAAGCCTGAAGGTTTTTTGCCAACACTGACTGGTATTTGGAACTGTTCATAATTCCCTCCACCTTGACTAAAGCCCCAGTTCCAGCTGAAGAAAAACAGCCCCAAAGCATGACGCTGCCACCACCATACTTCACTGTAGGTATGGTGTTCTTTTGGTGATGAGCAGTGTTGTGTTTGCACCAAATATACCTTTTGGAATTATGGCCAAAAAGTTCAACCTTGGTTTCATCGGACCATAACACATTTTTCCCACATGCATTTGGGAGATTTCAAATGGGTTTTTGCAAAATGTAGCCGGGCTTGGATGTTTTTCTTCATAAGATCTTGCCACCCTACCCCACGGCCCAGACATATGAAGAAGACAGGAGATTGTTGTCACATGTACTAAAGAGCCAGTACTTGACAGAAATTCCTGCAGTTCCTTCAATGATGTTGTCGGCCTCTTGGCAGCCTCCCTGACCAGTTTTCTTCTTGTCTTTTCATCAATTTTGGAGGGACCTCCAGTTCTTGGTAATGTCACAGTTGTGCCATAGTTTCTCCACTTAATGATGACTGTCTTCACTGTGTTCCATGGTATATTTAATGCCTTGGAAATTCTTTTGTACCATTCTCCTGACTGATATCTTTGAACAATGAGATCTGTCTGATGTTTTGGAAGCTCTCTGTGGACCAAGGCTTGTGCTGTAAGATGTGTCTACAAAAATGTCAGGAAAAGCCTACTTGAACAGCTGAACTTTATTTGGGGTTAATCAGAGACACTTTAAATGGTGGCAGTTGTGTGCTGACCCCCATTTAACATGAGTTTGAATGTGATTGCTTAACTGTGAACACAGCCACATCCCAAGTTATAAGAGGGTGTGCATATTTATGCAATAAGATTATTGTAAGTTTTTTTATTTTTTTTATTTTTCCCCTTAAAAGATTTCAGTTTGTTTTTCAATCGGGTTGTACAGGTTATAGGTCACATTAATGGTGGGAAAAGCTTTGAAATGATTTATCTTGGTCTCATTTTTTTACATCACAAAAACCTGGTATTTGAACATAGGTGTGTAGACTTTTTATATCCACTGTACATATTTGTGTCATTTATGTTAATCCTGACAAAAAATCAGGTAGGACAAAACTTAATACTTGGTATTTTCTAACCTGTTTCTATACCACCATAGACAGAGAGAGACCCTGAATAAGGCAGGGCTCAGAGAGGGAAAGGTGAGGCAGAAGATAGGAGCCAAGAAGAGGAAAGTGTTCAAGCAGAGGGTGCAGGAGAAGTGAGACCAGAGGGAGGACAGAAAGATCATACCAGTAAAAAGCCCACACACAGGACGTCTGGGTGGACTCCAACTGGCCCAATATTACAAGATTCATGACTTGGTTGTACAGTACTTCAAATGGTAAGTTGCAAATGCAAAGTTACTGTCCAAAATATCAAAATAAATAGTATATAAATATGAATAGTATAAAATTAACATGTTCCAGTTACAACAGTGTCGTGTGTTTTCAGACGTCCCCCCCCCCCAAATAAAAATAAAAATATGTTGTCACTGCACCAAGGTCTTTAAGCCAGAGGAAACACAGGAATAATAAATTCAAGAAAAATTCCAACAATATTTATACAGTTCAATTACAAGCAGCAACATGCAAAAATGAGCACACAAGAAACTAGAAAAGCACTCAGAGAGTGCATACCTCCACCAAGGCTCCTTCCATCCCTCATGGATCACCTTCAAAATGGAATGGGTTTGTTTTAGAGGATTCTTGCTAACACAGTGTGAGAAGATAATGTTGTGTCTGGATGTAGACCCAAAAGTACGAGGCCAGGTGTACAACTGAAAGCACGTTTATTAAAAGGTATCACACACCACACTACAACTGCCTTGCAGGGGTGATGGCGAAGAGGACTGCCTCTCCTGCCTACTGGTCTTTATAGGCACGGGTGGTGGCAGAAACGGAAGTGCGTGCCACCACACTGTGCCTCTCCCCAATTTAGAACCCGAATCACGTATTAAAATAATGGAAAACAATGTACTATAATAAGCCTACCACATTCACACCAAAGAAACTAAAAACTAGGGGGACGGGTGGACTACCGTCCCACCCCACATGGCAAGGCGGATTATTCTGCCGCCTGTACTAAATAAAAGCGCATTCATAAACTAAAATTACCGCTGTGTTTCCTAAACTAAACAAAATGTATAAAATAATCCCCAGAACTACATAAATATATAAACAACAAAGTACTCATTCTTTTTTTTTTTTTTTTTTTAAAGACATGCACTCAAATGAACATGGGGTAATCTCAAACCTATTACCAGAAAAAAAAAACAAAAAAAAACTAACAAGACAATTTCCACAACTTAACATATAGTCGTGTGAAAAAATTAGGACACCCCATTAAATATTCAGTTCTTTATTAAGAAATGTTCACATATCTATATCTAACCTTGTTTTTGTTTTTATTTGCATTTTTTACATTTATTTTAGCCATTTTAAGTGGGAATGAATGTGGGGGTGTGTCCTAAAACAGATGTGGGGTTTCCTAATTTATTCCTCACTATTTGTTTAGAATTGTATTTTACAGAAAATTTGAAAATTTAATTTTCAACATTGTTTAGTTGTATTACATGAATCTCCCAGTATTTTAAACACTGATATTAAATATCCATATGTCCAAATATGTAAAAAAAAACAACACACACATATGGGCTTATGCAGGGTGTCCTAATTTTTTTTTAACATGACTGTAATACACACGGCCAAGGGAAAAGGGAGAAACTAGCCTGTGGTGTCGATCGGTGTCGATGCCTCCCAGGCCGCAGATGGTCGCATCAACACCAGTGCACCTCCTCTTCCTCACCGTCAGGTGTCTCTCTTGTCCAGGCCCACCACTCGCAGTCTCCTCCCAGGCACGCCGCAGCTCATTCAGGTGCCTCCACAAACCGTCTGACAGCTGAAGATAAGCGTCATCCCGTTTGGCCACGATGCACAGCTACCCTTGGTGCTCCTCAGACTGCTGTTTCGCCCGTACACGCCGTGATCGCCCCTCCTCCCAAGCCTGAACCAGGTTCACGACTCCCAGAGGGGTTCTGTTCAGCTTGCAGGGTCTCTGCCTGGCACGGGGTTCCTCCATGCCTAACCGTCTGGCCCCGATCTCTTATAGATCCGCTGTGGCCATCGCCGTTCTAGCCCCATGTTCACTGGGCCATTTTAGCCGAGCTCCGGGAACAACTGGAGCCAGCTCCCCGGTGTCGCTCGTCGTTTCAGGCACCCCGCCGTGCCGCTCAGTACCCTCATCCAGGGAGACTTGGGGTCTGGCACTGGGACCCTCCTGCAACGACTCTGAGCGAGACTGGTCCTGCTCGCCTTCTGGGGTGCTTGATAGTTCCTCATCCCACACCGCATCGTCCTCCACTCTCGGAACCGGCTGGTCTCACAGTCCACAGCCCGACCACTCCTCCCCAGCACCACTCTTAATGGCGAAACCCAGACCATAAAAAAGGTAGCAGCCTTGTTATCGCCACGGGCCGTCACAATGAACTCAAGATTGGACATCTCCACCGATTTGTACGGGGCCGTCAGTCTCAGTGCTCCCACTGTGGCCAGCCGTTCTCCTCCATAGCCACAAAGCGGCGCTTGGTCACCTACAATCCTGTAGTGCAGGAAGAATTTTCTCACCGTAGCCCAATTCAGCATGGAGCCCTCTGCTCACGTATCAGCAACAGCACCTCCACATCATCCGGCTCCACCGTGCAGAACGTGTATCTGTTGGTGTTTGGGGACACAGTGTGGACAACCGTCGGGGTGGGGGGAGTTGATTTCTTCTGCGGGCTCCCCTCCTCGGACATACGGCACACCCTGGAACAGTGGTTCAAGCGGCCACACCTGCCGTACCACTTCTCTCTCACCGAACAGTCCCTGGCCTTGAAACGGTGCTTCACGGACCCGTAGCCCAAACACATGGGCTTCCCCGGGGCAGACCTCAATTCCACAGTGTTGGCCTCTGCAGCGTCATCCTCCACACTCCCATCGCTGTCCGGGTCTCCTACTTGTGTGGTAACGGGAGACTCCAGCTATTGGTGTGAGAAATGCTCACTTAGCTCCCGTGTCAGCCTATCCGCTGCCTCCAGCTGTAGAGCTAACTCGATGGCCCTGGTCAGCGATAAGTCACCCGGAAAAGTGAGCAGCTTCGATCTTATTGCAGCGCTGTTGGTATGCTCTCCCAGCTGGTCGCAAACCATCTTCTCCTCCAACGGTCTGAACCGACACTCACTAGCCAGTAGCCTCAAGTCAGCTACGAACTGCTGAATGGGCTCGCCCACCTGTTGGTGGCACTGCCGAAACCTGATTCTCCAGGCGATGACGTTGTCCAGGGCGCGAAAATGGTGCACCATCAGCTCAACCACGTCCTTGAAGCTGTCAGAATCACCGAGCATGCTCAGAATTCGCTGGCCCTTGATACCCAAGTTGTGCACCACCAACGCGTGTGCCTTCAGCTTGTCCATTCTGCCCAGGTTTAGTGCCACCATGTACGTCTGGAAAGCGGTGTACCATCTCAGCCAGGGAACAGGTGGCTCGCCCGGGAGTTCCAGAAATGCTTCAATACCTCCTTTATCCTCATTACCAATTGTTGTGTCTAGATGTAGACCCGAAAGGATGAGGCCAGATGTACAACTGAACGGACGTTTATTAAAAGGTATCACACACCACACTATGACTGCCAGGCAGGGGTGATGGTGAAGAGGACAACCCCTCCTGCCTGCTGGTCTTTATAGGGATGGGTGGTGGCAGAAACGGAAGTGCGTGCCACCACACCGTGCCTCACAAATAAGAGCACAAGAACAAGAACAATATAAATAACTATATAACAGATAAGAGCCTTGGTGGAGGTATGTGTTCTTGGATCATCAGCAAAATGTTATGGGTTCCTCTATAGCCCAAGGAAAATTTCATCCAAATCCATCCAGCAGTTTTGGCGTAATCCTGCTGCACAAATACAAACAAGGTCCTTGGTGGAGGTATGCACTCTCAGATTATCACCAAAATTTAATAGGGTCATCCTTGGCCAAAGGGCTACCTCTGGTGAAAATTTCATTCAAATCCATCCAGTATGTTTTGGGTAATCTTGCTAACAGACTAGGGCTGAAATGATTAGTCGACGTTATTGATAACGTCGACAATAAAAATTTGTCGACAAATATTTTTATTGTCGACAAATCGTTTAATTATAAAGTTTGTATGCATGCCGCAATTCAGCTGTAACCAGAAGGAGCAAGCTCCATTTAACTGGAACTGCAATGCAACTGCAATGTAATGGGGTGGCTGTGGCGCAGGGGTAGTGTGGCCGACTACTGATCGGAGGGTCAGGGGTTCGATTCCCGCTCTGTCTGCAGTCTGCATGTCGAAGTGTCCTTGAGCAAGACACTGAACCCCTAGTTGCTCCTGGTGGGTCAGGCCAGCTCCTGTGTATGACAGCTCTGCCACCATCAGTGTTTGAATGGGTGCATAGCAGGATCTGTAAAGCGCTTTGGTCATCTAGAGATGAGAAAAAGCGCTATATAAGTGAACGCCATTTACTATTTGCATGACCGGAACTGCTGAGGGCAGTAGTGCCTCTGTTGTCTGGCACGCGTGAACAATTTCCAGCGAAGAAGAAGAGGAGCACAGCATGGCAAAGTGTGTATTGTGTTTTGTTTTTGCTGTTGTTACAGAGTTTAAGCGCAAAGCAAATGTGCGGTTAATGTTAGTTTACCTGTTTGAGATAAGCTCTCTGGTTGCTGAGGGTTGAGCTGTCATGGCTAACGTGTTGAATGCAGTGACTGAATTGCAGGAGTCGCTATCGCTTTTTCATCTTTGTTAATATTAGCCCTAATTCTGAATATTAGTTACACTGTGTTACACTGTGTCCAGCTGAGACAAAATAGCATTTAAATGCCTCCCGCCCACAGGAGATGGAACGTTAAGAGGTGTTAAACAGCAGCTGAGGTAAAATATGCAGCCCCAACAAGAAGCAGAGATGGTGGACATGAGAAAAATAAATGTGACTAGTCGACTACATGAAAAAAATAGTCGTTAGCTTAGTCGACAGCTAAAATAATGTTTAGTTGCAGCCCTATAACAGACAGACAGACAAACCACCCTAATTACATAACCTCCTTGGCAGAGGTAACAATAAATTAGTATGAATGTATTAAATGTGGCAATGAAAGTCATTTTTGCCATTTTTAAGCTTGATTTTGAAATTCTGCATTTTACAGCCCTTTCAAGCTATTGAATGCCACATGGTCTGGCGACCAAGAAGGACATTCTTGAAGTGATTTGTTCCTTTTGGCTTGCTGTAGAATCGGGTGAGTTGTCAAACATGCTACCCTCCAGGCTGTTTCTCTCCTGCAGGGTAAATGCTATCTGAATCTTATCTGAATCTGGTAATCAGTAAACGGGGCCGGCACGCACTGGCTGATGGAGACGAGTAGGCTGAGGGTAACAATCGCAGATCTCGTCTGCAGTAATCTCACATGGCTTTAAAAAGAATGTGTGTTAACTTTTTGTTGATGCCAAAACTTTAAAAGCCCTTACAGCCACTTGTAACTACATTGTATTCTCAGCTACAATTGAGAGGAAAGTATTTTAGACAGGAAGGTAGTAATCTTTTTCCCCAGAAAGGCAGCAATTTCATTATACTCTATATATAAAAAAAAAAGATGGACATTGGAGAAATGGCATCATCAGTCAGATGCTCACCTTAAGACAGGGTTTAACCACTATTTGTACCCTTAGCCCTTCCCGTATGCCCTCGCCTTCTCCTTCCCCTACCCCTTGGGCTTCAGAATAAAGTTACAAGAGGTAGTGGTTGAAAACTTCCCTTATGGAATGGACCACTGCTTTAGAACTGTGTTAACATCATCAGTAGTCACTGATGGCATTAGCATAAATAGAAGCGTCCTGTTTTCTCCAGAAAAAAAAAGGAGTGGGGGAGAGAAGAGTCTTAAATTTATGAGAAAAAGTCTCAAATTTAAGAAGGAGTTGGACATTTTCAAGAAAGAAAGCTGCAAATTTACAGAAAAAGCGTCTTAAATTTATGCAGGAAAAAAAAGGCAAATTCACCAAAAAAAAAAATTATAAGAGAGCTGCAGTTTTAAAAAGTACAAGAAAAAATGCATTAATGCAGTGAAAGGAACAAACAGGAGCTTCATGCTTTTTTAAAATCAATCACATTAAACTAGGTAAAAATATTTGTTTCCCATTACAGTTGCAGCTATTGCGTGCATGCGTGTGTGTGTGTGAGTGTCAGTGGGGTGTACTGTCAGGTGGAGTGGCCACCCCAGGGATCTGATTGCTGGGAGGTGCTGTGGGTTGAGGCGTGCCTGTCAGGGCATCATTGGCCCCTCCATTTCTCCAGGCTTGGCCACAAAAACATTCTGCCATGGATGGAGCTGGACTCCACGGTGGACCAATATGGGAGAAACTCCTCTGTGAGTGAAGGCGGACTCTACCGCAGGGCAGTTACACCACGACAGGTCTGGTCCCTCACCCCACGGTTCCTCCCACCACACCCTGATTGGGGAAGGGGGGGGGGGCTCGGTGACAGACATCGAGTGCAATCTCTGCTCCATACAGTATATATCCGGCATATATGTTAACAATAAATAAATAAATCAAATGTGCAGGAAGTACTGAAGAAAATAAAATGCTTTATTTTTATAAGTAGTGCTGTTGTATAATTAGGTTTGGTTGACACTAGTGTCGGCGGCTGAGTGCAAATCCACATCATGGTGAACAGTCACACTAGTGGTATATGATACTGGTTTACTACACCTAACGGAAATGATGATTGATCATTAAAGTTTAGGATTTGGACACATGTGCATGAAAGGAGTGACAGCAAGAAAGCAAAAATTTTAATCTGAAATCTGAAATATCCCCTCCCTGGATCGCCACATTATCATGGTGAAGGGGCTTCAGTGCCCGAATGATCCCAGGAGCTATGTTGTCGGGGGCAACTTGGCCCTGGTAGGGTCTCCCAAGGCAAACTGGTCCTGGATGAAGGGCCAGACTAAGACCGGTCCAGTGGATTTCTATGAAAAATATTACATCAAGGATCCAATGTACCCAAAAGGAAGCACGTGGGTCCACCCTCCTGTGGGCTCACCACCTGCGGGAGGGATCATGGGGATCATGGTGCTATGTGAACTGGACGGAAGTCTGGGCTACTCAGCCCGGACTGATGCCCCTGTGACCCAGATTCCCGGATAAGTGGTAGAAGATGGATGGATGGATGGAAAATCTGAAGAATGTCACAAACAAATATGATCTAAATGAAAATAAGAATCCCTGGAAATGTTCTTTACAATCTTAAATAAACAGGGGCAACAATTTTTGGAGACAAGGGAACATCAAGACCAAACATTGCTTTGTGTGTGCGCAGTATTATTTGCTTCAGCTGTTTCCTTCAGAGAGTTTGAAGGCATGCGGAAAGTTACATCATTCTAGAATGAAAGACTGTAAATTTGAAAAGTTAAAATTGCCATTTCTCTTCCTTTTTTTAAAACTAAAAATTGATTTCATCAGTCAGCTAAAAAAATAAATAAGTAAGACAAGCAGTACTTTTGGCTTTTCTGATTTGACCCTTGCACTCTTCACGTACAGAGTTAAAAGCATCACTGACCATATTTTTTTCTCCTGCAGTGAAACAGAACCGGATCAGATCAGGAAAGGGGGAAGACAAGCTTTGGATGACTGCAACATGTCTCTATAACCCCGCTGACCCTCCTGACTCCCATCCTTCTCCCTAATGAGCCGCCATGCACTGCCGTCTCTTAGCTGCACGGATCACAGTTCAAACCCGCGGAAAGGGGGACGAGTCAATCCCTCCACCAAGAGAGACAAACTAAATCAGTGAATGTTATTAATGCCATACTGAAAATGTCAGTTTGTGCAAGTGGGGGAGGCATCAGCAGACACGACAGAGAAATGAACAAGAAGGTAGCGCCTTTTTTTCTTAACGGTGGGAATTCATTTTCACACGCGCGCACGCACGCTCACACGTGTACGGCCCATGCACACATACATGCAAGGGCACATGTGCACGTTGCTCGCATGCAGTTGCAAGTTTAGGCTAGAGCGGGAGAAACCTAATTTGAACCACATTGAAATGCATCTCAATTAAAAAGAAACACATCGAGGTGCCAGGGGAGGAGAGAGATGTGAGAGAATGGGAGGGAGGAGCGGGGTGTGAAACAGTGTCTGAGAGTATAGAGTAATAGAAGGATGGGTGGGCGGGGGGGGTATGAGCTCAACTGTATCTGGCAAGGGAAGAAGAGAGGGAGAGGGAAACAGAGGGAGAGCGAGTGTATTTTCATCTCCCTCTCTTGGAAAAACATCTCATTTTGGGATGAATCAGATTTACAAAAGGGTGTTAGGAGGTTGAGGCGCAGCTAAAATCCTAACTAACTTCAACCTCGTTATTATCACCACCTCTTTGGTTTGGTGCCAGCACACTAGGGCTGTCCCTGCTCAGTCTGTGCATGTGTGTGTGTGTGTGTGTGTGTGGGGGGGGATGTGTGTTTGTACACAGATATTTTTAAGCCCAAGGCCATGTGCCGTAGTGTTTGACAGAATGGGTGGAAGTACAAGACACAATAAGGTTTTTTTTACCCAACTACAGATATGACTGCAGGCTCGCAGCACTGGGGCCAATGCTTAATTCTCTCATTTGTCCGCGTTCGAAATTAGATAATGTGTCCGAGTAGTGTATTTGAATGTGTGTGTACGCTGTTACGTGTGATTTTTGTGAGTGTGCATCTCAGAGAACAAACAACAACAGGAGGGAAGAGGCAAAAAAAGGACACCCAATCTGTCACATGGAAAATATCAGGATTTGTACTGAATGCCTCTACCATTTTTCATGGGTTGTCATGTTCTCAAGACTGTGATGGTTCTCTTAACCAACCGTGTGAAAAACATCCACAAATACAAACAGAGCCACACTGTTGAACTGTCAAAAGATATTCAACTTGTGTCCTTCTTGCCTTTGCCTGAATATATTAAAACATGTCTTCCAAAGAATGTAATAAAAGGGAAATTGAGTCCAGATTGCCATAGCCATGAGGTAAATTTACCTACCTACCTTCTCTACTGTGACTGATAATCAGATGATCACATAAAAAATACTCTCATCATGTTCACGCCTGCCATCAGTGGCACAAAAATCACCACATCATCAAAGAATACATTTTATTTTCAGTGGACCAAAAGGGAAAAAAGTGATGGGGGTCACGGAGGTTAAATGATTGGCTTATTCGATGATTGCCTGGCCGGCGTCTACAACCAGGTTCAGATTCTCTGCTGAAACTTATGTCAGAATCCCAGACAGGAACTCATCTAAACACAGTGCAGGAGGTAAATTGAGGAGGCGTGCCACAGGACACTTTCCCCATTGAAATACATTTCTCCTTGATATATTATTTTACCTTAGCAGGAAACATGACATCATTTCTGATGATATAATATCCACAGTATACCCACTGGTGCCACTGCATCTCCTGCTGAGTTTTCAGCCCCGCCTTTTTTTTTTTGTGGCCAAGAGTTAATATAGAAGACTAAAATATTCTTTTATCACAGGCGTGATCTCTAAGTTAACTTGTATTTCAAGCTCAGGTCTGTATGGAGATGGGCTATTGCGGACACCATCACAGTTTTGGTTTTAGTCTTACTTTTAGAATTGTTATACCCTCGTTAAAGTGGACCCTCATGTCACCTGATTTATAAGCTACCTTCATATGTGTTTTAAGTCCATGGTCTTGTCTGGTCAATCCTCTTAGCCGCCCCTTGTTTGTGCTTACAGTTGTGGCTTAGCTAAGACAAGCAGTGGCCTTCTTTCTCATAAACCTCGCGCTGGTGACAAGCATGTCAAAGCCACGGGAACCGACCGTGTATCAGCGAGGACCCTGACAGCTAAATATATAAATATATATATAAGCTGAAAGAAAAACTGCTTACATGGGTTTTCCTTTTCCTCCAATACTTTGAGTTAGCATAATCTCTCTCTCCCTCACACTGTCTCTCTCTCTCTCTTTTTCTTTATGCTCACTTTTTCTCTTTGCACACACATGACCGAGCAGAGCCAGCTCTTGCACACACCCACAGATGAGCCAGGTCACACATTCTTCGGTGCACGCCTCACAGTGACAGCCATACTGTACTTGCACACACACACGCAAAAACCCCAACATCCCACACATTAGTAAACTACTCAAACAACCTCTGAAGGCGCTCTGTCTTCTCCTTTGCGTCTTTATGGCCTCTCAATCTGGCCTTGATGACATCACTTACGAGCCTTTAAGCGGCCCTCTGCTGTGCACGAGCTGACAGATAGAGCTGTCCTTACATTAAGAAGGGACTCTCTCTATTAGTGCAAATGGTGGCACATAACCAGATAATCGGCTGTGGACAGCAAGTGTGGCTATGTGGGAGGTGAGATGCTAACGGATGGTGTGTGGGAGAGTAATGTTTTATGTCGGAGGAAGTGTGATATCTCCATTATAGACAAGCCTAATTGATAAACAGGACAATAAAAGCAGCAAATGGGCCCGTAGATTTGTGCCTACAGCACAGACAGCAGTAGTAGGATGTCACTATATTTATAATGGGTCATAATGGCAGAGACAATAATAGCATATTAAGTAGAGGCTTTAGAACAGTATCAGATAATGTCATCATTGTGGAGGAATAAAAGACTAATAAAATCCCTCTCATAAAAACGGGGGGAAAGCGGTGCTTCCCTGAGGGATCCCTCAAATGTTTCTTTCTTCTCACACTCCCAATCTCTCCCCCACTTCCCAGCCGGTTGTATTTTACTATCACACCGATCTGTGACATGAATAGTGACAATAATAGGAGCAGTTATCATAAATTGACAGATTTAATTCCCATGCATGGAACTTAAAGAGTAAAAGTGAGCAGAGGAAAAGCTCAAATTCCTCATTAGTTTTTTGCTTCAATTATTTTAGGGTCATAATTAAATAAAGAGAAAAGTAGTTGGGTGATTAAGACACGTTGGTTCGGTTAATCAGGACTACTGTGAAATGTTTTTTTTTTTATTATTGAAATGCAGCCTGTGCAAAGGATAAAAATCGCTGCAAAAAAAAAAAAAAAAAAAAAAAAAATCAGCCCAAAGTGTGCTTACCACAATATCTGGATCAGCTCTCGGTGTACGGAGAATCCCGAGGAGTTTCCCGTGTCTTTCTTCACCCCAAGTTGAAGACGGCGGTGAGCCGCGGTCCCACAGTCCCGACTGAAACTGCAAAGAGAAAGAGCAGGTGAGAGCACGCGCAGGGGGGGAGACGAGCGCGCCAGCCAGGCAGGCTCGCGCGGCGAACCAGGTCAGTTGCTCCCACCCGCCCCGGAAAAGTCCATCAATAATTACTCACGTTTAGCTCACTAATCCGGGGCTGCGCCTCTTAAATGAGACGAGGTGACCACCAGAGAGTGAAAGAGACGGTAAAGAAAAGAGGACCGGGCAGAGCAGCAGCTGTCAGATTTGACTTCAAACTGATGCTGACGATGCGCGCAGAGATAAGCTCAGGAGGAGAGAGAGAGAGAGAGAGAGAGAGAGAGAGGGAGAGGGAGAGGGAGAGAGAGAGGGAGGGGGGGGATCCAGAAAAAAAATCCACTCCAAAGTTTCTCCTGTAGGTCGAGATGTGAGCACGGATCATCTTTGCTAAACAGAGTGAGCACGTTCACAGCCTCAGAGCCCAAATGATGCAGCTACAACTGAGGTGAGTTTGGCTCTATAATAAAATGCTTCATCAATTGTAATAAAATTACCAATGCACTGCACAGCCCATAGACTGCTTTACTTAAACACAAAAGCACAAACACTCACATATTACTGGCAAATAAATCTTACTCTGCTACTTACTGCCTAACATTATTCTGAATAAAAGTTAGACAGCGTGCTTGAGCGCAGGTGGAAGTGTCTTTTGTGAATTATGGCAATTATCATGCCTGGAGCAGTGACGTGTGGTCAGGGGGTTATCATGAAAAAATTAAAAAAAATAAAGAATTATAAATATATTATTATTTGTCATCTAATTTGTCTTGTAGGTCTAAATGTAATTTCTGAATGATTCCAATCATTGCAACAATATTTATACCGTGGATATAAAAAGTCTACACATCCCTGTTCAAATGCCAGGTTTTTGCAAGCACCGAGATAAATCATTTCAAAACTTTTTCCACCATTAATGTGACCTATAACCTGTACAACCCAATTGATAAACAAACTGAAATCTTTTAAGGGGAAAAATAAAAAATAAAAAACTTACAATAGCCTGGTTGCATAAATATGCACGCCCCTAACTAGTTGAGGATTTAGGTCGCAGAGCCGCACCATCTGCATGCACCCTCTGGTGGCGAAGATTTTTTTTCAAGAAAATATTCAGTTTAGATATCAGAAATTCCAAAGGCTGTAACTTGAAAGTGGTAAGAGATAATGGCTTACTGTCAATGAGAAAGATGTAAAATAAGATGCAAAGTTTATGACAGGAGTAAATTTATGTATCTAATTTGCATAATGTGATGGCAGCCTGCCCGTGTGGTTTAGTCTCTAAGCCCGGCGGAACTGCTTTTACTAATAGGAGAAGGGGCGAGGGCGGATCTCTGGCGCCTTAAAACCAGATGCTTCGGGTAGATGGTGGCTCGTCAACCTGGGAAGGTAGCCCATCTAGGGGAAGGTAAACCCTGATTTCAAACCTCCGCTGCCTTGCGGCACACCCGGTCACGAGAAAGGCTTCGGGAGTCAACCCTGAGAAAAAATCCGGAGTCAGAGCCCCTAAGGCAGTTCTCTGTTGTGCTCAACATCGTTCTGGCAGCTCCTGCGATGGCGCTGGTGCCAAACTATAGCAGCCCTGCTGTTTCTTTGGATTCATCAGTGGCGTGGAGAGGGGGGACATGCTGCATGGGTAACATCTTGTCCTCCATATCTTCCTGCCCAGGCTTGAATCCTACCAACGGCCAACGCTGGAAGGTAGAACACCAGTGCGCATCGGCCTGTTCAGCCACAGGCGGTGCTGTTCCAGCAGAGTAGATGTTTAGGATTCTCTTCCATGGTCATCATAGACCGACGGAGGCCGACAATGGCAGCCACATCAGATTACATAACTTTCCATCAAAGTGGACTTTGGACATATTTACACAAAAGATGGTTTTGTTTTTTTTGTCTTTGTCTTTGTTTTTGTTTCTTTGTTTTTTGTTATCTTATCTTCAAAATATATGAACCAGAAAATCAGCAGAATATAAACAAACTGATAAAAAAACATCAGACCTACTGCTCGTCATGTGTCGCCATGCGTCCGTGTGCTCATCCGTGTGCTCACCCCAGTCCTTATTTTGTCTTCTGTTGGTCATTCTTCTGTCGGTCAGCTTTCTCTCCCACATCCAGAAACAATCACGTTTATCTTCTCATTTATTCCACCTCAATTTCGGTTAGTTTACTCCATGGAACTGGTAGTATTGTCATCTCCGTCATGTGCAGCTTTGTCAATGGCAGACTAACTAACTAACTAACCTGCACTTATATAGCACTTTTCTAGTCACAAAGACCACTCAAAGCGCTTTCATTAATACTAACCCTCTATTCTAAGGGCCTATAGGAAACAGATATCTAGGGACAATTTAGAACAGCCAATTAACCTAACATGCACGAAAAGTGCTCCGCTCCGGTCCATCTTGTGCTGTCCAGAAGGTAAATATTTCCTTTCAGAAGCTAAGTAATCCCTTTTAGAATCATAGTTGGCAAAATTTGGAGCAAATCCTTCCTCCCTGTGGAATATATGTTGAGCAATTATTTATACATCTCTTTTTCTGCACCCCGGAAGTGATATCAGATTCAGCACGGTTCTGGTTTTGCTGATCTCGGTCCTCCAGTGCAGACCAGTAAGCTATATGTGTCTGCCATCTAGTGATGTGAAATGCTTGGTACACCTGGGTTTATTTTGGTTTTTTTTTCAACCGCTAGTCCAGCAAAAGCTAGCGGTACTCAAATACTTTGCAAGCAGTTTCATGAAATGGTCAGTCAGAGAGCAACTCATACCGGCTCGGACATCACCTGGGTTAACAAGGTCAGGAGTTCCTGGCAGCAGAAGGCGAAGGACAGAGCTGCGTGGAGGAATCTGATCAGACCTAAATGAAACAGTCGTTGTTGCCCCCGAGATAATGACCAATCATGTGACAGACACAGATCTGCGACACCAGCTACAAGACAGGCAGATCATGTAATCAAATGTAATCTTTAAGTTAAACCACTTTGTTGCAGCACCTTTGGCTTGTATTACAGCATTCAGTCTTTTTGGGTAGGAGTCTGTCAACGTGGCACATCTTGATGTGGCAATATTTGCCCACTCTTCTTTGCAAAAGCGCTCCAACTCTGTCAGATTGCGAGGGCATCTCCTGTGCACAGCCTTCTTCAGATCACCCCATAGATGTTCGATCAGATTCAAGTCTGGACTCTGGCTGCGCCATTCCAAAACCTTAATCTGTCACAACTCGCCACTCCCAGTCATCTACCTCAGCTGCGCGCACACCTACGCCTCATCAGTCACGAGCTATTTAACCCACTCGGCCCAGAGCATCGGTCTGGAGCCGTCTGTGTAACTACGCTCTCAAACTCTCCGCAGGATCATTCCTTTCCATCCTGCAGTTCCTCTCATCAGCACATAAGCTGTACCTCCACTCACCTGTCTCCCAGTCTCTCCCCTGTGCACAGGTGGATTCCCTGGCAGCGGATTCCCCCCGTCTTCGCCATCTCCTCACCTCTCTCCTCCACTCCTTGTCGTGTGCGCAGCAGGGCGCTGTCTCCCAGGCAGGAGATCCTTTGCCAACGCCAGCCACCTTTCCACCTGCAAGTAAGCATCATTCAGTATATCTCTCCCGCTTAGTGAAGCTGTACTCATCCCTCTATCTCTGCTCTTCCCATAGGGTTGCCTGGCTGCACGGTGTGCCACTCTGCCCCCAACGCTCCTCGTTCACCCACAGACCATATACGTACATACCGCATACACGCACTCACTCACTCCTTGTTGTTGAATAAAGCTGTTGAATCTTACCTGAGCCTGCGTGCGTGTTTCCTGGGCCGATAATTATGTCAGTACGGCTCCAGCAGGGCGGCCCAGCGGACAGCGGGCTCGCACGCCGTCTTTCCACCCTTGAGGCTCAGGTGGATTGGATAGCTCATCAACAACAAGTGATATTAAACCAATTAACCACAATTACTCACCGGTTGGACCGTCTCGACCCCTAGCAGGCGTTCCCCCTGGCTCAACATGGCGGATCAGCTCCGGCTATTTCCGCGGCTGGCCAGCCTAGCTCGGGAGCGCCTACCCGGCTCACTCCAATCCCCACTCCCACATGCTTCAACGGGAAGCTCGGTGAAGCGCGGGGGTTCATCCTGCAATGTGAGTCGGTGTTTCAGAATCAGAATCAGAATCAGAATCAGAATCAGCTTTATTGGCCAAGTATGCACAACACATACAAGGAATTTGACTTTGGCTAAAAACTTGCTCTCGTTGTTCAGGTGGAGGATTTAAATAAGGATTCAATGACAACAGAGTATGTACAGTAAATTACAGTCTGTCCACGTTTCTATAAAAAGATGCAAATATATACAGGGATATATGCAGTTATTTACTCAGACTAACCACACTTTGCAGAAATATATGAAAAAATATACAGTCACACAGTATTTCAATGTGAACTCAGATTCAGTGATATAATGTGAATGAAGTAAAAAGCACTGTGAGAGTTATGTGCAATGTAATAATGGATGAAAAGTCATGAGTACAGCAACAGGTAGGACTAGGTGAATGTTAGGAGTTCATCAGAGTGATGGCTTGAGGAAAGAAACTGTTCCTGTGACGGGTGGTTTTGACCTTCAGTGATCTGTAACGACGACCAGAAGATAGAAGTTCAAACAGTTTGTGGCCCGGGTGTGATGGGTCAGCACAGATGTTTCCCGCCCGTTTCCTGGTTATGGACCGATATAAGTTCTCAATGGAGGGTAGGTCGGTACCAATGATCCTCTCCGCAGACTTAACGATCCGCTGCAGTCTGGTCTTGTCCTGTTTAGTGGCAGATCCAAACCAGACAGTGATGGAAAAGCAGAGGACAGATTGGATGATGGCGGTGTAGAAGACAACCAGCAGCTCCTGAGGCAAATCAAACTTCTTGAGCTGACGCAGAAAAAACAACCTCTGCTGGGCCTTTTTCCGGACAGTGTCTATATGGGAGGACCACTTCAGGTTTCGGGAGATTGTGGTACCCAGAAACTTGAAGGAGTCCACAGTGGACACTGTGCTGTTGAGGATGGTGAGTGGGGGGAATGAAGGGGGGTGTCGCCTGAAATCCACAGTCATCTCCATCGTTTCAGCGCGTTCCCGGGGATTTCCCCTCAGATCACAGCCGAATTGGGTACATGGCTAACCTCTTGGAGGGGCGAGCGTTAGCCTGGGGTTACGCTGTCATGGCGAAGCCCAGCTACGCAAACCTCTCCTATGACCAGTTCGTGCGAGATTTTCTCGAGGTGTTCGACCACTCACGTCGCGACAGCGTCCTCGCCGACCGGCTCCTTAGCCTTCAACAGGGTAGTCGGTCGACGGCCAATTACGCTGTTGACTTCCGGGTGGCAGCGGAGGAGGTTGGCTGGGGTGAGGCTTCTCTCTGCAGCATCTTCCTTCGCAGCCTCAGTTCTGGTCTGCGGGATGAGTTGGCCAGCCGGGATCTCCCGGGGCGGTTGTCCGAGTTAATTTCCCTGACAATCAGTTTAGATAACAGGCTGTGAGAGCAGGCCGCCGAGCGGAAGTCCAACAGCCGCTCGCACGGATTCCCCGCCCGCACCTCTCAATCTCGCCCCCTGGCGTTACCCGCTCCGGAGTCCGCCGATGAGCCAGAGGCAATGTTGGTCGGGCGAACCAGGCTCCCCCTAGTAGAGAGACAACGCCGCCGGGAGCTGGGCCTCTGCATGTATTGCGGAGGCAATCAGCATACCGTGGAGCATTGCCCGATCAAGCTAAATGGGGGGGGGGGGGGTCCGCGAGTCACTGTAGGGGGCCTCACGGACGCCAACCAGCTAAATCCCCTCTCCAATTGTTTGTTGCCCATTAGGTTCTGCCACAACTCCACCGGGCACCTCACTCACGCACTGGTGGACTCGGGGGCAGAACAAAACTTCATTTTCAAGAGCCTGGCAACCCGCTTGGGCATCCCCTGTCAGCCATTGTCAGCTCCCCTTAACCTCGTCACCCTCTCCCGTTCGCCCCTGGGAGTGGTGACACATCGCACCAGGCCGGTGCCAATCATTGTCTCAGGCAACCACCGAGAGGACCTCAGCCTATTCGTCCTGTCTACCTCAGCAGCTCCCGTCATCTTGGGTTATCCGTGGCTGCGCCTTCACAATCCCGTGCTTGATTGGCAGTCTGGGAGTGTCCTGTCGTGGAGCTCGTTCTGCATGAGCACCTGCCTCCAGTCGGCGGCCTGTGCTCCATCCCCTCCTCTTCCTGCTCCTGACTCCTCTCCTCCGGACTTCACCCTGGTGTCTCCGGAGTTCCATGACCTGGGGCTCGTTTTCAGCAAGTCCAAGGCGATGTCTCTTCTTCCTCACCGCCCGTATGACTGTGCCATAAAACTCCGCCCGGGGGCGCCATTACCATCTGGCCGCCTATACAGCCTTTCTGCCCCGGAACGAGAGGCCATGGACACTTACATCAGGGAGTCGCTCAGCGCTGGGATTATTCACCCCTCCTCGTCTCCTCTCGGGGCCGGGTTCTTTTTCGTCTCAAAGAAGGATGGGTCCCTGCGTCCGTGCATCGACTTCCGAGCCCTGAATGACATCACGGTGAAGGATAGATACACCCTGCCTCTCATGGACTCCGCCTTCCACTCCCTCCAGGGGGCCACCTGGTTCACCAAGCTAGACCTCTGCAGCGCTTACCATCTCGTTCGGATCCGGGAGGGCGATGAGTGGAAGACGGCCTTTCACACGCCCAGCGGTCACTTTGAATACCTGGTTATGCCGTTTGGGCTCACCAACGCCCCCGCCGTCTTCCAACGGCTCATTAACGACGTCCTGCGAGATTTCCTAGGGGTCTTCATCTTTGTGTACCTAGATGACATCCTGATCTTCTCCAGGTCTCGGGAGGAGCACCAAGCCCACGTGAGGCGGGATTTGCAGTGCCTGTTAGAGAACAGACTTTATGTCAAAGCTGAGAAGTGTGAGTTCTTTGCCAAGACAACCTTTTTTTCTGGGTTTTGTTATCTCCCACAATCAGATCCTCCCCGACCCCACCAAGGTCAAAGCGGTGGTCGAGTGGCCCACTTCTTCTTCCAGGAAACAGGTGCAGCAGTTCATCGGCTTTGCTAATTTCTACCGCCACTTTGTGCCCAACTTCGGCGCTATCATCACCCCTCTGACCCGCCTCACCTCACCCAAGGTGCCCTTCCAGTGGACCGAGGAGGCAGCGGCCGCATCCGAAACCCTGAAGACGGAGTTCTCCTCCTCCCGAGTCCTGACCCAGGTTGACCCCGCGCTGCAGTGCTTGGTGGAAGTGGACGCGTCTGATACGGGGGTGGGGGAGGTTCTGTCCCACCGCTCACCGGTGGATGGAGTTAAGCGTCCCTGCGCCTTCTTCTCCCGGTGCCTGTCGGCGGCCGAGCGGAATTATGATGTCAGCGACAGGGAGCTTCTGGCTGTCAAGCTCGCGCTGCAGGAGTGGCGTCACTGGCTGGAGGGGGCAGCTCAGCCTTTCATGGTCTGGACGGACCACAAGAACCTGGAGTATCTGAGGTCAGCCAGGCGTCTGAATGCCCGCCAGGCGCGCTGGTCTCTGTTCTTCGCACGGTTCCGGTTTACGATCACCTACCGTCCAGGCTCCAGGAATGGGCTGCCCGACGCTCTGTCCAGACAGTTGGCTCCTGAGACCCCGAAGGATCAGGACCACACCATCCTACCCAGCTCGTGTGTTGTGGGGGCGGTTTCCTGGTCCATCAGGGACAAGATCCGAAGGGCGCAGGAGACCGAACCAGATCCTGGCGGCGGCCCGGCTGGGAGGCTCTTCGTTCCATCGGCGGTTCGGGGGGATGTCATTCACTGGGCCCACACATCCAAGCTCGCTTGTCATCCTGGCGTCTCCCGACTGGTGGACCTCCTTCAGCGCTCTTTCTGGTGGCCCGGTCTACAGAAGGACGTCGCCAGTTACATCCAGGCCTGCCCCCAGTGTGCTACTAACAAGACCCCAAACTCCCCCCCCCCCCCTGTGGGGCTGCTCCATCCCCTGCCAGTCCCGGGCAGGCCCTGGTCACATATCGCTCTGGACTTCGTTACTGGCCTCCCCGTCTCTAACTCTTACGACACCGTTCTGACTATTGTGGACCGATTCTCCAAGGCCGCTCACTTTGTGCCTCTCCGGGGTCTCCCTTCGGCACGGGAGACGGCCGACCTCCTTGTCCAACATGTAGTCAGGCTGCATGGGATCCCAATGGATGTCGTATCCGATCGGTGGCCCCAGTTCGTTTCCCAAATGTGGAAGTGCTTTTGCAATGCCCTGGGGGCCACGGTGAGTCTCTCCTCCGGTCACCACCCCCAATCCAACGGGCAGTGTGACCGCGCCAACCAGGAGCTGGAAGTTGCCCTGCACTGCGTCACCTCCTCCAATCCATCCTCCTGGAGCTCTTACCTGGCCTGGGTGGAATATGCCCACAACGCAACACTGTCATCGACTATCGGGATGTCCCCCTTCCGGGTGTCGTTGGGCTACGACCCCCCCCCCCCCTTGTTTCCCGAGCAGGAGAGCGAGTTAGCCGTTCCTGCCATCCAGGCACACCTGAGGAGCTGCCGGAATCTGTGGACCAGAGCGCGCGAGGCGCTTTTACGCACTGCGGCGCACAACAGCACCACGGCTAATCGCCACAGGAGGCCGGCCCCCGGTTACCAGGTGGGCCAACAGGTCTGGCTTTCGGCCCGGGACGTTAATCTTAAGGCCGAGAAGAAGAAGCTGGCGCCACGCTTCATCGGTCCCTTCACCATCTCCAAGATTATCAACCCGGTGGCTGTGCGTTTGGCCCTCCCCCCCTCCCTCCGTGTTTGCCCCACGTTTCACGTGTCCAAGATCAAACCCGTGATCTCCGACCCACTCTGTCCTTCTCCTAGGGCACCGCCCCCTCCCATGATGATCGACGGCCACCCAGAAAGGGGGGTTGCATCCATCCTGGACTCCTGGCGTTGAGGTCGTGGGCTGCAGTACTTGGTGGATTGGGAGGGGTATGGCCCGGAGTGGAGATCCTGGATGCGCTTTTCCTTTGTGCTGGATGAAGATCTCATCACGGAGTTCCACTGGGCGCACCCGGATAAGCCAGCGCCAGGAGGCGGTGCTCGGGGGGGGGGGGGGATACTGTCACAACTCGCCGCTCCCAGTCATCTACCTCAGCTGCGCGCACACCTGCGCCTCGTCAGTCACGAGCTATTTAACCCACTCAGCCCAGAGCATCGGTCTGGAGCCATCTGTGTAACTACGCTCTCAAACTCTCCGCAGGATCATTCCTTTCCGTCCTGCAGTTCCTCTCATCAGCACGTAAGCTGTACCTCCACTCACCTGTCTCCCAGTCTCTCCCCTGTGCACAGGTGGATTCCCTGGCGGCGGATTCCCCCCGTCTTCGCCATCTCCTCACCTCTCTCCTCCACTCCTCGTCGTGTGCGCAGCAGGGTGCTGTCTCCCAGGCAGGAGATCCTTTGCCAACGCCAGCCACCTTTTCACCTGCAAGTAAGCATCATTCAGTATATCTCTCCCGCTTGGTGAAGCTGTACTCATCCCTCTATCTCTGCTCTTCCCATAGGGTTGCCTGGCTGCACGGCGTGCCACTCTGCCCCCGACGCTCCTCGTTCACCCACAGACCATACACATACCACATACACGCACTCACTCACTCCTTGTTGTTGAATAAAGCTGTTGAATCTTACCTGAGCCTGCGTGCGTGTTTCCTGGGCCGATAATTATGTCATAATCCTCTTCTGGTGAAGCCATTCTTTTGTTGATTTGGATGTGTGCTTTGGGTCATTGTTGTGCTGAAAGATGAAGTTCCTCTTCATCTTTAGCTTTCTAGGACCCTCCAGCTCCTCCAACCCTGAAGGTTTTGTGCCAACACTGACTGGTATGTGGAACTGTTCATAATTCCCTCCACCTGGACTAAGGCCCCAGTTCCAGCTGAAGAAAAACAGCCCCAAAGCAAGATGCTGTCACCAAAATACTTCACTGTAGGTATGGTGTTCTTTTGGTGATGAGCAGTGTTGTGTTTGCACCAAATATACCTTTTGGAATTATGGCCAGAAAGTTCAACCTTGGTTTCATCGGACCATAACACATTTTCCCACATGCATTTGGGAGATTTCAAATGTGTTTTTGCAAAATGTAGCCAGGCTTGGATGTTTTTTTTCATAAGATCTTGCCACCCTACCCCATAGCCCAGACATATGAAGAAGACAGGAGATTGTTGTCACATGTACTAAACAGCCAGTACTTGCCAGAAATTCCTGCAGCTCCTTCAGTGTTGCTATCGGCTTCTTGGCAGTCTCCCTGACCAGTTTTCTTCTCGTCTTTTCATCAATTTTGGAGGGGCGTCCAGTTCTTGATAATGTCACAGTTGTGCCATATTTTCTCCTCTTGATGATGACTGTCTTCACTGTTTTCCATGATATATTTAATGCCTTGGAAATTCTTTTGTACCATTCTCCTGACTGATACCTTTGAACAATGAGATCCATCTGATGCTTTGGAAGCTCTCTGTGGACCATGGCTTGTGCTGTAAGATGTGACTACAACAATGTCAAGAAAAGCCTACTAGAACAGCTGAATTTTATTTGTGGCTAATCAAAGGCACTTTAATTGATGAAAGGTGTGTGCTGACTCCCATTTAACATGAGTTTGAATGTGACTGGTTAATTGTGAAGACAGCCACATCTCCAGTTATAACAGGGTGTGCATATTTATGCAACCAGGTTATTGTAAGTTTTTTATTTTTTTTATTTTTCCCCTTAAAAGATTTCAGTTTGTTTTTCAATTGGGTTGTACAGGTTATAGGTCATAATGGTGGAAAAAGTTTTGAAATGATTTATCTTGGTCTCATTTTTCACATCACAAAAACCTGGTATTTGAAGAGGGGTGAGTAGACTTTTTTATATCCACTGTATATTTAAAATTGCCAGATCTGCACATTTCCTGTTCAAATACAAGGGAGAGAAGCCAGGTGAAGCAGCAACAAATGCAGCCTCAAAAGGATTGCGCAATCCTCCACAGCCTGGTCAGAGCTCAAGCAAGATGCACGTTCCTGATGACAGCTCTGTGTATATCAAAAATGTAATGTTTGTAGGCGCTTTTATTGCGTATCCTCCTTTTCCATAGTCTATGTAATGTACTTAATGTCTGTGTTTCACATATTTAGTCTTTTTAATCTGACGTAAAACTTTAATTAAAAATCACAGTCAGAGGCTGTGCAGTACCATTGCCTCAATGAGGGGGACATGCTTGAGCACCATAGGCACAGGAGTTTACTTGTTCTTCTCCTACGCCTAAAGATTTAACTACAGATAAAATCAGAAAGTCAAGTGTGCCGAGGACTCCATTTGTGCTTCTATTTTATGCAGGCTGAAACTGGAAGATTTTATAGTCAAACTTAAAAAATTCTCAAAATTGGGTATTCAAACAAAACTGGCAGTAATCTTGATTGAGACAGAGAGATTTAAAAGAAGACAAGGAGGACTTTTACAACAAAGTCATTGAGATTTTTGTCCAGAGGGATAGGTGGATGGATTTCATTTACAAGTAAAGGTAAGACCATGTATACTTGTTTTATATGGGTATGGTGGGGGGTGCTGAAAAGTTCGTAGGCTGACCATGACTAAGGAAAGCCATCCTGTCTGACCCCTTCCATCCAGCCCACCACCTGTTTGACCTGCTTCCCTCTGGTAGACGATATAGGTCGATCAAAGCCCGCACAGCCAGGATGTCAAATAGCTTTTTTCCCTGGGCCATTAGAACACTGAATATGCATAAACTGCAATGACATTCTGGTAAAATTCTGTAAAAATCTTACAACCATTCCCTGTGCAATAATTTATTACTCTTACAGACGTGGACAGAATTGTTGGTACCCCTCTGTTAATGAAAAAACCCCCCACAATGGTCACAGAAATAACTTGAATCTGACAAAAGTGGTAATAAATAAAAATTCTATGAAAATTAACAAATGAAAATCAGACAACGTTTTTGAATTGTGGTTCAACAGAATTATTTTAAAAAACAAACTCATGAAACAGGCCTGGACAAAAATGATGGTACCCTTGTTACACAACCTTTTGAGGCAATCACTGCAATCAAACAATTTCTGTAACTGTCATTGAGACTTCTGCACCTCTCAGCAGGTATTTTGGCCCACTCCTCATGAGCAAACTGCTCCAGTTGTCTCAGGCTTGAAGGGTGCCTTCTCCAGACGGCATGTTTCAGCTCCTTCCACAGATGTTCAATAGGATTTAGATCAGGGCTCACAGAAGGCCACTTTAGAATAGTCCAATGTTTCACTCTTAGCCATTGTTGGATGTTTTTAGCCGTGTGTTTTGGGTCATTATCCTGTTGCAAGACCCATGACCTGCGACTGAGACCAAGCTGTTTGACACTGGGCAGCACATTTCTCTCTAGAATACCTTGATAGTCTTGAGATTTCATTGTACCCTGCACAGATTCAAGACACCCTGTGCCAGATGCAGCAAAACAGCCCCAGAACATAACAGAACCTCCTCCGTGTTTTACAGTAGGGACAGTGTTCTCTTCTTGGTATGCTTCATTTTTGCGTCTGTGAACATAGAGCTGATGTGCCTTGCAAAAAGTTGCAGTTTTGTCTCGTCTGTCCATAGGACATTCTCCCAGAAGCTTTGTGGCTTGTCAACATGCAGTTTGGCAAATTCCAGTCTGGCTTTTTTAGGATTTGTTTTCAACAGTGGTGTCCTCCTTGGTCGTCTTCCATGAAGTCCACTTTGGCTCAAACAACGACGGATGGTGCAATCTGACACTGATGTACCTTGACCTTGGAGTTCACCATGAATGTGATTAGAGGTTGTTCTGGGCTCTTTAGTTTACCATTCATATTATCCGTCTCCTCCTGCGGCCACGTCCAGGGAGGTTGGCTACAGGCCTGTGGATCTTAAATTTCTGAATAATATGTGCAACTGTAGTCACAGGAACATTAAACTGCTTGGAGATGGTCTTATAGCCTTTACCTTTAACATGCTTGTCTATAATTTTCTTTCTAATCTCCTGAGACAACTCTCTCCTTTGCTTCCTCTGGTCCATGTTTAGTGTGGTACACACCATAGGCGCTTTTCCGCTTGGAACCCAAAGGCCTCGTTTGGCCTTGGACCGAACAGTCCTGTTCCGGCACTGGTGGTTTTCCACAGCACAAGGCTCACTGTAGTATGGGTGGGAGAAGGAGGGAGTTGGAGGCGGGGTTTTGAGGGAGTTGGAGGCGGTGCTACACTCCCCTTGAGGCTGCGCCATTTTCCCTGGACCAATTAGTAGTCCAAGAGCTATTTAATATAATTTTGGTGGTGAGGCTGCTGTGTATTATTATGCATTACTCATCTCATGTAACCTTGTGCCATTGCAATGACGCAATTTTTTCGTATATTTAATGTGGACGTGTGGATCTTTAATATCACAGTTACAAGTACTGGGACAGCCATCTAATAAAAAATATCTTACAAAATTACAAGTCCACATTTTCTTTAAAGTGTACTTGTTAATGCTGAGTACAGAATTGGGTGAGGAGCACCAAAACAGTTGTTGCTGTACACCCCACACTCACCCGTCCTTACAATGGCTAAGTTGAATATTTTGTGCAGATAAAACCATTACCTGGGTTGGCAATATGAACATTTCCAAATACAGAACTTAAAATATTAGGCGTCCCTGTTGTTGCACATGGATATAAAGCTTGGTCAGTAGTGGCTGGCTTTTAATGTATGTGTCGGCAGTTATTGGACTCCATAACACACTGCAATGACTAATTTTTCCCAACCTTTTTAAGGATTTTAAGACAGTGTAAAACTTAGTAGTAACAGACAACACATGATGTCAACAGTCACGGGTTTATTCAACGTTATTAACACTGGTCATTGATTAATGTACAGTATATACATAATAATGTTTGGGAAAACGGGTCACACACGCCGTGCGAGGGTTTCAAAGACTGCCATGAGAGTGTTATTGAGGGCAGCATTCTGCGCAATTTCCTCCCTTCGTACAGCAACTTCGGCTTCCCTGGACTGACGGACCTCATCCACAAGCAGTGAATTGAGTTCCAACTGTTGCCGCTGGAGCTCCCTCTGCTCACGTTGATGTTCCTGCTGAAGCTCCATCTGTTCACGGTGCTGTTCCCTTTCTGCTTCTTGCATCGATGCAAAAATAGTTGAAAGGTCTTGTTTTGTGTTGCTCCGCTTCCTCTTACCTACAAGACAGAAACGTGAGCTGGTGTCAGTAAAATCAACCTCAAAACATGTAGCAGTACATCCCCAAAAATTAATACAAAAGTTAAATATTTTTGGACACATGTCAGAAAGTGAGACCCATATATTATACAGAATCACTAATCAGACAGTGAAGTATTGTTACATTTTAATCATTTATTGGCTCACAGCGCATGAATATCCAAAATTACTTTTCTCGAAAAATCGATGGTTATGTTAAAAATAGATATTAAAAAAGAGGAGTGTTCTCAAAAGTATGAGGATTTATGGAGAAACGGATTTCATTTTCCAGCTGGAGTGACCATCGCCCCACAGTGCCTAAACAATCAAAACCTGGTGCAATGGACAAGGCATCACTGTGTTTGATTTGGCCAGGAAACTCTCCTGACATAAAACCCATATGGATTGTCAAGATTATGACAGATACCATCTTATATGACTTTCACTGTCTTTTGTGAGTCACAAAAAACACACTGTACCATGACGTTGCAGTTATTTTGAGATGTACCTGTACAAGGGACACACACTGGTGAAAGTCAAGTGCTGGGTTTGAAAAAATTACTTTTTTTTATGAGTATCACAACTGTGTACTTGTACAATACATTTAGTAAAAGCTGGGTTTATGTTTCAAATGCCTAGCTTTTTATGGTGGTCAAAAAATTCTAGAGGTGACCCAAATTCTGTGGTGGAGAGACCCAGCTGGTCTATCATCTCTGAAGAGCTGGAGCAGGTGGCTGGGGAGAGGGAAGTCTGGGCTTCTCTGCTTGAACTGCTGCCTCCGTGACGCGGAGAAGTGGTAGAAGATGGATGGATGGAAAAAATTCTGAATGCATTTATACAGTGGGCTCAACTGAATCATGAAAATGAAGCACGCTGACTTTCAAATAATGAGTTTTGTGCTACAACAGCTCATTAGCTTTTCCATGCCTGTGATTAAATATGCAATTGCATTTTTTTTTTTTTTTTTAAACCGTGATGGCGAGCTATCTAGGGCGGTGACAGCTACGATCCACTCGTGAGCCACGATAACGGCGTGGGACTTGTTATTTATTTATTGTTATACATAATTATAGTTAGCATGAAACAGGCTGGATAAGGTAAAAACATTAATGTCAAGAAAAAAAACACTTACCGTCTGTGGTTAACGTAATTGTCGCCGAGGGGGTCCACTCCCAGCTCCGGTTTCCATCAATTTGGTCCATGAGATCGAACCACTTCCAATGCTGCGGTTCGCCCCGCTGCTACTGTTATGATCCTTTATGGATCGGTACGAAAGTGCAACATGTAAAAAAAAAAAAAAAAGACAAAACTTTTAACCAGGATTACAACTAACTATTTCATCAGATATTGTCAACACAAAAAACAACATACAAGGACGGACATAGCATTAAGCTAGGTCATCGTTTAAACACGATTAAGTTTTCGTCTGTCCTAAGTTAACTTTCCACTGTTGGAAAAAATAACATAAAGCATGAATATCAGATCACTCACCGTCCTGTATATCACAATATCACGGCTTCAACTGCTGAAGTTGGGTGCGTCGCGGCTGCACATTCAATTCAATTCGGGTGGCTGGGTCTAATTCCCGGTGCGTCTCCGTGTAATTTCTGGTGCGTCTGTTTGTGCGCACCACTGCAAGTTCAGTCTGCTTCCCTCTGCATTCTCTCATCAGCCGAAACGCACAGGAAACTCTGCTGGACTGCGGTGTTGGATTTCTGCTGATTTCTGTTAAGCCATTCTCTCGTTGTGGTTTATAATATCACTTGTTCGCGGGCTCACTGACGAAAAATTGCAAATGGCGACCAGCAAGCGATTCAGGAAAGTCAGTGTAACGCCCACGTAACGCCCACTCTCATGATGCTACGCACAGACCAATGAATGGCCAGCAGTGGCGTGACGAAACGGGGCCGGGAGCCTTCGGACCTGCTTTTTACGGTGCCGAAAAAAGTGTCAGTTAAACTGGAACTGTTCCGAAAAAGGGAACTGTGAGGCCTTTGGGTTCCGAGTGGGAAACCGGACAATGGAGGCCGATCGGGGCCAAACGGGGCCTTTGGGTTCCAAGTGGAAAAGCGCCTCATGTCAACAAACAGCACAGTGACTACTTGTCACCCTTTAAATAGGCCGACTGACTGATTACAAGTTTGTAGACACCTGTGATGTTAATTAGAGGACACATCTTGGTTGAACATATGGTCCCTATGGTCACATTATTTTCAATCTTTTCTAGGGGTCCCATCATTTTTGTCCAGGCCTGTTTCATGAGTTTGTTTTTTAAAATAATTCTGTTGAACCACAATTCAAAAGCATTGTCTGATTTTCATTGGTTAATTTTCATAGAATTTTTATTTATTACCACTTTTGTCAGATTCAAGTTAATTCTGTGACCATTGTGGGGTTTTCTTTCATTAACAGAGGGGTACCAACAATTTTGTTCACGTCTGTAGGCTGCATTCACACCAGGATAGTCCGGGGGTCTCGGTTCGACTGGGCGGGGAATGCTGAGAATTTTCACACCTTTGTTTGGTTTGGTTTGCATTTACACTGCAGCGGACCAATCTGCCTGGACAACGTCACGCAGTTACAACAGCTGCTTGTTTGAGGCGCTGTAGCCGAAACGACCACTGACAAGGAAGAAAAAATCTTTGCGAAGAAAAAAAATCAGGCTCATCTATTGGCCAGGACCGAAAACGGAAATCCGTTTCCTTCAGCCGGGTTGTTTGTCCGCCACAAATGACACATTTTTTAACTTTTCTCCTCGGCTTTCTTTGGTAAAAGGATTTCTCAGATTTACACAGTTGTCTTTATTGTTATTTTCTAACCAAAATGTACTACGCTAAATGCCATTTCCTTTTCTCAGAGTATGTGTTGCTATGGTTACACAAACGCAGAGGGGCTCTTCTGCCCTTTGGTCCACTGGATACTCCATTTGGATTCACACTGCAAGCGGACCACACCAGACTTTGTTTGCAAGAGAGCTGAGACCCCCGTTTTCAGGGGGACCGGACTTCACTTGTTTGGTGCACACTAGAGTTCCAACACGTGTTCAGACTGCACCAAATGAACTGAACTATCCGGGGAAGCCACTGTTTGGTCCTTTAGTCCGGACCAAACAGTGGCCGTCTAAGGGTGCTTTCACACCTAAATTTGTTTGAGTTGGTCTGAATCAGTTGACAAGTTTGTTACTTTGTATCATTTTCTCCTTGGTTCGGTCCCTTTCACAGAGGCAAAATTGAAAAAAAATGTGGTTTATTTTTCAACATAGTCTCCCCTTTGGTCTAAACACTTCTTCCATTGATGTTGCAGCACTTGGATCCTTGAGGTATAGAAGCTCTCTTCTTGATCCTCAACAACATAACTCCTTCTTAGTCAGCCTATGAACTTTTCAGCCCCCCTCACACTTGAATTTGTATTGAATTGTGGAGCTACAGGGCACACAGCAAATGCGCTGTCTGAGCCGCTATAATTTTAATTCTTTCTTGGCCTGAAACAAGTAGTCTATAATCAATTTTGCCCCCCCCCCCCAAATTTGTCCGTAAAATAGCAATACATTTTATTTGAGTAGCCAAGGATCTTTGCACTTTGTTTATATTCAGGAGAGTTGAATGAAATGAAAATATGGCGGCATGGAGTTAGTCAGCAGAACGTTAACTGCCTATCTGCAAAACAAAAGCAACTGGAGTGTACTACAATTTCTGCTTCTTCCCTTCACAATAAAAGCTCTAGACATGCATTGCAGAACAGAACTTAAATTCATTGCACATTTTATCAAGAGGTAGTTCAGTAAAATGCCTTGGTTGTTTTGTTAATAAATTTATATAATCAAATTTTATAATGTACAATTAGCAAATCATAAAACATGCAAACTTTTAATTGAAATTAAATTCAAGCTTATGTTATTGTGTTCATACAGTATATTTGTAAATCTGACCTTCAAAGGGTCAGTGCCTCACCACCCACAAACCTCACCGCACGTCACTGGCCTAGAGTAGGGTAAAGTCTGCAGAAGTTGTAGGTCTACTCAAGTAAAAGTATTTTTACCTTAAGTATTGTCACCGTATTACTCAAATGTAATACCATCCATCCATCCATCTTCTACCACTTTTCCGGAGGTCCGGGTCGTGGAGGCAGCAGTTCAAGCAGAGAATCCCAGACTTCCCTCTCCCCAGCCACCTGCTCCAGCTCTTCAGAGAGGATACCAAGGCGTTCCCAGACCAGCTGGGAGACATAGTCTCTCCACCGAGTCCTGGGTTTGCCCCGGGGTCTCCTCCCAGTGGGGCGTGCCTGAAACACCTCAAGTGGGAGGCGTCCAGGAGGCATCCTAATCAGATGCCCAAACCACCTCAACTGACTCCTTTCAATGTGGAGGAGCAGCGGTTATACTCTGAGCCTCTCCCGGATGACTGAGCTCCTCACCCTATCTCTGAGGGTGAGTCCAGCAATCCTGCGGAGAAAGCTCATTTCAGCCGCTTGTATCCGCGATCTTGTTCTTTCGGTCATTACCCAAAGCTCGTGACCATAGGTGAGAGTAGGAACGTAGATTGGTAAATCGACAGCTTTGCATTAGAACTAAGCTCCCTCTTCACCACAACAGACCGGTACAACGTCCGCATCACTGCAGATGCTGCTCCAAACCGTCTGTCAATCTCTCGCTCCAATCCCCCTCATGGATCGTCACCTTATCGTGGTGGGGGGGTTTGCGTGCCCCAGTGATCCCAGGAGCTACATTGTCTGGGGCAATTTGCCTCTGATAGGGTCACCCAAGACAAACTCGTCCTGGGTGAAGGGCCAGACTAAGAACGATCCAACAGACTCTCATGATAAATTCTATATCAAGGATCCATTGTACCCCGCCCGGTATGGGGTTACTGGGGCCCCACCCTGGAGCCAGGCCTGGCGGAGGGGCTCGAAGGCTAGCGTCTGGTGGCCGGGTTTCCACCCATGGGACCCGGCCGGACTCAGCCTGAAGGAGTTACATGGGTCTGCCCTCCAGTGGGCTCACTACCTGCAGGAGGGATAATGGGGGTCCGGTGCTATGTGGATTAGGTGGCGGTCAAAGGCGGAGACCTTGGCGGACTGATCCCAAGCTTTCTAAACTGGCTAAACAAATGTAATACATGAGTAGTAATGCACTTCAGAATACAGCCTACAGAATAAATATAGAGCACATCGTCACCCAACCCGATCTCCCCAAAAGTAGTACAAATGGCACACTTTCCACCCCCCATCCCCAAACAACGTGCCATATATACTACAAACAACAAAAAAACTTACCTGAGATACTAGTAAAGCATTTACTCACTGCGCATGCACGAAAAAGAACCACCATCTTCACTGCATGAACAAAGCAACACCACTTTCTTTAACAAGGCTCAATACTCATTTGGTTGGTTGGTGGGAGGGGAATGGCGAATGGTTAATATACAATAGTTTCGACCAAACAACTTGACTGGACAATAGGGATTCCAGGATGATTGCACTCCAACGTTTCTCTGGATATGTATCATTTCACTTCAAAGTGTTCTAGTAACCATTAATGAGTTAAGTTAATTCCCTTTCATTCCCTTTCACAGCACGTGGGACACCATGTGGCATATAGGGGCAGAGCCTATCTCCGTTTCTCTGACCTTAGGCCACACAGCTACTGTAAGTAGTGAAAGCAACAGTGGGAGATCAGTCTTCTGGTAGCTCTGTGCGTTAACTTTCTTTTCCCCGTTCTATTAGGCTGCGCACCAAACTAGAAGGTGCAAAGTGCCATTTTTATATGGTCTTTGGTATGACCCGGCCTTGAACCCATGACCTCCTGGTTGTGGGGCGGATGCTCTACCGCTAAGCCACTGGTGGCTTAGAATGGTTGTAATAGCAAATGGTTAATATACAACAGTTAGTTTCGACTGAACAACTTGATTGGACAATAGGGATTCCAGGAGTTATTACATTCCACGATGATTACACTTCTGCGTTTCACTGGATAAGTATCACTCTGCTTCAAAGGTGTTCTAGTAACCGTTAATTACTAACAGTAATTTACTGTCAAGTCTGCAGACTTGAGAACTGCAATACTGTGTTGGATACCTTAATTTCCACAGTGAGGCACTGTTTGAAAAGAATTATACATCCATAACCCCGTGTAACAGGCCAAATTAACCCCCGCCCAAATTAAACTGGGGTATAAACTGGCCTAGGTCAAACTATACCTGGGGGTGTAAAAGTGCCTATGCCAGACTATACCCCTCCAGGCCTGAATATGCCCTCTTGTATAAAGAGGTTTTGATTGTATTTACAAAGTATATTTACAACACAACATGTCATCATGTCATGACGTCACTATGTTACATTACCTTACGTTATTACCAGCTGATCTGACCACTTTTTTCCATTTTTTAAAATAACATATACAGCGGGGAAATAAGTATTGAACATGTCAACATTTTTCTCATTAAACATATTTCTAAAATTTCATTACACATATAAAATTAAACATATTCTAGCCATTGATCTGAGATTTTCACCAGATATCAGTAAAAACCCAAGTAATCCATACATACAGTACAAAGAAATCAGGGCAATTGTGTTCACAAATGGTAAATGGTGTTCACTTACAGTATATTGTGCTTTTTCTTATCTCTAGATGACCAAAGCGCTTTACAGATCCTGCTATTCCCCCGTTCACACACACATTCACACACTGATGGCGGAGCTGTCATACACAGGCGCTGGCCTGACCCACCAGGAGCAACTGGGGGTTCAGGGTTTTGCTCAAGGACACTTCGACATGCAGAGTGCAGACAGAGCAGGAATCAAAGCCCTGACCCTCATCAGTAGTCGACCACACTACACCTGCGCCACAGCCACCACAAAACAAGTTATATTTAATAAAATGGAATGACACAGGGAATAAGCATTGAACACATGAAGAAAAGAGGTGCAAAAAGGCATAGAAAGCTAAGAAACCAGCTGAAATCCATCAGAATTTAGGAAGCCATCCCATCCCCCATCAGTGCAAATTAATTTCAGCTGGTTAACTCTTTAGCTGTCCCAGTCGCCGTAACTGGAATGGTTAAAGGGTGGTCAAGGCCCCTAGTGGTCAAGAGTGGTAAAAAATTTTTGTCAATAAAATAGTTCAGATTTCCAAGGCTATAACTTGAAAGTTGCAAGAGATAATGGCTTACTGTCAATTAGAAAGATGTAGAATTGATCCAAAGTTTCAGACAGGAATAAATGTACGCATCTAATTTGCATAATCTCACAGCAGCTATATAAATTACATAACTCAGTCAAAGGTGGCCTTTGGACACATTTACACAAAGAATGGTTCGGTCTTTTTGACACCTTTTTGTCTTCAGGGGTATGTTTTTATCTAATCTTCAAAGTATATGAACCAGAAAATCAATAAAATGTAAAAAAAAAACCCAAACATATATTCGTCTCTTACCTCTTGCGGGGGGGGGGGGGGGGGTGGTGGCTCGCTCGCTCACGTGACCAGTCCGTTTTTGTCCATCGTGGTCAATGTTTTGCGTTTGCTCGGTCATTTACACTCTCTACCACATCTAAAAACTCTTATGATTATCCCAAGTGAATTTCGTTTGTATTACATGGCTATTTTTCCTGTTTGATGCATTTTTCCTGTGAGAATCCATGATGATCGTGGGTGCCGCCATCTTGGTGCTGTGAGCTCAGTTTTTCGCCCATCGTGGTCGTTGTTTCGCGTTTGGTCGGTCATTTACACCCTTTACCACATCTACAAACTTCTATGAATATCCCACGTGAATTTCGTTTGTATTACGCAGCTATTTTTCCCATTTCATGTTTCATTCACATTCGTGTTGTCAGCTCAAAGCGGAAAAAGGAATAATAATAATGAGGATTTCTTCTTCTTTGCTGTATTCCATGTCGGCCATGATTCCTCCGGTGTGTGTCTGCCACCTTCTGAACTGTCAGATCAATACAGATCAGTACTAAAATTCTCAGTATAGCTGGGGGACGTCAGTAAGTTGATAAGTGCAGTTGCTGCACTGTGCCACTGGGGGCGTGCGACCCGTCCATGCAATGTGGACAGTTAGAGGGTAAAGTCCTGACTGATAGCCTTTAAAAAGGTCTGCAAATATCAGATTGTCATACCACAAACAACTCATGATGGGTAGAAGCAAAGAGCTCTCTCTAGACCTTTGCAAGCTTATTGGTGCAAAACATAATGATGGCATTCGTTACAGGCACATTTCTAAACTGCTGAATGTTCCAGTAAGCACTGTTGGAGCCATCATTCGGAAGTGGAAAGACCATCATTTAATTCAAATAAAGTTGAATTGAACTGAATTATTTTCACAGCTGAGAAAAAATAGTCCCTTCTAAATGTAACTGTTGCTACGCACCTAAATACGTACATACCGGTCACCTGTTGAGTCGGTACCGCTGAAGGGCCAAGATCAATGCTGGTGGCTCATTAGCATGTTAGTGATTTGACTTTGGCACAGTTCGCTCACTTTTTCTTGGCATTTTCAGATGAAATAAAGAGTCCTTCACCACCAAGGTATTGTGGTTTGTTAATCGAGACAATAAATCCAACTGATGATGATGAAATCCATCTCTATCACTAAACATGTGAAATAGCTTAATGATGTGTAATATTGCTGCTTAAATATACCAGTGCTTTCAAACAACAGCCAGCAACAGTCCTGAGTTCACATCCATTTATCACTTTGACTTTTTATTTTACAACCCCAATTCCAGTGAACTTGGGACATTGTCCATCCATCCATCCATCCATCTTCTACCGCTTTTCCGGAGGTCCGGGTTGCGGAGGCAGCAGTTCAAGCAGAGAAGCCCAGACTTCCCTCTCCCCAGCCACCTGCTCCAGCTCTTCAGAGCTGGAGCAGGTGGGACATTGTGTAAAAGGTAAATAAAATCAAAATACAATGATTTAAAAATCTTCCTGAATACATTACAAGACAAGATATTTAATGTTCAAACAGATAAACGTTTTTTCCCAAAATATTCTCTTATTTTGAATTTGATGTCTATAACACATTCCGAAAAAGCTGGGACAGGGGCATGTTTACCACTGTCTCACATCATCTTTCCTTTTAACAACACTCAATAAGTGTTTAGGAACTGAGGGCACTAATTGCTGAAGCTTTGTAGATGGAATTCTTTCCTATTCTTGCTTGATGTACGACTTCAAATGTTCAACAGTCCAGGGTCTCTTGTCATACTATGAGCTTCTTAATGCCCCAGTATACAAGCAAAGGATGAGAATTAATTTATTCACCAAAGTTTATCCAATAATTGTGAAGCACATATCTAACCAGGTTTCTCTCTGTGGAGTATTTTCATGAATAACTATCTTGAACGTAAGGCCTAATTCTGATGTTAAATCAAATTTAAGTGCTACTTTTGGTTTATCAGAGAAACAAGTGAAAAATGTCTGAACATTTTGGTGTGCAGTATGCATACCACTTTCTACTTGTATGTATGAGCAGCATGACTCTCTCATGCTGCCTCTGATGTCCACAGAGAAAATGAGAGAGGATAAAGCTGGTGGTTGGAGGATAATTTCAAGTGCTGAATCTTTTCTTTTCACATCTCCTTCCTGACTCACCACTTCATCTGTCCACCTACCCCTGCTCTTTTTCCCGTCTCCCCCTGTCTCCATCCTATTGCTATGACTCCCTCTCTCATTCGTCCTGTGTAAGCTCTGCAAAGCTGTTTTATATGTTTCTTCTAGTTGGTTGCACACACAGTACTGCCAAACATCTATCTCTGAATATGCCATTACAAGGTTTTTATATAGAAATTACCACATACTGCATTGTTGTTAGTTGACACTGCTAACAAGAGAGTCAAGATTTTCTGACTTGCTGTACTAGAACTTGGATGTGATGTTCTGACATCCAGTTTTTGACCTCCACTGTAAGTGGAACACACCACTAGGATGACATTCTAAACATCCGCGCGATCATGTTTGATGATCATCCTTGTGTTCATGTTCTTACAATCCATAGAGAAGTCACCATAAGACATTACAAAAAACAAAATGGTTGAAGCAATATCAGGGACAGGGTGTGTGGTTTGAGGGGTCAATAAGATATGACTGGTCCCTGGGCCATAATAAGCACAGAAACAACTCTGACTGACTGACTCAAAAGACTAGCTCTAGTGATGGGAGCCAGTCGTCCTGGCCTTAGTATAGTAAAATAGTAGTAAAGTATAATAAAACAGGATAAAATAATGCCTAGGAATTTTTTTTTTTTTTTTTTTTTGTTACTTATTTGTACCCGTAGGTAGACTTGGTTTGCAGTCTGGTGACAAGCCACCGGCTGCTGGTCGCTGCGTGCGCGAGCGCCCTAAGCCTATGAGAATAGATATGTGAATGAGATATATGTTGGTAGATGATTCTGGTTGGGATCATGGACATCTAGTGGGGTGAACTGATCAGTCCCTCCAGGATTTCACGATGCTGCGATCGCGTCAATTCACGCAAAATCAGCCGATCAGCGGAACTATTGCTCAACCTTGCAATTTTGTCCAATCACCGCAACTTTCCCACAATTTTGGCCAATCCTCGTCATCTTCCGCCAATTTCACTAATCAAATTTGTCTCTGACAGGCGCTAAAATGCTTAGTTTAACCAATCAAATGCATCGCTGCACCGTGTTCACTTCCGTGTTTACAGTAAATGCACGGTGGCGCAGTGGTTAGCACTGCGGCAGCACAGTTTACCCTTGGCCGGGGGATTGTGGGGATCGTGGGATCGTGGGTTCGATCCCAGCCCCCGACCAACAGTGATCTGTGTGGAGTTTGCATGTTCTCCCCGTGTTGCGTGGGTTTACTCCGGGATTTCTCCGGTTTCCTCCCACATGCCAAAAACATGCATGTTAGGTTAATTGGCTGTTCTAAATTGTCCCTAGATATCTGTTTCCTATAGGCCCTTAGAATAGAGGGTTAGTATTAATGAAAGCGCTTTGAGTGGTCTTTGTGACTAGAAAAGCGCTATATAAGTGCAGGTTAGTTAGTTAGTTAGTAGTTAGTTAATGGAACACATCAGCAAAAACAGAGTGTGTGATTTAAAAAAAACACTCACCCACAAAATTTCCAACACCTTCCCTTTATCCGTCTCTCCCAGCCTGCCGGTGGACGTCTCACCATGTCTGCGTCCTGACCGCATGAATGAAGCGCTGGGTTTGTGTTGAAAAACGTCCGCCTGCCCTAAAAGCATCCCGCCGCGGGAGCGCATGTGGGGACAAATGCCATAAAACCACAAACAAAACGAGCAAATCTAACACTACAGCCAGCGTCTGAACATTTTATACATCTTTAGAGGTAAAATCATTACTGCATCTTGTCAATGAGCTTTAAAGCTGTGAATCTCCAGTCTGGAAAACGGACAACCCCCGTCCTCCCGGTAAATGAAAAATTTGTGTCTAAGAGACAAGTGTGTGTCAAGACACAGCAGATAGACAGGTAGGAGTCAGGCATGGAAAAAGAGAGAATATTGTCTGTAATTTTTTTTTTCAGAAAAACACAGACTCTAACAGTCAATGCAGAGCAACAGAATAAATTATTAATTTTTTCCTCTCTGCTCGGTACCGAGTGGTTGGGGACCGTAGGGAGTTTTCAAATGAAGGTGCTGCAAATAATTTCCAAATCTACACTCTTTAACATGCATTCAGTGCAATGTAGCTGTTGTAATGAATATTGTGTTAAAGTCTATATTTGCTGTTGCACAAAAGAGTTTCTGGATAGCAGAAGTTTCTGTTTAATTTACAAATCACTGTAATAGGAAACTTTTGACAATCCTGTGCTTTTCTTGTATTGTCTTGATATTGCAGTATATTTTGTGTATGCTCATGACATGATGCTTTTTCCAGATTTCTGTTTGCACAAAGGCTCATAAACCTCAAAGGTCTTCTGAACAACATTTTTCATTGATAATTTTGCTATTTAAAGGGAATCCCTCAAGTATCATCTGACGGAGGATTTAAGGCATTTAGTGTGATGCAACGCGTCATATTCAGGGGTAACCGGAGTGGTGGCTCAGTTTGTAGAGCATCCGCCCCACACCTGGGAGGCAGGGGTTCAAATCCCGGCCGGGTCATGCCAAAGACCATATAAAATCTTATTGCTCCCCTCAGGTAGAAGACTTCGGTCCATTCAGACTAAAACCTCCCGGCACATGAACAGCTTTTTCCCCTCTGCCATCAGACTGCTGAACATTAAGTGACTTATTGATTCTCGTGCACTATATACAGCAGCTCAACCAGACTCATGTCATTCATCACTGTTTTTCTGTTGCATTATCGACTGCACATCATCTGCTACTTGCTAATTTATTTAAAACTGCTGTGACTAGTATTACTCATTATTATTATTATTATTATTACTTATTATTCTACACTTATTGCATGGTCTTAGTCTTTATGTTTTTTTTTAGTTTATCTCTTTATCTTATCATGTTTTAATGTTGCAGCATTGCACCGAGACAAATTCCTAGTTTGTGTACTACATGAACAATGGCAATAGATCTGATTCTGATTCTGATTCTGATTCTAAAAGTGGAACTTCCTGCCGTCCAGCTTGGTGCTCAGCAATAATGGAATGGAGGAGGGAAATTTGTGGCGGCGCCTTGCATGTCAGCGGCCCTCTGATTCTACACTTGGGGTGTGTGTGATTAACACAGTAGATAGGTAAAACACAATCTCGTTCTACTGTACATGATTGGATGTACAGTTGAATGACAATAAAGGGTGATTTAATTTAATTTAAAATGTGGCCTTCGCCTCAAATTGGGTAGATAAAAACAAACTGAACGTATTGTATATAGGCAACCAATCCAAATATCTCACATTATGAAGCGGTTATAATTAATGCCATTTTATTCAGTGAATGACTGCTTGTGTGTTTAGGAAAACATACATTGGCTAAACTGGAAAAAAAAACAAACATCTGCTTTAAAATTTGTATTTCTTCCCAAAACTTTTAGTGCAAAAAAAACCAAAAAAAAAAACCCCTCTCAAAACATTGCAACTTTTATCGTAACGTTTTAAAAGGCTCCCGCGAATTCAGGCTTTTTGGGCCGCAACAATCATTAAAACATCCCGCAAAATCCTGGAGGGACTGATAGATTATAGCAAAAACTGTGATAAAAAAACAATCGCAATGCCCAAGCCATGCCAACGCTAGCAGCTTGATCTACTGGGCTATTTACAGAGTCATAAAAAGCACAATTGTGCTGAATCGTGTTGTAGCGCTAACTATGCTTATACCCCAATTTCCCTACACAAAAAAGGGCAGAATGAACACAAAATGTGTAATCAACTGTGGATCAATTAACCAGCCAGAAACATGGATGTAGTGTCGAGCCTGCTTGAAATGCTGTAGATCACCAAAACACAAGTGTTTGATTTTTTTCAGCAATTGTATAAGAATCCTGGCATATTAAATAAAGTTGGGCACCCTTTTGTTTAACCCAAATGTCTAACAATAAATGAGAATTTATATGCTCAGCCATTCAAATTGCAATACCTTGCCAAATACCTCATGATCATATGAAACTGATGTGTGAGCTTAATCATCACATTGGGCAAAGAACCTGCATACAACATATTGCTAGCATGCTGTCTATATGTTAAAAAAGAAATCAGCACACAGAAACCAGGCTGTGTGGGCATTGTTCACTTGTTAGATTATTATCTTTTGACCCCAGTGGCTTTCCATACTGAATGACCTGCATGAGAGCCAAAGTATCCCCAGGCCTCAAAACACAAAATAAGTTATTTCTTAGCATTTGTAAAAGATAGAGGCTTCCTTTTTTGACTGTTATGCTCATATTTCACATCCTAAGTACCCGCCAAACCCGAATGCTGTACATAAAATCGCCTTCAACTGATCTTCCGGAGAGACAATACACATAAACATGTCCATACACAGTCCCCTGCTCTGTTAACATATAGATTTGATTGAGATTTAAATTGGAAGTTATTGAGGTTATGTGTTTTTATCAATTGCATTCACATTACTGGGTATAACCTGGGAGCTGGGTAGTCATTTAGGCCACTGGTTAATCAATCTCCATTCATCCTTGAATGAACATACAGTGGGACTCATACAGAAGGGCATAAGTGCATATTACAAAGCTTTTACTTTCTGGATTTAGACTTTAAGACTTCTTCTTTTCCTTGTGAAAGCCATGTTGGCTTCAGTGTGGTTTATTTAAGTCTCTTTGGGAGTCAAGACTTCAGTAGATTTAGGTCTAAACCTGGATTTCAAGGTGAGGAATCTTATTGCTATGCACCTGCTGCTGTACCTGTATCCATCTGTCCATCTTTAGTCTCTTTCATGAAATATCCAAATAATAACTAACTCTTTGTCCACATTTCAAGCTCAATTAAACACACACTGGCTGTGTGTGCGCACACCTTACCATTTGCATTTAACAGCTTAATATATTTTGTCTAATACATACTCATTAATAGACAAAATAGGTGATTTTTATGTATCTGTATGTTGAATGGAGCATTGTGTTAAATTGCATTAAGCCATTTAATCTGTTCAATGAATAATGGTGATTTATACACTATATTGTTCTTATCACCTTGCTCAAATAGGGTCAGAGTATAAGTATCCTTTATCATGCTATTAACAAAAAAACATGTTGAGAAACTATTGAAGCTGGATAGAGGCAAACTCCCCATCCCTCTGCCTTAATTATCCATCCCTTGGGCTGTCATCATTAAGGCAAGCCAGACACTGGGACATATTTGGCATTATATTTTTAACGCTACAACAACCGGCTCAGCAAAAAACCACCACAGATTATTCACAGTGTGTGTCTTGGCTCCGTTCCATATACTGTGACACATTATTTTACTTTATCCCCCCCTCTACCTCTTTCTTCCTCCCCCTTCTCATCTCCTCCTCTGCCTCTTCTGTCACCTCCTCCCTTCCTCCTCATATACCCTTTTTTCCCCTTCAGATGCTCATCCCCTCACTCTCTATGGAATCAGAAAGGAGAGAACAAAGCCTCGTCATACATGTTCTGTCGATTCGCTTACAAGGTCTTGTATTGCAGTGTGAGTGCTTGCGCGTTGTACAAGTGGGGCTGACGGTGCATTGTATGTGTGCCAGCTGTTTGTGTGCTTCGCCGTGTGCAGCAGGAAATTCAAAAAGTAGGCCATATCGACCACCCAGGGGTTTGAAAGCTCAGGGGGTACCAAAGCAACATGGTTTAAGTAAGAAAAAAAAAATGCTTCGAACGCCATACAGGGGGAGAAAAACAACGCATGTGTACACACACACGGAGACACCTCTGGCTTATTATTTATTGAAAAAGTACATCAAACTGGTAATTGCACACATATCTGAAAAGCCTTTTATCCAGTAGGATAAACGTCGATCTACTTTATGTTCCTTTTGTGGCTTCTGCTGGTGGCCAGTCATTTTCTTATAGATTACAACTTCTATGCTGACAGACTTTTGTCGCTACTGATGGAACACTATGGATAGAAATACAATCTACTCCGATCTGTTTGTTTTTGTTTTTTTTAAGAGGCTGTGACTTTAGCCTACCTTTTGCATTTGGGAAGTTTAAGGTGAAACTTTTACCTATTTTGTACATTCTAATTTCAAACTGAATTTGTGGGATAATGTATTTTATCACAGGGTTAAATGCTTGAGCACTTACAAGTTTACCAAGACTGTTCATCCCCACCAAAAAATCGGCTTATGTAGGTGTCCAAGACCCTGAGTTATAAGTGTTTCTCTAGATGGGTGGAAATATCAATACGGCCGTTAATCTAACCCTGTATCCTGTCCTCCCACTGTGGGTCATAACCTCCCAACTGCATCTCCATTTAGCTATCGATTATGTCATTTCTCTATTGGTCTCTGGACTTTAGGATTTGACTCAGCAGAAAACTGAAACCTAATGTAACCTCAAATTGTAAGGTGAAGTCAATCTGCCAGATGTTGAAAATTGAAGCAAATATTTATGAGTCCTTCCTTTAATTGGGAAAGCAAGGCAGTGCATAAATGTAAGTGTGTGTAACACACCATCACAGTGACTGTTGACATTTTCATGTTAAGTATGGCTGCTGCTTTAAGGAGAAATTATGGTAACCCCAATGCATTACAGTAAGTGTTTAAAAAAAAATAAAAAAAACAGTAAGTAAAATGCACAACAGTTAATAGCTGTGACCAAGCAATCTGATTGGACAATAGGGATTCCAGGAGTTACTATGTTCCACATTAATCGCACTTGGAAGTTTCACTGAATATGTATCACTCCGCTTCAGCCGTGTTTTAATAATCTTTAAATTAAAGTTAATGCTAGTGGCTTCCTATATGTGAGAATTGTTACTCTACATTGTGTTGGATACCTAAATTTCCACAGTGAAGCGCTGTTTGAAAAGAGACAGTCCTAATCCAGACCTCCCTGACCTGGGAGTCTCACCCTTATAAATATTGGCTAGGTGTTTTACATCTGTTTAAATAAAACAGACAAGCTAGAGTTGGATTTATTGTTTTGATTAGCCAACCATAATAACTTTGTAGTGATGTACTCTTTGTTTCATCTCAAAATGCCAAGAAAAAGTGAGCAAAGTGCATGGAAGATGCCTAAATCACTAAAAAGCTAACAACACGATTCAACATGACAAACTAAATGTACTCAACAGCTGGAGCAGAATGTATTTAAACATTGACTTCTGCACTGGACAATATTTAATTTGGTTGCATGTATGTAAAATGATAATAAGCCTATTCTTTTCTATATTATGCTTGTTGAGGTGTTTAACAACAGTTAATTAGGCACATTCAGAAGGGACTACTTTTCTGGGCAGACAAAATAACTGGTTAAGCAAACAAAAATCTTAATATTTTGTCCATGTTGTTGTCATTTAATAAACTGTGCTTGTGAAACTGCTGTATAAAAGCCATATTACACTTGAGATTATACGGTATCAGGAATATATAACTGCTGTGATGTCTTCTGCCCTCTGCTTCATGTCAGGTTTATGAGGAATCACCGCAGTGATCTATTCATTGATACCGTACTCCCTCTCATTTAATATTGCTTAAATCCATTTTTTAAATTGAGTCAGTTTAGAGGTCACATCAGACCCAGCAAACATGGTGAAAATGCTTCATACTTAATGTTAGTTGGTTCAGTGATTATCTACAGTATGTCTCCTATTCAGTCTCTATTAAGCAAAAAAATGTAAATAAATATGAATAACAAAAATGCCATGAAACAACTGTGTGCATCTATCCATTCAACTATTTTCTTGACTGCTTATCATGTTCAGGAATTGACAGTTTAAAAGGGACATTCTATGCACTTTTTTCCACATGTTGATACAGTTCCCCCAGTTGTTAATGAAATGTCTGTGACATGCCTTGGTCAAAATACCTCAGGGTTTAGATACTGCAGCACCATTTTTCCACACAACTTAAGTATCATACTTCAAAACAACCCATTTCAGTGCATGTTTCTTTTAATGCTAATGAGCTCTAGTCCACCCCATCCTCACTCTATCATTACTGCTGAGATCAGTGGTTAATGCTGATGTTAGCTGGCTATCTAATAGCTCCGGTGGTGAACACAGCCCAAGCTAATTAATGTAAAATTGGCTTAATGTGAGAACATAAAAGCCCAAATAAAGCAATACTGGGGACAGGGTGTGTGTTTTGAGTGGTCAGTAGGATATGACTGGTCCCTGGTCCATAATAAGAACAGAAACAAGCCTGAATGACTGATATCTGACTAAGTCAACTGCCCTGGTGAAATAGTAGTAAACTTTGATAAAATAGGTTAAAATAATTTCTGGAAATGAGATATACTATATGTTGGTAGACGAACTGGGTGGAATCATAGACATCTAGTGGGGTCAATAGATTATACAGAAAACTGCCATTAAAACCAGCTTGATCCTCAAGCTATGCTAACACTAGCGACCTGATCTACTGGGCTATTTACAGAGTAGAGTCATAAAAACACACTAGAAAACCACTCAGAGAGCACATACCTCTGCTAAGGCTCCTTCCCTCCCTCCCTTTGTCCATCCATCTGTCCTTACCTCCCTGCCTCCATTCCTCCCCACATTGCAAGATAGGGCCTTGGTGGAGGTATGCGCTCATGGATCACCTCCAAAATACAATGGGTTCTTCTGTAGCCCAAGGGCCACCTCTGGTGACAATGTCATCAAAATCCATCCAGTAGTTTTTGTGTAATCCTGCTAAACCATTGCTAGAAGATTGAGCCTTGGTGGAGATAAGCACTCATGGATCACCTCCAAAATGTAATGGGATTGTGTGTAGCCCAAGAACCACCTCTGGTGAAAATGTCATCCTAATCCGTCCAGTAGTTTTTGCGTAATCCTGTTAACAGTCAGACGCACACCAGCAAAACCATTACCTCCATGGCAGAAGTAACAACTGTGCTGACTTGCGTGTGGTGCTAACCATGCTCATATCCCAATTTCACTGCATAAAAAGGGCAGAATGACACAAAATGTATAATTAAATGTGGATTAATTAACCAATGTGAAACAAGTATAACTATTGGGGTGAGTAAAATTTATGGAGAGTAGCTATAAAAGCTGTGGCATAAACTAACCGTTTAGTAGCACTGTCAGTGTGTGGATTTAAAGTGGGTAATTAAAATGGATGACGATGAAGCTGAGACTGCAGCATTATTCCAATAAGTTCTCATTGTCACATCACAGCCAGATCCAAATCAAAACAGTTTATTTAATCGTCAGGACAAAGACATACCCTAACAAAGTGGCAGCATTGTGTTTTTTCAGAGTTTTTCCATTTGTAGCCACTCTATTACCCAAACTGTTGTGCAAAAGTACAGAAATTTGAAATTTTCTCATATTCCCTGTTAAATAGACAAACTGGTTGTGATAACACCACCACATAGTGTTACCTACATGAGCAAAGATTAAAGATTCATTTTGCCATCCATCTTCTTCCGCTTAATCCTTTTGCAATTAGTAAAAAGATTTTTTTTTTCTGATTATGTATATTGCCATACCAAAAATATGTCACATTGCTGGCTACATGTTTGGATAATTTGGTTGGCACTTGATTGTATCACTGAACTTTTTTTTATCTTATCCTACTGAGACAACTAGCCATCACAGTAAAGAACATACACCATAGGCTTATACTACAATGTACTCACATTAGGAGCACAGGGAAACATAAGATTATGTATATAACCATGGTTCCCCTAGGGAAGATAGCTCAGTAAAAGTAAGCGTGGTAAATGTGCACGTAGATTGCGGAAGAAACCTCTTATTATGCCTTTTGGCAGGGCGCATGATGACATGGGTGGGGGCTCCACCTTAACCACATAATCCCCCCCCCCCACACACACACACTTGTCATCATTGGCCCACTTCACTTCCGATGCCTCTCATCTCACTGAGACCTCTGTGGGTTTGGCTCCAGCTAAAGTGATCTAGCATGTGGTTGGTGTCAGGATGGCTGCCGTGTGCTGGTTAATTGCTGAGCTTGGCTGTTTGAGTACTCCGAGGAAGAAGACTGCTACTCATCAGTGCTCCATGGGTTGTAACTTGAACATTTCTGACTGAGACTGCCACAAGGCCTGTCCAGTCTGCTTGGGTCGGTTCCATGTATGTCATCGTTGGCCTCTGTCGGTCTATGATGACCATGGAAGAGAATCCTAAACATCTACTCTGCTGGAACAGCACCGCCTGTGGCTGAACAGGCCGATGCACACCGGTGTTCTATCTTCCAGCGTTGGGTGTTGGTAGGATTCAAGCCTGGGCAGGAAGATACACTACCGTTCAAAAGTTTGGGGTCACCCAGACAATTATTTTGTGTTTTCCATGAAAAGTCACACTTTTTTACCACCATGAGTTGTAAAATGAATAGAAAATATAGTCAAGGCACTGACAAGGTTAGAAATAATGATTTGTATTTGAAATAATAATTTTTTCCAGATACTCAACCTGCTCAAAGGAAGGTCAGTTTTATAGCTTTTCTAACCAGCTAAACTGTTTTCAGCTGTGCTAACATGATTGCACAAGGGTTTTCTAATCATCCATTAGCCTTCTGACACAATGAGCAAACACATTGTACCATTAGAACACTGGAGTGATAGTTGCTGGAAATGGGCCTCTATACACCTATGTAGATATTGCACCAAAAACCAGACATTTGCAGCTAGAATAGTCATTTACCACATTAGCAATGTATATTAGATATTAGAGTGTATTTCTGATTAGTTTAAAGTTATCTTCATTGAAAAAAACAGTACTTTTCTTTCAAAAATAAGGAAATTTCTAAGTGACCCCAAACTTTTGAACGGTAGTGTATGGAGGACAAAATGTTACCCATGCAGCATGTCCCCCCTCTCCACGTCACTGATGGATCCAAAGGAACAGCAGGGCTGCTATAGTTTGGCACCAGCGCCGTCGCAGGAGCTGCCAGAACGATGTTGAGCACAACAGAGAACTGCTTTAGGGGCTCCGACTCCGGATTTTTCCTCAGGGTTGACTCCCAAAGCCTTTCTCATGACCGGGTGTGCCGCAAGGCAGCGGAGGTTTGAAATCAGGGTTTACCTTCCCCTAGATGGGCTACCTTCCCAGGTTGACGAGCCACCATCTACCCGAAGCATCTGGTTTTAAGGTGCCAGAGATCCGCCCTCGCCCCTTCTCCTATTAGTAAAAGCAGTTCCGCCAGGCTTAGAGACTAAACCACACGGGCAGGCTAGGAGTTGGACTTAGTTGTTAGAGGCTTTTCGAGACGCACGCCATAAGGAGCATTTTATGAGCACTGGGATCTTAACCCCAGTGCCGCTTCTGGCCATGACAACCTTGGAACCTCCATGTATGTACAGCACTCGGAAACCCTGGTCAGTCCTGTATAGAGCTACACTGTTCCACCCTGGAGAGGCAAATGGTATTTGTTGAGAGGACCCTGGGGACAGTGAAATCTGCTCCACTGGCACTGCACCCACCATCTGAAGAGCTGCTTCAAAGACATGTATTTGCCCATGGAATGCAGCGTGAAGAACTGGGTCTACCGCATGAAGAGCCTGGAGCTTGGCGCTCTCGCTCGAAAATGGATGGCTAGCCAACCATGCACAGGGCTTAAAGTTTTCCGGCACCATACCGGATTTCTGGCATGTGCTGTTTGGCTGGGGGAAAAATGACACTCTTATAAAAACAACATTTGCTTACCATTTCTTTACGCAGAACCGCTTTTTGTCCAAGCAGAGTTTCCGTATCTAGCAATCCAAGGTGGCAGACCGTATTGTGCTTGTGTGCTCCTAATTGGGTAGTGACAGCATACACAAAACCTTTCATACATGCCTTTCATACATTCCGTGGGATAGACAGAAAGTTTTTGAATCTTGGGGAAGATGCCTTAATCGACAAAGGACTTAAAAACAAATGGCACTGGGCGTGGATCAAAGAAATGGACAGAGACGGTAAGCCTTTATGTAGCTGGTGTAAAAAGAAAAGAGAACCAAGGGCCCCATGTATAAACGGTGCGCACGCACAAAAACACGGCGTACGCTGATTTTCATGCACACAGTGGGGTGTATAAAAACAAACGTGACATGAGAACCTGCCGTGAGAAGTTGTGGCTGTCCTTAAAATACTGTTTGGATCCATCAGATGGGTCTGTTAAACTGCAAAACAGCTGAAACTCACATAATAATAATTGTTATTACGTGATTTATCTCCATAATTCAGCTCATTGAGTGCAGTGAAACCCCGATGAATAGTGACTAATTAACCTGCCTCACTCATGGACCAGTCGACAGAACACTTGCATCAATGACAGACTGTGTTTGTGACATGAAAATACGCATGTGCACGTTCATTGCAGAACATGATTTGTTATTCACCATTTCGCAACCGCTAGTAAATCTGTGTAAAAAAAAAAAAAAAAGTGGCTGAAGACGAAAATGCCTTAACAAAACTGTCCTTTTCAAATCAGCATGCCAGTTATGTAAACACACATAGCATAGTACCAGAATTTAAAAAAAAAAAACAAAAAACAAAAAAGAAGCTCAAAAACTGCATGTTTTCACTGAGCATTGAAGTTTCTAGCCAGTGCATGGACAAAATTTTAAATGTCCCTGTTTGCTTTTATGATGATGACACGACCAGAGAAACAACCCCACATTTGGCAAACAGGAAAGTTAATATTGCCAATGCCTCAGCACTTATGGTGGAATTAAAAAATGTCCTGCAATCTTATGGTGTTGAATGGAAACAAATCACCAGTCTTCTACTGGTGAATTAAACTGTAGCTTTCTGTAGTAATCTGGCTTTGTGTATTTCCTTTTCTATGTTTTATAGTATTTAATTTCTTATTATTTCTTTTGAACAAAACAATTATGTAAATAATGCAATTTAGAGTACCGTATTATATACAGTGCATCCCTAAAGTATTCACAGCGCTTCACTTTTTCCACATTTTATGTTACAGCCTTATTCCAAAATGGATTAAATTTTTTTTTTTCCTCAAAATTCTACACACAATACCCCATGATGACAATGTGAAAAAATTTTTTTTTTTTTTTTTTTTTTTTTTAGATTTTTGCAAATTTATTAAAAAGAAAAAACTAAGAAATCACATGTACATACATGTGGACAAAATTGTTGGTACCCCTTTGTTAATGAAAGAAAAACCCACAATGGTCACAGAAATAACTTGAATTTGTCAAAAGTGGTAATAAATAAAAATTCTATGAAAATTAACCAATGAAAATCAGACAATGCTTTTGAATTGTGGTTCAACAGAATTATTTTAAAAAACAAACTCATGAAACAGGCCTGGACAAAAATGATGGTACCCTTAACTTAATATTTTGTTGCACAACCTTTTGAGGAAGTCACTGCAATCAAACGATTTCTGTAACTGTCAATGAGACTTCTGCACCTCTCAGCAGGTATTTTGGCCCACTCCTCATGCGCAAACTGCTCCAGTTGTCTCAGGCTTGAAGGGTGCCTTCTCCAGACGGCATGCTTCAGCTCCTTCCACAGATGTTCAACAGGATTTAGATCAGGGCTCATAGAAGGCCACTTTAGAATAGTCCAATGTTTCGCTTTTAGCCATTCTTGGGTGTTTTTAGCTGTGTGTTTTGGGTCATTATCCTGTTGCAAGACCCATGACCTGCGACTGAGACCAAGCTGTCTGACACTGGGCAGCACATTTCTCTCTAGAATACCTTGATAGTCTTGAGATTTCATTGTATCCTGCACAGATTCAAGACACCCTGTGCCAGATGCAGCAAAGCAGCCCCAGAACATAACAGAACCTCCGGTTCCGGTTCCACCGGACCGGTGGCGCCACACAAGTAGGCTGCCCGTTGCAACAGCCTTTTTTTTTTATCTTCGTTCTTCTTTCTACACCTTTCACTCTGTATATATATCACGGACGCACGGATCGCCCCGGGGGTCTCCCGGGTCGGCGGACGGAGCCACGGTTTGCAGCGGGAGACGTTACAGCGGGGAGGAGCTAGTGCTAGCTAGCATTTGGCCGCCACCCGGTGCTAATGGGAAACTCGACATACCGGGAGCTGTAGCGAAAACGACGCGGGTGCCGGGCTGGAGTTTAGGCGGCGTGCAAGAAATATAAGACAGAATAATAAAGAGCGATGGCAAGAACCAAGCAGACCGCCCGTAAAATCTACTGGAGGAAGAAGCCCCCCAGGAGACAGCTAGCCACCAGGGCTGCTCGGAGAGGCGCTCCGGCCACCGGCAGAGTGAAGAGGCCTTGCCGTCACAGGCCCGTGGCTCTGAGAGAGATCCGTCGCTGCCAGAAATCCACGGAGCTGCTCATCCGTAAGCTGCCCGTCCAGCGCCTGGTGAGGGAGATCGCTCAGGACTTCAAGACCGTCCTGCGTTTCCTGAGCTTCGCCGTCATGGGCTGCACGGTGGCGCAGTGGTTTAGCACTGTGGCAGCACAGTTTTACCCTTGGCCGGGGGATCGCGGGGATCATGAGGTCGTGGGTTCGATCCCAGCCCCCGACCAACAGTGAGCTGTGTGGAGTTTGCATGTTCTCCCCGTGTTGCGTGGGTTTACTCCGGGATTTCTCCGGTTTCCTCCCGCATACCAAAAACATGTAGGTTTAGGGCGCTCGCGCACGCAGCGACCAGCAGCCGGTGGCTTGTCACCAGACTGCAAACCAAGTCTACCTACGGGTACAAATAAGTAACAAAAAAAAAAAAAAAAAAAAAAATGGCTCTGCAGGAGACCAGCGAGGCCCACCTGGTGGTCTCTTCTTCGCTAAGGGGGTCACCATCACGCCCAAAGACTTCCAGCTGGCCCGCCGCATCCGCGGAGAGAGAGCTTAGACTTTCTGCTGCACATTCACCAACCAACCATAATGCTCTGCACTGTGTGTCTATATATATACATTTATAGTAATATGGACATATGTTTACTAGATGTTGTTTTTTCTTGCCTTCTGATTGTTGCTCTGAGTGTTGCTATCCCTGTGCTGCTGCAATCCTGGAATTTCCCCATTGTGGGACTAATAAAGGCTTATCTTATCTTATCTTATCTTATCTTATCTTATCTTATCTTAACCTCCTCCATGTTTCACAGTAGGGACAATGTTCTCTTCTTGGTATGCTTCATTTTTGCGTCTGTGAACATAGCGCTGATGTGCCTTGCCAAAAAGTTTCAGTTTTGTCTCGTCTGTCCATAGGACATTCTCCCAGAAGCTTTGTGGCTTGTCAACATGCAGTTTGGCAAATTCCAGTCTGGCTTTTTTAGGATTTGTTTTCAAAAGTGGTGTCCTCCTTGGTCGTCTCCCATGAAGTCCACTTTGGCTCAAACAACGACAGATGGTGCAATCTGACACTGATGTACCTTGACCTTGGAGTTCACCATGAATGTGTTTAGAGGTTGTTCTGGGCTCTTTTGTTACCATTCATATTATCCGTCTCCTCCTGCAGCCACGTCCAGGGAGGTTGGCTACAGTCCCGTGGATCTTAAATTTCTGAATAATATGTGCAACTGTAGTCACAGGAACATCAAGCTGCTTGGAGATGGTCTTATAGCCTTTATCTTCAACATGCTTGTCTATAATTTTCTTTCTAATCTCCTGAGACAACTCTCTCCTTGGCTTCCTCTGGTCCATGTTTAGTGTGGTACACACCATGTCACCAAACAGCACAGTGACTACTTGTCACCCTTTAAATAGGCCGACTGACTGATTACAAGTTTGTAGACACCTGTGACGTTAATTAGAGGACACATCTTTGTTGAACATGTCCCTATTGTCACATTATTTTCAATCTTTTCTAGGGGTACCATCATTTTTGTCCAGGCCTGTTTCATGAGTTTATTTTTTAAAGTAATTCTGTTGAACCACAATTCAAAAGCATTGTCTGATTTTCATTGGTTAATTTTCATAGAATTTTTATTTATTACCACTTTTGTCAGATTCAAGTTATTTCTGTGACCATTGTGGGTTTTTCTTTCATTAACAGAGGGGTACCAACAATTTTGTCCACGGCTGTAAGTATTCACAGCCTTTGCCACGAAGCTCAAAATTGAGCTTAGGTGCATCCTGGTTCCACTGATCAATCTTCAGATGTTTCTACAGCTTAATTGGAGTCCACCTGTGGTAAATTCAGTTGATTGGACATGATTTGGAAAGGCACACACCTGTCTATATAAAGTCCCACAGCTGACAGTGCATGTCAGAGCACAAACCAAGCATGAAGTCAAAGGAATTGTCTGTAGACCTCCAAGACAGGATTGTCTCAAGGCACAAATTTGGGGAAGGGTACAGAAAAAGTTCTGGTGTTTTGAAGGTCCCAGTGACCACAGTGGCCTCCATCATCCATAAATGGAGGTAAATTTGGAACCATCAGGACTCTTCTTAGAGCTGGCCGGCCGTCTAAACTGAGCGATCGGGGGAGAAAGGCCTTAGTCAGGGAGGTGACCAAGAACCCAAGGGTCACTCTGTCAGAGCTCCAGTGTTCCTCTGTGGAGAGAGGAGAACCTTCCAGAAGGGCAACCATCTCTGCAGTAATCCACCAATCAGGCCTGAATGGTAGAGTGGCCAGACGGAAGCCACGCCTTAGTAAAAGGCACATGGCAGCCCGCCTGGAGTTTACCAACAAGCACCTGAAGGACTCTCAGACCATGAGAAACAAAATTCTCTGGTCTGATGAAACAAAGGTTGAACTCTTTGGCGTGAATGCCAGGTACCATGTTTGGAGGAAACCAGGCACCACTCATCACCAGGCCAATACCATCCCTACAGTGAAGAATGGTGGTGGCAGCATCATGCTGTGGGGCTGTTTTTCAGCGGCAGGAATTGGGAGACTAGTCAGGATAGAGGGAAAGATGAATGCAGCAATGTACAATGACATCCTGGATGAAAACCTACTCCAGAGCGCTCTTGACCTCAGACTGGGGCGATGGTTCATTTTTCAGCAGTACAACGACCCTAAGCACACAGCCAAGATATCAAAGGAGTGACTTCAGGACAGCTCTGTGAATGTCCTTGAGTGGCCTATCCAAAGCCCAGACTTGAATGCAATTGAACATCTCAGGAGAGATCTGAAAATGGCTGTGCACCGACGCTTCCCATCTAACCTGATGGAGCTTGAGAGGTGCTGCGAAGAGGAATGGGCGAAACTGCGCAAAGATAGGTGTGCCAAACTTGTGACATCATATTCAAAAAGACTTGAGACTGTAATTGCTGCCAAAGGTGCGTCAACAAAGTATTGAGCAAAGGGTGTGAATACTTATGTACATGTGATTTCTTAGTTTTTTATTTTTAATAAATTTGCAAAAATCTCAAAAGAACTTTTTTCATGTTGACATTATGGGGTATTGTGTGTAGAATTTTTGAGGGAAAAAATGAATGTAATCCAATTAGGAATATAGCTGTAACGTAACAAAATGTGGAAAAAGTGAAGCACTGTGAATACTTCCCGGATGCACTGTAAAGTTTGTTCACTGTTGCTCTGTGTGTGTATGTGTGTGTGTGTTTGTGTGTGTGTGTGTGTGTGTGTGTAATGGTGTGAAAAAATGTTTGCCCCCGTCCTGATTTCTCATTTTTTTGTGTTTGTCACACTTAAATGTTTCAGATCATCCATCCATCCATCTTTTTCTGCTTAATCCTTTTCGGGTCGTGGGGGGGCTGGAGCCTATCCCAGCATCTTTGGGCGAGAGGCAGGGTACACCCTGGACAGATCGCCAGTCCATCACAGGGCCAACACAGAGAGACAGACAACCATTCACTCTCTCATTCATACCTAAGGACAATTTAGAATCCCCAGTTTGATGCCAATTAACCTAACTTGCATGTTTTTGGCATGTGGGAGGAAACCAGAGAAATCCCGGAGTAAACCCACGCAGACAAACAAATTTAAATATTAGACAAAGATAACACAAGTAAACACAAAATGCAGTTTTTAAATGAAGGTGTTTATTATTAAGGGGAAAAAATCCAAACCTACATGGCCCTGTTTGAAAAAGTGATTGCCCCCTAAACCTAATAACTGGTTGGGCCACCCTTAGCAGCAATAACTGCAATCAAACATTTGCCATAACTGGCAATGAGTGTTTTACAGCGCTGTGGAGGAATTTTGGCCCATTCATCTTTGCAGAATTGTTGTAATTCAGCCACATTGGAGGGTTTTCAAGCATGAACCGCCTTTTTAAGGTCATGCCACAGCATCTTAATCGGATTCAGGTCAGGACTTTGGCTAGGCCACTCAAGTCTTCATTTTGTTTTTCTTAAGCCTATCAGAGGTGGACTTACTGGTGTGTTTTGGCTCACTGTCCTGCTGCAGAACCCAAGTGTGCTTCAGTTTGAGGTCACGAAGAGATGGCCGGACATTCTCCTTCAGGATTCTTTGATAGACAGCGGAATTCATGGTTCCATTTACCACAGCAAGTCTTCCAGGTCCTGAAGCAGAAAAACAGCCCCAGACCATCATACTACCACCACCATATTTTACTGTTGGTATGATGTTCCTTTTCTGAAATGCTGTGTTACTTTTATGCTGGATGTAATGGGACACACACCTTCCAAAAAGTTCAACTTTTGTCTTGTCAGTCCACAGAGTATTTTTCCAAAAGTTCTGGCTATCACCAAGATATTTTCTGGCAAAACTGAGACGAGCCTTTATGTTGTTTTGCCTCAGCAATAGTTTTTGTCTTGGAACTCTGCCATGCAGGCTATTTTTGCCCAGTCTCTTTCTTATGGTGGAGTTTTGAGTGGGGCCTGCAGTTTTTTGGACATTGTTGTGGGGTCTTTTGTGACCTCTTGGATGAGTTGTCGTTGCGCTCTTGGGGTAATTTTGGTCGGCTGGCTACTCCTGAGTAGGTTCACCACTGTTCCATTTGTGGATAATGGCTCTCACTGTGGTTCGCTGGAGTCCCAAAGCTTTAAAAATGGCTTTATAACCTTTTCCAGACTGATAGCTCTCAATTACTTTTTTCTCATTTGTTCCTGAATTTCTTTGGATCGCAGCATGATGTTGGGCTTTTGAGGATCTTTTCGTCTACTTCACTTTGTCAGGCAGGTCCTGTTTAAGTGCTTTCTTCATTGAGAACAGGTGTTGCAGTAATCAGGCCTGGGTGTGGCTTGAGAAAATGAACTCAGCTTTCCAAAGATGTGATAAACCACAGTTAATTTATGTTTTAATGGGGGGAGATCACTTTTTCACACAGGGCCATGTAGGTTTGGATTTTCTTTTTACCTTTAGTAATAAACACTTTCAATTAAAACCTGCATTTTGTGTTTACTTGTGCTATCTTTTTCAAATATTTAAATTTGTTAGATGATCTGAAACATTTAAGTGTGACAAACAGAAAAAAATGAGAAATCAGGAAGGGGGAAAATATTTTTTCACACCACTCTGTGTGTGTGTGTGTGTGTGTGTGTGTGTGTATATATATATATATATACATATACATATGTATACATATATAGATGCTAAGCCTCTATATATGTATACATATATAGATGCTAAGCCTATAGGTCCATTCATTCATCTTCTTCCATTTAATCCTTTTCGGGTCGCGGTGGGGCTGGAGCCTATCCCAGCATCTTTGGGCGAGAAGCAGGGTACACCCTGGACAGATCGCCAGTCCATCGTAGGGCCAACACAGAGAGACAGACAACCATTCACTCTCACAGTCATACCTAAGGACAATTTAGAATCCCGTTTTGATGCCAGTTAACCTAACTTGCATGTTTTTGGCATGTGGGAGGAAACCGGAGAAATCCCGGAGTAAACCCACACAGACACAGGGAGAACATACAAACTCCACACAGATCACTGTTGGTCGGGGGCTGGGATCGAACCCAGGATCCCCCGGCCAAGGGTGAGTTGCTGTGCTGCCGCAGTGCTAACCACTCCTCGATCGTGCCGCCCAATTCATTAATTTATAATTGATTCACATTATGAATTGATTAACAATTAATTGATAAGCAGCATTTTTCCTGAGAATCTGAATTTCCCTTGGTACAATACAGTCTATCTTTAACATATAAAATGTTGCTGTTTTTTCATATACTGAATAAATCATGAACATCATATTCCTCAATGATTTATTGTACCATTTGCATTTTTTTACTACAGACAATGGCATTTTTTGTAGTTTAACAAATTTTGCACTGTATAGTGTGTACTATGTGCTGGTACATCTCAGTAAACTACAAATGTCATGATTTTTTAAAATTTTAAAACCAACTACCAATATCATAAAATTTATCTTTTTTAGTTATATTAAAAAATAACTTTTACATTCTAATTTACTGAGATGCACTGGTAGACTCCAGTGCACCAAACTGTGAGCTGCTTCATCTGTTGCATGTTAAACATTATCACAGTACCCCAGAAATCCAGGGAAACCCAGTATGAGCTGGGCTCCTCTGTTGTCTGTTACCTCAGTGGTAACTTGAGTCTGGTCTGCTTTCCCTCTAGCAGCAGGTTGAAGACAGCAGGGATAGGTTTTTGCACTCGTATAGCCTACTGCAGTCCGTTTCTCCGCCCTGTTGATTTGAAATAGGCGTGTGGACATTGTAACTTGTTGTGGCTTTCTGACATAATCCGGAAGGGCGAGTTTTTTCGCTCTGCACAGTGCATGTGTGCTGGAGGCTTAGCATCTTCTTCTGCTTTTTTGGTTGAAATGCGGCAGTGGGTGACTGCATGCGCCCCCACCTGGAAGCCACTACATTTCATGGAATAAGCTCCCCTTGAAAAGGACTGCTGAGCTATCAGTTAATTGACAATTAATTTAATTTAGTCGACTAAATTCTTATCAGCAATTAATTGAAAGTCAATTAATCATTAACATCCCTAGTCGGGAGCCTTGAAATAGAAGTGTGAAGTTGACATGATCCTCCCCTCTGCATAGCTTCTTTGTGGACATTCTCTCCTTCCTTCAAACCTGGGTGGAAGAGGGCCTCTCTTTCTCCATGGTGAAAGCTTACTTCTCATCCACCTCAGCCTTCCACCCAAGGTTTAACGGTGTCACTCCAAGTGCACATCCACGGCCATACACTTCCCTGAGGGCATTTTCTTGCTGCTCACGGCTCATCGTGATGTCCCCTTCTGGGACCTCACAATGGTCTTGGGAGCTCTCTGTGAGCCTCCCTTTGGGCCCTTGCAGTGTGTGGACATGAAGTAAATGTCCTTAAAGGCTGCCATCCTGTTGCTGCTCACCTACGTGACCCACATGCACTTTCAGTGTGGCCTTCTTGCACCCAGTTCTCTCATAGTTCTAGGATCCTGTTGCGCCCTAACGACACATCTGACCAAAGCGCCCATACCTCCTGACTTTTGCTCAGCTATGTTCATGCTTCACAGCTTCTACTGTCCTCCTTCGGCCAGATGAGTAGGAAAAGCAGCGCTCTCTCAGGTGAGGCCATTTCCATTGTACGTTCATAGTTTTAAGATGACGTCACATGGCTGCCAGTCACTATGTGGGCAGCCATGTTGGGAGGGAAGCTGCAGGGGGTGAGTCTATTTCATTAAAGCCGAAAATGATATAAATATAGTGCACTTCTGTGGAATAATTGGTTGTACAAACACTAGTGGGAAAGAGAAAGTGTTGTTTTATCGATTACTCACAATTGTTTTGAACCAAGGCGAGTCAACTCGGGAACTATCAGAGAAATGGAGGAGAATTTGGCTTTCTCGTATTAATATTAGTAGAGCTGACTTGATGCCTTCCTTGTACTCCAACTTGTGGGTGCTCTGACCATTTTGTAATAGGTTTGTAGAAATAATTGACTAATAATATTGTTGAAGAGTCTGTGATGCTCTGTGGACATTTTCACAGATTCATAAGCTCCCTGTTCTGATCAGCCTAGCTGCTGCCAGCAGTGCGCGCGCACGCGCGCGCACACACACTCACGCACGCACACACACACACACACAGAGCTAAACAAACATACTTGTTCGTCTAATGGGACCTATCAGGGATCTGTCCGAGCCAACTTAAGTGTCACACTTTCAAGCTACAGTATATTATGAAAATCCAAATCACTGTTTAGCCCTCTTTGCCACGTTTTTACCTTTGACTGCAGTCTGTACCATCAGCTGTGTCCACACAGGCGAGACAGAAAACGTCACCTTCCGCTCAGCTACGCAGCTGCTTCTAATCATTCCGGCTGATTAAACCAACCTACGTACTGAGGGTGAAGCATGCTCACCAGTGTTGGGAGAAACGCGTTACTGTAACACCACTACTTTTGCAGTAATGTGCTGTATAATGAAATTACTGTTTAAAAATTCAGTACTGCATTACAGTTACTGAAATTTGATCAGCTGCGTTACTCGTTTTATTAATATGGATAGATATTTTTAGCGCAAATAAATGAATATACAAACTGAGCCTACTGTAGCTGAGACGTAGCTGTCAATCAGCGTGACCTGTTGCAGAGAGCTGAGTTTTCACTACTGAGGAAGAGATGAAGCTACTTTGTTTTTGTGGAAATAGATTACTTTTCCTTTGTCGCGACTAAGGACAAAAGCATATTGGTGGGTTGCAAGCTAAAGTGCGGGTTAAGACCTACTGCAGTCTTGAGAAGCGCTTGAAAACAGCAACAAAGCTCCAACAAAGCTAGTGCTAAGTAACGGCTAGCTATGCTAACAACTAGCACTGTATTAGTGGATCTACGCTATCTCAACAGCCATGGCTGGATTTTAAGCACAGGTATGCATCTGGACAGTTTGTGCCCTAGCAAGATTTAAACCGTCTGATTGCCAGATACGTCGTTACAGACTGAAGACGTGATGTAAACAGTGACTTTCCATCAGACAGCTGAGACTGTGATCCTCTGAAGTTAAAACACATTTACTTGCTACCTGGATAAAGATTAATCAAAAATAGATTTTGATCTCCAAAAGAAATTTGAGGGACTGGATCATGTCTCTGTCACAGCAGACATTTGGACTGTGGATAATAGACATTTTCTTTGGATCACTGCACATCAGATTAAATCCATATCATAAAGGTAAAATAAACATGGACAGCTTTATACAGTGTTGCCAACTCTCACTCCAAAATGAGGATATTACTGGCAATATCATGTTGATTTTCTTCAGATTTTTCTCACAATAAGAGCTCTCAAGGCAGGATAAAGCAGACTGAACATGTTCTAAAAGCTCTGTCTGAAACAGTCTGTTTTCAGCCTGTCATTAATAAGCCCGTAATGTAATCCATTAATTAAATTATCTTGCTATGTGTGCAAGGTGATTTAAGTATGCATTTAAAAGTAATGTGAAAGTTACTTTTCCAAGTAACTAGTTGCTTTAATCATGCGTTCCTGGCACAGAAGTACCGGCTCCACAGAAGTAGTGGCAAAACATTAGTGTTTTTTTTTTTTTTTTTCCCAGCAAAACATTAGTTTGCTGTTAGCTGCTGTGGTGCTAGCCACCGGAATCCACCTGGTGCACTGTGGGGAAGAGGCGGGGCCGTGACAAGTAGAAATGGGGTACAGTGATGTGAAAAAAATTAGGACACCCTGTATAAGCCTGTGTGTTTTTTTTAAACATATTTGGACATATGTGTGGGGAGACTTGAATAACGAAACCGAATTGTCTTTCATTTCAGTTTATTCAAGAAATCATTCCACTGTCTGCTCTTATTCTTGAGCAGCGAACAAAGAGAGTGAACACACCAAAGTTCTCTCATTTAAACATTCTCACATCAAACCATTTCCCTCGCGGGGGAAATCACACATCTATATCAAAGTCTCTTTATTCACATTCATTAGCCTTTTATTTACATAACTCCCCCTTCTCTCCTCTCGAGCCTCAGTGGTCAGGAAGTCTTCTGTCCCCTGTCCTCCGCAGGGGGTCCAGGCTCTGTGGCTCCGCACCGCAGGGGGCTGGCTCTCCTTCATCGTGAGATTAAATCACATATGCAGTGTCCAACATATACATGTCTCACAACACAGCCATATAACCCCCCCCAAACGATGAAGAACAGACTAATTCCCAAAATTTAATAGCACCTTACTCACTACTGAATAATCAACACCAACATTCAGTCTGTGCGCCGCTTGGGCTTCAGCCGTCTGCCGAATCTGCTGTGCGTTGGCCCCGCCTTGCCTGCGGTGCTGTTCTGCTTCGGGTCTGTTGACTGAGGAAGAGAGTGGTTAATTGCCCTCTGCGGGGGCCTGCCTCGTCGAGGCGCCACCGCGACCGGTACAGAAACGTCCTTCATGACAAAAGCAGGTTTCAGTCTGTCAATGCTGACTGTCTCTTTTCTGTCTCCAAAATCTAGCACAAATTGCTTATCACCTGCCTCCAGCACTCGAAATGGCCCTTCGTAAGGTGGTTTGAGCGTTGCTTTAAGGGCTTCGCGCCTGACAAAAACGAAATCGGCATTTTTCAAAGCCTTGGGGACGAAAACTCGTGGAAAAGCGTGATGAACCGGACCCGGGAGCGTGTCTGCCCCCGTGCCGACTAACGGTCCCAGAGCAGAGAGAGGTGGGGGCTCTGGGTGCTCTGGTAAAAACTCGCCCGGCAGCCTCAGAGTTTGTGCGAATACCAGCTCCGCTGGGGAGGCGTCTAAGTCCTCTTTAGGCGCAGAACGCAACCCTAATAAAACCCATGGAAGTTTATTTACCCAATCTGCATCCGTGAGCGACGCTCTGAGTGCTGCCTTCAAAGACCTATGAAAACGCTCGCATAAACCATTAGCCTGAGGGTGGTAAGCCGTAGTGCGGTGAATTTTGGCTCCTAAGCCGTTGGCCATCGCTGACCACAGCTCAGAGATGAATTGTGGTCCTCTATCGGACGTAATGTCCGACGGAACCCCGAAGCGCGCCACCCAAGCCGTTAAAAAAACGCGAGCCACCTCCGCGGCCGTGGTCGTCGCAAGTGGGACCACTTCCGGCCAACGTGTGGTGCGGTCCACCATTGTCAAAAGATACGTGAACCCCTGTGATGCCGGTAGGGGGCCCACAAGGTCGACGTGCACATGGTCGAACCTTCTGGCCGGAATGCGGAACGGTTCTAACGGGGCTCTTGTGTGCCTGTGAATTTTGGCCCGTTGACAGGAAATGCAGGTTTTTGCCCATTCCTTCACGTGCTTGCGCAGGCACGGCCAAACAAACTTTTCCGCCACTAGTTTCACCGACGCGCGCACCCCCGGGTGCGCCAGTGAGTGGACCAAGTCAAAAACACGGCGGCGCCACGTGGCCGGAACCACCGGACGCGGGCGCCCCGTCGACATGTCGCAGATCAGGGGGGGCATACCGGTTTGTAAACACTTGCTCTCCAGCCTCAACCCTGTTGGTCCAGACTGGAGCGCGCGCACGTCTGCGTCCGCCCCCTGGTCCGCTGCCATGGCTGCGTAATCTATACCCACGTGCACCGGGGCTGCGCGCGCCACCGTGCCGCTCTCCTGCGGCGCGGTCACGGTGGCCCGTTCTGCCTCTGCGCGTGTTGGGGTCGTGAACGCGCGTGAGAGACAATCCGCTACTACATTGAATTTGCCCGCGACGTGCCTAATGTCAGTGGTAAATTCCGAGATTGCGGCCAGCTGCCTCTGCTGCCTGCCGGACCACGGATCTGAAATTTTGGCCATGGCGTATGTGAGCGGCTTGTGGTCCACATAAGCGGTGAAGCACCGTCCTTCCAGCCAGAACTGGAAATGACGAATAGCCAAATGCAGCGCCAACAGTTCTCTGTCAAACGCGCTGTATTTTCGCTCAGCCGCGCTTAAAGATTTGCTAAAGAAAGCCAAAGGCTGCCAAACTCCGGCTACCTGATGCTCAATAACGGCCCCTATGGCTAAATCTGAAGCGTCTGTCGTCAGCGCGATACGTGCTGCAGGGTCTGGGTGGGCCAGGAGCGCAGCGTCAGCCAAGGCTTTTTTAACCTCTGTGAACGCGCGCTCCCGCTCCGGGGACCATTCGACCGCCTGGGTCGGCTTTTGTTTTTTGAGCGCGGCATATAACGGTTGCATGATTTGAGCTGCATGGGGCAGGAACCGGTTATAAAAATTCACCATCCCCAAGAATTCCTGTAGTGATTTGACCGTTTGTGGACGGGGAAAATCCGCTACCGCGCGTACTTTCTCTGGTAACGGAACCGCTCCCTCCGGGGAGACGCGGTGACCCAAAAAATCAATCCGCTCAACGCCGAACTGGCACTTGGCTGGGTTAACTATTAAGCCGTGCTCTCCCAGCCTCCTAAAAACTGCTGTGAGGTGCGTTTCGTGTTCGTCCTCTGAAGTACTCGCGACCAAAATGTCGTCGAGGTACACAAACACGAAAGGGAGATCGCGTAACACGGCATCCATCATCCGCTGAAATGTTTGCGCCGCCCCTTTGAGACCAAACGGCATGCGTAAAAATTCGAAAAGTCCGAACGGGGTTATTACCGCTGTTTTAGGAATGTCCTCCGGTTGGACCGGGACTTGGTGATAGCCGCGAACTAGATCAATCTTTGAAAAAATGCGCGCCCCCGCCAGGTGCACCGAAAAATCCTGAATGTGCGGGATGGGATAACGATCGTGTGCCGTAGCGTTGTTTAGCCTGCGGTAATCCCCGCACGGTCTCCAGGAGCCATCGGCTTTCGGTACCATGTGCAGCGGCGAAGCCCACGGGCTCTTCGACCTACGAACGATGCCCAGCCTCTCCAGGCTGGCGAACTCCTCGCGCGCAATGGCGAGCTTAACTGCATCCAAGCGCCGAGCTTTTGCAAACACGGGAGGACCAGAAGTGGGGATAAAGTGTTTCACCCCGTGCTTCGCGACCGTCGCTGAAAAAGTGGGCACAGTGAGCGCTGGAAATTGGGTGAGGAGTGTGTGAAACTTACCACCTGCTGTAGCGACGTGGGTCTGTACTGGTGGCGGGGACACTCGAGCTGAACAGGGGAGAGAGTAAAAAGAGAGTGCATTTACCAGCCGTCTATTAGCAAGATCAACTAACAGATTGTGTGAACACAAAAAATCCGCGCCCAACATGTTGAAACTCACCGCCGCTACTACAAAAGTCCATTCATATGTGCGGCCATGTAAGCATAACGGCAAGGTCCTTCTCCCGTAGGTGTTGATGTTCGAGCCATTTGCCGCTGTAGCTCCGTCACCGTGGGGTCCAGCTACCCGGTCCGCGTATGTTGGGGTGATGAAGCTCACTTGTGCTCCGGTGTCAATGAGGAACACTCGTAGCGCGCATCCGTGATGTAGAGCAGCTTGTTGCGTTCTCCGAGGGTCGAAGCTGCTAGCGACCCCCGGTCTTGCCGTTTCCCGAACTCCTGAAGATGCAGGGCGGCACACACCTGCGTGCCTTCTCTGCGAACCTCCGATGGTAAAAGCAGAGATCTTCTCCTCCGCTGTGTCGTGCCCGCGCCTCTGTCGCCGGGCTATTGGCTCCCCCTCGTCGCGGCCGTGTTGCCGCCGTCGTCGGCCAGTCTGGTTCTGCCGCCTCTGGCTCCCCGCTGTCTCGGGTCGCTGCTGTGGTTGCTTGCCCGCCGCAGGCGTCCAGGATCCCGTCTGCCTCCTGGGCCAGCTCCCGGAACTCCTCCAGGGTGTGACACTTTTTGCCGGCCAGCGTGCTTCTCGCATGCGCCGGGAGGTTGGAGAGGAAGATGAACTGAAAAATGAAATCATCGTTGTCCAACCCTCTCAGCTGTATCATCTCCTCCATCAGGGCGCTCGGCCTGTGTCCACCTTGGTCTAGCAAAGACAGGATCCTCCTCGCCCTCACTTCAGCCGAGGGGGTGAAAAACTTGATGAGGGTGGATTTCAGCTTGCCGTACCTGTCGGTCGCGGGTGGCTGCTCCACCAAGCTTTGCACGCACCGAGCTGTGCTGTTGTCCAGTTTAGCGATGACCTGGTGGAACTTAGTGTCGTCCACCGTTACTCCTGCGAGCGCGAACTGCGACTCTGCTTGCAGAAACCACGACCGTGGGTTATCCTGCCAGAAATCAGGCAGCTTAACGGCCACTGCGCTCGCCAGCTCTGAGCGCTGTGAGTCCGGGACCCTGAGAATTTCTTCGTTCATTCTCAACGTCGTCAGTCACCAATGTGGGGAGACTTGAATAACGAAACCAAATTGTCTTTCATTTCAGTTTATTCAAGAAATCATTCCACTGTCTGCTCTTATTCTTGAGCAGCGAACAAAGAGAGTGAACACACCAAAGTTCTCTCATTTAAACATTCTCACATCAAACCATTTCCCTCGCGGGGGAAATCACACATCTATATCAAAGTCTCTTTATTCACTTTCATTAGCCTTTTATTTACATAACTCCCCCTTCTCTCCTCTCGAGCCTCAGTGGTCAGGAAGTCTTCTGTCCCCTGTCCTCCGCAGGGGGTCCAGGCTCTGTGGCTCCGCACCGCAGGGGGCTGGCTCTCCTTCATCGTGAGATTAAATCACATATGCAGTGTCCAACATATACATGTCTCACAACACAGCCATAATATGGATATTTAATATCAATGTTAAAAAATACTTCGAGATTCATGTAATACAACTCAACAATTAAAAATGATAGGCTCCAGTGCCCCCGTGACCCCAAAAGGGTTAAGCAGAAGAAGATGGATGGATGGATGGAATTCTAAACAAACAGTGAGGAATAAATTAGGATCCCCCCCATCTTTTTTAGGACACCCCCACATTCATTCCCACTTAAAATGGTTAAAATAAATGTTAAAAAATGCAAATATAAACAAAAACAAGGTTAGACATAGATATGTGAATATTTCTTAATAAAGAGCTGAATATTTAATGGGGTGTCCTAATTTTTTCATATGACTGTATGTGTCCTGATATAAATGATAAAGTTTCATATGAAACAGTAGACGTTTTTTATCGTGCCACCAATATATATCGTCATATCGCAGAGCCCTAATAGGCAAGATAAAACCACGGTAAAGTCTTTATTACTTTCCATTGGATCTAGTTTGGAGAGACAAGTGCAGGCAGACTGGGCAGATGGAGAGTTGCCAGCAAGCCACAACACGGGTCAGATCTAAAGTGATCATTTTTAATGGTAAGTACATGTACAAATAATGACCCGTAGATAGCGATAGTGGGTGTCAGATTTAATGTTTGGTGTTTTATTATGCACAGAAACCCAGTGTCTCCCTATTCCCATTTTAAAAAAAAACACTCAAAAAAGAAAATCAAGACTGACCGCGGATATTTTTCATATAGGCACATTAGTAAATGAAGGAGATTAGGTGGGTTATTTTACTGTTTTGGAACTGTGGTAGGTGGAAATTGTTTAGGTCAGAGGGGAGAAGTATTTCCCCCCCAGATTGGGTTGTTTATATTTACATTATGTGCCTATTTCAAATAAATTAACTAAAAAAGTTGGCAGGGATTTTTTTTTTTTTTGATTGCTCTCCGCGTCCAGCTGGCTGAAGCTACTTGTGTCTGTTAATTAAATTTAGGGTATTTTGTTACTGTGAATAGCTGAAATTGGGCTCTGTTGCTGGGAAATGGGGCAGACGAGTGGTTTAGCTCTAGGTACAAAAACACCGGCTGGTAAGATGGCACTCCGAGAGATCAGTCTCACCACTGCTGACTGTCGGTAAAGCCAGTGTTGACATGATCCATGCAACCCGATCTCACTAAAAAACGTAACTAATGAACGTTTTCCACCCCTCAAAAAACATACATTTGTACATAAAATGAAAAAGAAAAAAGTACCTGGATACATTTTACAAGTGGAGTCCATGCCTTCACTCACTGCACATGTGCAAATGCACACAAGTAAAAACAACATTGTTCTCATTGCACAGGAGCAGAGCAACATCTGTTTTAGGTAGTCTTCCAGCACACATTCTGTTGGTGGGGTGGGTGGGGGATGGTGGACAATTAGTTTCAAGCTACAAGACCAACAAAATGTGAGTTTAAGGCTCACACTGATCTGTGAGTGACTGTTTTTGTTTGTTTTTTTTCTTCTTTAATGTCATCTCCTGGAAAATGTTTTGGTGAGTTGTTGTTACATCCGTAAAATGATGAGGAGGCAAGGTGACAGTTTATGTATTTAATTAATAGAATAAGAACTAAACAGGAGTCACTCCGAACAGGTAGAGTCCACAGCAAAGAGACTGAGGATCTCCTGCCGTGACCTCTTATACTCCCCGTGACGCCACCACCGTAAAGGAGGGGCGTCACCTCCCACTACACCCAGGGCACCGCCATATCGGTACACTCAACTATGTACATAATATTCATATCTAACATTTTGCCCCCCTGAAGAAAATAGCAAGCACACTAATTGGGTCCTCCCAAAATTTACAACCCGACTCACACACTAAGCATAAAAATTTACAAAACTATCCATGCACACAATACAGACCCTGCGGGTTATTCTGCCATTTCAATCATTAGAGTCCTTAAAGTGCTGATGACACGTTTTTGACTTCATCTAATTTTTCAACACATAATACAATATGACGAAATAGGTTGGTCTGTGCAGTTCTAAGTCAAACAGGCTTTTTTTTCCCACGCGAATATCCAATGTTTTCATGAGCACCACGTCACCAATTGCGTCAGTGGCTGGAAAACCCCACGGCCATGTTGTAACGTCATCAACAGAACACAGCGCTTGGCTGCCCATTGTACACACAGGATGGAAGCGGTACAAAACATCGACGATGGTTCCAGCACATGTAGTCTGGAATTGGTTTGTGTTGTCCGATCTTCAGACGATTATAGTTCCGAAGAATGGGATGATAATGAAGAATCTGGGGGCATCGAACCGTATAGGTTTGAGCTGTGCCAAGCGTGCATTGTGCCTAGCGAGTCAGACTCAGTGACAGTCAGCTGTTCATGTTTTGTGTGCATCATCTGCCGTGTTGTCAGCCAGCCAGTATTGCCAACACTATCACGATGTGTTAGCTGCTCCACACAGCTCTGGTTCTGTTGAGCCCTTGTAGCGAAGTCGGCTCTGGGGTGCAACCGTGGTTAACACGTTTCCTCTCCATGTTCGCTGGGCAATGTCAGCTCTGAACGCCTACTGTTTGTGTTTCTGTGTATTTTTGTAAGTCTTCACCTTTTGGGCTCAGTCTTTACAGTATATTCAATACATGTGCTGTGCTGAATCCTGCACATAAATCTATTCATCATAACCCTTCGTGCGCTCTTACGCACGGTGCGTGAATGTGTGTATGAATGGGTGGATAGCAGGATCTGTAAAGCGCTTTGGTCATCTAGAGATGAGAATAAAAGCACTATATAAGTGTATGCCATTTACCATTTACGCAGGGCATGGAGAGGGAGGATGAAATACCGAGGATTTACGTGCAGGGTTCACCACAGCACATTTAATACAGAACAACAGACAATTCCTAAAAAGGTGAAGACGTACAAAAAACACAAACACACTTACTGATGGCGTTTGGGGGCCGGCATTGCACAGAGAACGAATGAGAGGAGACGTGTTAGCCACAGGTGCGCCCCAGAGCTGACATCGCTTCAAGGATGCACAAGAACCATGGCGAACATGGAGTGACTAACACATCGTGAGAGTGCTGAAAATACTGGCAGACTAACAGCAAAGATGACAATACTAACTAACTAACTAACTAACTAACCTGCACTTATATAGCGCTTTTCTAGTCACAAAGACCACTCAAAGCGCTTTCATTAATACTAACCCTCTATTCTAAGGGGACCAGCAGTGCGTTACTGGCAAACGGCCGCAAAGTACAAGCACTGCTGGTGATGGTGTGATGAGAAGCACCTGGGTGAGGACCGGAAAAGATGATCAGCGGGAGGGGAATCAGCTGTTGATAATGATAGAGGGGACGTGGCCGGACCGATAAGAGTCAGCATGCGATCACAAAAAGTAGGTCAAAACTGCACGTAAATCCATTAATCCTTCCCCTCCTCGTGCCCTCCTCTTGCGTAAAAGCGCACGAGGAGCACACGAGGAGGCTTATGACAGTTGGAGCTGAAGCATGTGATGTGGTCTTTCATGGCCTGCTGTTTATCTAAGCCTGCGACACAATGCGAAGGCACAGCCGTAAAATTAAAACAAGAAACCAGAGAAACTGTGAGCTACAAAGCTGATGTCATTCCAGTCAACAACACCGGAGTCCATTCTGTCGCTTACGTCATGGGGGTGCTGTCCTTAATTCGGTGGGCGGCACCACAGTCCAGTCAGCGGCTGCGGTTTTTTGATGATAACTAGTTTATGCAGGCGTGGTTGTAAATATTATATTGATCATAGACAATGACTTTTGGGTTTACACAACATGCTAAAAACTGTCAAAATCGTGTGTCATCAACCCTTTAAACACAAAAAAGGGCTGTTAAAATAAATTAATCCCAAAGCAATTATATACAATTCAAAAACACTTCAAACGTCAAACACTCACAAACACTGTACACAATAGCTTAATGGTGGTGCCAAACCCCCACCCCAACACACCCACCCCACAACATAGGCATTTCACACACACAGTACTGGGAACATTTGCATTTCACGCTTCAGTCTTTCTTTTAACCTTTCACACAACTGTGTTCTGTTTTTTTTTCACCACACACACATACACAGGGGAAATTTCACAAGGTTATGCGGTTTCAAAACTAAAACAGTATTAACTTAAACATGTCATGGCATAATATAGCATAACATAATATAACATACCGCTAACCCCCCCTTAAAGTCTCGCTAAGGACTCCCTGGAGGATCCCCTCTGGAATGTCCGTCCGGCGGCTCGCTCCCAGAGTGTCTCCACCTTTTCCTCACCGGAGACGGGCTGCTTGGGCGTTTCCTCTCTCCCATACGCCGCAGCTCATTTGGGTGACTTCTGGATCCATCGGATAGTTCCAAGTAACTGTCCTCGCGGGTCCTCACCACCCACAGCTGTCCCTGGTCATCCCGCTGTCCTCGTGATCTGCAGACCCCACCAAGCCGAGACTCAACCCTAGGGCAGACTTTATCACCAACTCTTAGGGGAGTACTCACTGGCCTTCATGGTCCATGGCGCTGTGACCAGGTTTCCTTTCGGTGTCGGAGAGTCCCACCGACCCGGTCTGAGATCCACCTCTGTTCTTGCTCGTAGGCACGCCTGGGGATCATGCCACTTGGTCTCGCCCTGCTCTCTTTCATTTGTTGCGCTGAATCAGCCACGGCAGCCCCCAGTTCAATGGTGGTACTTGACCGGCCACCAGAACTACGCTGTGCCTGCTCGCTGGCTCCACTCACCACCGCAGGTGTCCGACCGTGCCGTTCAGGTCCCTCGTCCCAGGTACCGCGAACTCTGGCACCGGAAACTCCCTGCGACGGCGCTCCATAGTGTCGGTCACGCCCGTCGTCACTTGTCCCGGGCAGGTTTAAGTCCCACACTTCGTCGTTATTTCCCACATAAAAAGGTTGGTCCCACAGCCTGCAGCCAGACCACTCCTCTCTTATGCTGCAAGTGACTGAGAATCTGAGCCCATAAAACAGGTCGCAGCCCATTAGGTTCACTCCTTCAGTGGACACCATGAACTCCACTGCACACATCAACGCTGATTTATATCTTGCCAAGAGCATCAGCGAGCCAACGATGTCCAAGGGGTTGTTCCCATAACCATAACATGCTATGTCCGACCTGCTCACTCTATAATGTGGGAAAAGGTTCTTCACTGTGGCCCAGTTCAGGATGGAGGTCGCCGATCCCGTGTCCAGCATCAGTGACACCACCACCCTGTCCAATTCGATGTTGCAATAAATGCGTCCATCCGTGATCGGTAAGACCGTGTGAACCACTGTAGGTTCCCTTGTAGAAGAGCCCCTCTCTGATTTTTGGTCCCCCTGCTCAAAGTTTTTACATGCTCTTGCGAAGTGGTGGAACAGACCGCACCTTCCACAGCACTTCCACCTCGCTGGACATTCCTCTCACCTTGTAGCAGTGCCTGGTGGACCCACAGCCATAGCATCTTGGCGTCTCTGGGGCGGACCTAATCTTCATGGCGGAGGCATATTTCTCGTCACTCTCACCGTCCGGGTCCACGGCCAGCGCCTTCCACTGTTTCTCGTCCTTTAATAGATTGTTTTCCTCGCCAAGGTTTCCGGTCAGCTTCTCTACTGCCTCATACTGCTGCGCTAATTCCATAGCGGCTAATAGCTTCAATTCTCTCACATGTGTGAGGAGGCAAACCCTTGCGGAGGAGTAGAGGACATGCTCTGCTAGTTGGTCGTGGATCATTTCTTCCTCCAAAATGCAGAAACGGCATTCTCCTGCCAGCTGCCATAGGTCTGCAACAATTTGTTGCACCGACTCACTCTGCTAATGGCGTCGCTGTCGAAACTGGATCCGCCTCATGACATCGTTCTCTGGGGCGCGAAAATAGTCCGCCATTAGCCTCACCACATTGTCGAATGTGTCACCACCTCCTAAAGTACTCAGGATCCTCTGGCCCTCCATTCCCAGGATGTGGACCAGAATTGCCCTCGCACGCAGTCTTCCGAGCTCGCCGAGGTCCAGAGCAATGAGATAATTCTCAAAGGCTGCGTACCACCTGGCCCAGGGGATGAGCGGTTCTCCCAGAGCCTCCAAGAATGGTCAGAAAGCGGTAGCAGCTCGCTCCATACCCTTTTGTTGCCAAATGTCATGTCCGTAAAATGATGGGGAGGCGAGGTGACAGTTTATGTATTTTATTAATAGAATAAGAACTAAACAGGAGTCACTCCGAACAGGTAGAAAGTCCACAGCAAATTGACAGAGGATCTCCCACCATGACCCCTTATACTCCCTGTGACGCCACCACCGGAAAGGAGGGGCATCACCTCCCGCTACACCCAGGACATCGCCATATTGGTACACTCAACTATGTACATAATATTCATATCTAACAGCTGTCACCTCTGATGGTTACAGAGAATGAAAGAGAAACAAAGAGAAAGTGGCAGACAAACCTTAGGGTGCCGGAGACACATTTCTTAAAGCTGAAAAAGTACGTATCCACTGCACATAAAAAATGTACAATTTTACGTTTTTTGGGGGGGAGGGGGGAGACTGGGCTGGATCCATGATTCTCTCCGCTCACTTGAAAAAAATATTCTAGCAATGCAATATATATACAATATAAACTTGGGAAGGTGAAAAAATAAAAATGTGAACAGCACCAGGAGGCTGAATAGTGAGGTCTGCCTAGAGCCCCGTCATCAGTGGTGGTCCTGGTTTGTATGACACCCTGGGCGGACTGCCCCCCCCCACACACACACACATTTTTGTTTGTTTACTTTTTATTTCTCTCAAATGTGCAAATGTCAAATTTTCTCTGCAATTACTGTTTTTTCTTTTAACTTTTTCCTGGCAAGTTTATTACTTTTTTTTAAAAACTTTTGCCATGTTTCTGTCATGAACTCTGCCCTTACGGGCCTGATTGACAATGCCACATGCAGGAACAGTAAGTTGCGTATTTAATATCAACTCAAGGTACACCGTGCATAAGAAACAAAAGTACTGCTGTGTATTAAAGTAGAACTGAACTCACCTTTTTGCCAAAAAAGTAGAATAGCAGATTAATTCCTTATTACCTATTGTATTTTTCAACACATAAAAGAAATTTTTAGGCCGTGCGATGGCCAAGCTATAAGCCGATAAACTTTTGCCTCTGGCTGGCAGTGCCAAACAAACTGGAAGTAGTGCAGACGACGCTGCGTGATGTCACGAGTGTGACCCTTATCAAAACAACAATGGCAGATGATAGCAGTTCCAGCAGTCAAGAACACCAGAGTTTTCAGAGTGAAGAGGCATTCAGGATCGGTGACAAGACAGAGGAGGATGCAGGAGTGTCAAGTGAACAGGAAGAGAGCGAGGGAGGCATCGAACCGTACAGATTAGAGCCAGAATTTTCGGGGGATTCCGGCACCGACTCAGACCGCAGCAGTGATGGGGAGGAGAGTCGCTTATTGAATACAGAATGGTGAGTCTTTACTTTGGCATGTTTGGGGTGCCAGGATAAGGAAAATTAACAATAAAAAAGAAAGGGAAAAAAAACCATCAGCATTTTTCCAACTTATTACAGTGATCCCTCACTTATCGCGTTTAATGGGGACCAGAACCGACCGCGAAAAGTGAAAAACCGCGAAGTAGCGTCACCCCCCCCCCAAGGGCGTCACAAGCACTATTTTGCACAAAAAGGCACAAGAGAACAGCGAAAAGTGCCACTAAGCAACACGAGCGATAAAGAACAATGAATGCGGTCTTCCTTCGCTAGGTATAGGCGCTCGGCAGGGAGCGAAGCTGGGTAAAACATCTCGGCCAATCAGCTTGCGAGGTAAAACGTCTCGGCCAATCAGCTTGCGAGATTCCCGAGCGGTGAAGAGGTGGGCGGAGAGGAGTGGAGCGGTGGTCAGAGAGGTAGATTTTCAGTTGTGCGGGCTCTCCGTGTTGATACCTGATGTTCTAATGTAGAAGGCAGGGAGAAGGCAGGGAGACTACATTAGAACATCAGGTATCAACACGGAGAGCCCACACAACTCAAAATCCACCTCTCTGACCACCGCTCCACTCCTCTCCGCCCACCTCTTCACCGCTCGGGAATCTCGCAAGCTGATTGGCCGAGACGTTTTACCCAGCGAAGGAAGACCGCATTCATTGTTCTTTATCGCTCGTGTTGCTTAGTGGCACTTTTCGCTGTTCTCTTGTGCCTTTTTGTGCAAAATAGTGCTTGTGTCGCCCTTGGGGGGGGTGACGCTACTTCGCGGTTTTTCACTTTTCGCGGTCGGTTCTGGTCCCCATTAAACGCGATAAGTGAGGGATCACTGTATATCTAGAAACGCATCGCTTCCCGGTCACTTTTCCTCCCCCTTTCTTTTCTTTCGTCGCCATGACAGCTTTCCTTGGCCACTGAACAGATCTTCCCAGGTGTTGGAAGTGTTTTGTAGTCTACTATCACGACAAAATGCACCAAAAACAACCAGTGTCGACGTGCTCGCAATGGTAAACGTGAGGACTGGGTCACACTCATGACGTCACACGGAACTCCGGCTGCACTTCCGGTTAATCGGCGGATTCGTCTGATTTTTCAGGGCGGGAAATTCAAAATCGCGATTTTCTCCAAGATTCCGGGATTTGTGGAGGGGGTGCCAATGATAAATTATCTTTATAATTGTATGTACTATCACCCAGTGCCGTTCAATGCCGTTCAGTTCAGTTCTACTTTAAACAACTCCAGGCACCAACTGCACAACATAACAAAAGTACAAAACCTACAGAAACAGATAAACAAAGATTCCAGTCCACAAAATACAAAAACACAGAATAACAGGGATGGCCGGATAGGAGTCACTTTGGCCAGAATAAGCTAAAGGCTAAGGCGTATGAAGAAACGCCAGAAGACGAGGGCAGCTCGTCAGGACTACTTAGCAACCACACTAACTGTAGATAGACAGGGGATACCTGTCAGAGTGAAAAGGTACTTACAAATATGATGCAGACTAGGAAAACACGTCTGATCAGCAAGAAAACCGCAGCGCTGAATGATAAGTGCTGCGGGCTTAAATAGGGCAGGAGGTGACAGGGATTACACAATTAAATCAGCTGTGAGTCATAAGAGGAGAGGAGATGGGACTGACAGCTTGACAGGAGCACTGCCCACTACTAGAGCAAAACCCGGAAGTGCCACTGACAGCTGCAGCCCCAGAGAGAGATGGAGAGACCACAGGATCAAAAGGGTACTGGCAAAAATACAAATATAAAGCAAGAACTAAAATAAAGACAAATAAAGACTGAAGGATAAATACAAGCAAACACCAAGTATATAAATAACAAGACTGTGATGAACGTGAACAGGAGAATGAGTAGAACTAAGAAACAATACAAGATATATGAAAATCAACCAAAGATAAAATGACAGGAAACTAAGAACTCAAAAATACAACAAATATACAAATATGGAAAAAGACAATGAGACTGAGCACGGCGGAACTGCCGTGTTCAGATCATGACAGTTTCACCTTTTTTTTTTTCATATTCTCATGATTTTTCTTTTACATTTGCACCTATCCTCTCACTGATAGGCAGTGTTGGGAGTATAATGCGTTACTGTAACACCACTACTTTTGTAGTAACGTGTTGTGTAACGAAATTACTGTTTAAAAATTCAGTAATGCATTACAGTTACTGAAATTGGATCAGATGCGTTACTCGTTACTCGTTTTATTAATATGGATAGATATTTTTAGCGCAAATAAATGAATATCCACCTTATTCCTGAGGGTGCTGCTGTAGAAAGATTATTGGGGCAACTGCCGGTTTCGGGCTGAAATAGTGTTAAATCAGTCTGCAAGAGTGGCATAGTGGGGCATTGAAAATAGTGTTTTTAAACGTTTTTCAAATTCGTTTTAATGTATAGTTCACATAAGTGTTTTGCAGTCAAGTTACAGCTAATTTCAGCACTTGTAATTTTTGTATTTTTGAATGTTTTTGCGTAGTTCTGGTACTTGTTGCTGCTGTTCGTGGTTGTGCCATACATAGACTGTATTGGAGGCTCCTCACAACCAAGCACAGCTAAATCTGTGGCTTCAACAGCAATGCATAGATCATGCACCGAAAACTAAAAAGGACTGTTGGTGTGATCAGTAATACGGACACAAGACAGACACAACAGCGCCAGGTATGTTTTGTATGAATGTCACAGATCTGATGTTTATGTGTCATATATGTCACCATATGCAAGGCTGCATGACTTAAAAGAATAAACAAAAAATAGCAGTTTGCTTCCTAAGGCTTAATGATTTAATAAAGATATAAAATAGTTGTTTTTTTTTGGGGGGGGGTGCATTTGTTGCACTGCATTGGAATGATATGGACTTGATATTAGCAGCTTCAACGTTCATTAATTTTTAAATTATCACAGAATATAGATAATAAAATTTTGAACAATTGTCAGAGGTGGCGGAGTGGTTAGCACTGTGGCAGCAACTCACCCTTGGCCGCAGGATCATCCCGGAGTAAACCCACGCAGACATGGAGTGGCGGCTCAGTTGGTAGAGCATCCGCCCCACACCCGGGAGGCAGGGGTTCAAATCCCGGCCAGGTCATGCCGAAGACCATATAAAAGTGGAACTTCCTGCTGTCCAGCTTGGTGCTCAGCAAAAATGGAATGGAGGAGGGAAATTTGTGGTGGTGCCTTGCATGGCAGCGGCCCTCTGATTCTACACTTGGTGTGTGTGATTAACACAGTAGATAGGTAAAACACAATCTCGTCCTACTGTACATGATTGGTTGTACAGTTGAATGACAATAAAGTGTGATTTAATTTTTAATTTAAGAACATGCAAACTCCACACAGATCATTGTTGGCCGGGGGATCCCAGGTTTGATCCCAGACCCCGACCAACAGTGATCTGTGTGGAGTTTGCATGTTCTTCCCGTGTCTGGTGGGTTTACTCCGGGATTTCTCCGGTTTCGTCCCACATGCCAAACCCCCCCCCCCCCCAAACAAGCAAGTTAAGTTAATTGGCATCAACTGGGGATTCTAAATTGTCCTTAGGTATGACTGTGAGAGTGAATGGTTGTCTTGTTTCTCTGTGTTGGTCCTGCGATGGACTGGCGATCTGTCCAGGGTGCACCCTGCTTCTCGCCCAAAGATGCTGGGATAGGCTCCAGCCCCCCCGTGACCCGAAAATGATTAAGCAGAAGAAGATTGATGGATGGATGGTCTGTACGTGTCAGGGGCTGTTCTAGGATCATAGCTTTAGGGGTGCTGAGCACCCAGTGAGCTCAACCACCTCCACACACCCACCCTTTTTACACACATGCATGCATGCACGCACACACACACACACACACACACACACACACACACACACACACACACACACACACACACACACACACACAAACCCATCTGTATATTCTAATACAGTTTGGGATTATTATTATTATTATTATTATTATTATTATTATTATTATTATTATCACACCTGGGTCTTCTTTCACTTGCTCCCTCTTTCCTTCTCCATCCTCCTCTCTTCCCTTTTGCACTGACAATGAAACACAAATATGTTGTAATCAACCAGAAAATAAACAGAATAAAACTGAATTAGTGAAATTCAGGGCAGGAGAGTTGAATTCAGTGTGTCTTATCACAAAAATGTGAATAATTTAGATTGAAAACAGACACTGATAATCTTTTCTTGATATTATGGAGACCATTTACAGATTCTAAAGATATGTTCTAAAGGCACACACAGGCATACCATTTTAAAGATGTTTTTCAGCTGATGGAAGGATCATTATATTGTTGGGCTTATGAACGCCTGAACATGGCTCTTTTCTCTGAAAAAACTTTCTGATGTCCATGAGTGTGATGGGGGACAGGCAGACCACACACACACACACACCTCTTCTCTGTGAAGAGGTGCTGCTAGAGTGATTCCGGGGGATTGTTATGGATAGGCTGGCCAGGCCTCAATGCTGGGGAGTGAGAGTGAAGAGCAGTGAAGATACGGTGGTAAGTCGACTTACTTTGGGGGGATGACGATGTGCACAAATCCAAGAACATCCAAATCCAGTCTGCAAGGTTATTTCCAGAATTCAGAGGCAGACAGAGGTCAGGGCACAGTTGACAAGATGCAGGCTGGCAGAAAAATCCAATAAAGCAAGCAGTCTCAGGGTCTAGGACAAGCAAAGATCAAAAACACGGCAAAGCAGAATAATTACATTGAAGCTGAGCTCAGAGCATGGTTCAGGCTGTGTGCAGGTTAATGTCACCAGACAGAGTGAAAGGAGAGTGACCTATTTAAAGGGCCTCTCTAATTGGCAGCAGGTAGTGCACAAGGCTGCAGGGAGTGAATCTAATCAGAGGGAAATGGAGTACACACAGGAACCATTACAGTACTCCCCCCTCAACGGACACCTCCTGGCGTCACCCAAGGCTTGTCAGGGTGTTGCTGGTGGAAGGTGTTAATGAGAGAGTCAGTCACAATGAAGGACCTGGGGATCCATGACCTCTCCTCAGGTCCATAACCCTTCCAATCCACCAGATATTGAATACCACAACCCCAGAGACGAGCATCGGTGATAGGATTAACTGCATAAACTAAGCCTTTGTCAACCATCTTGGGTGGTGGTGGAGGTTTGGATGGTGGACAGAGGGAGCTGGCAAACACCGGTTTCACCTGGGAAACGTGGAAAACCGGGTTGATGTGGAGGGAGGGGCCGGACAGAAGCAGGATGACAATGGAAAAGGGACCAACAAAATTGGGGGCCAATTTTTTGCTATCCGTGGAGCTATCCGCTTGCTATCCGCAGGGGAAAGTTATTGGTGGACAACCAAACCCTGTCACTGACTGAATAGGCAGGAGCAGGAGACTTCTTCTGGTTGGCCAACTTGATATTCTCCTCCCTGGAGGGAAGCACAAGAAGTTTTGGTGCCCCTCCAAAACTGACAGCACCTGGACATATGGTAAGCGACACTGGGCACGGCGATCTCCTCCTCCGTGATGGACAGGAGAGGGCGACTGTAGCCCAGTGACGCTTCAAAGGGGGAAAACCCGGTGGCGGCGGAGGTGGCGGTGTTGTGGGCATACTCCACCCAGGGGAGATGAGTGCTCCACAATGCAGGGTCAGAAGTTGTGATGCACCAAAGGAAGGCCTCCAGTTTCTGGTTGGCCCGCTCACACTGTCCGTTGGACTGAGGGTGGTAGCCGGAGGAAAGACTGACCGTGGTTCTGATGGACTTGCAGAATGCAACACAGCACAGGTGGGGACAGCAATCATGACTGACAGCTGACACATGAGGAAAACAAAGGTGACAGGACGGGCGGGGATACACACACAACCACAGACAGAGGACACACAGAAACATGAACAGAGGATCAGGAGAGACACGACCATGACAATAATAATGCTAATAATAACCGGACTAACCCCATGATAATAATAATAATAATAATAATAATAATAATAATGACTGATAACCAAGAACAGAATCACGACCAATATAACAAATAATAATAAATGCAGAAAATCCAACGATGTAAACTCAAAGTGAGGACGTGGCCTGGGACCCCAAGTCCACGTCCTGACAGGTGTCACTGTGCTTGATTGGCCAGCAAACTCTCCTGATCTAAACCTCATAGAGAATCTATGGAGTATTGTCAAGAGGAAGATGAGAGAAACCAGACCCAACAATGCAGATGAGCTGAAGGCCGCTATCAAAGTAACATCGGCTTCTATAACACCTCAGCAGTGCCACAGGCTGATCACCTCCATGCCATGCCACGTTGATGCAGTAATTCATGCAAAAGGATCCCTGACCAAATATTGAGTGTGTACATGGACAACTTTTCGATCGGCCAACATTTCTATTAAAACTCAATTTTTTGAAATTAATTATATATAATCTTCAAATTTTTTGAGAAATTGAATTTGGTGTTTTCATTAGCTCTAAGCCATAACTATCAAAATTAAAAGAAAAAAAACCACTTGAAATATATCACTCTCTGTGTAATCAATCTATATAATATATGAGTTTCACTTTTTTTAATTGAATTACTGAAATAAATCAACTTTTTGATGACATTCTGATTTATTGCAATGTACCCGTACTGCGTTGTCCTTTATTATAAACTATCCTTGCAGTCTATGTGGGGATGGAGGGGGTGCAGTTTAACAGAGGGGATGGTTTGGGCTCATTTTGCTGACAAGGTGAAAGGCCTTTTTAATTTTTTGCAAAGAATTAGTCATTTGAATGAAGTTTTAATAATTTATTTATTGAAAGAAAAGCTTTTTTCAGATTTTTGCAAAAGATGTTTATTTTGAAGGGATAATATTTTTTTAAATGGGAGCTGCCCATTTTTTTGTCATTGACCTTTACATAATTGATTGAAAAGTTTCATATTTGTCTTTGATTTGCTTTGTCTCAAGAGTCTGTGTGAAAGTGTCAATGATGCAGCTGCACTTTGTTATCATTTTGTTTTAGTTCATCCTGTGCGTGTCATATGCGTGTGTTTTACGCAACGCATAGAGGAATTGGAGACAAAAACCCAACGCAGGAGAGTGTTGTGTGTGAAATTTATTTTGGCACAAAGGAGAAACACAAGTGATCTTAATTAGGCTCCAGTGAGCATGCAGAGAAGGACACAGGATACAATCAACTTCTCTCCGGTTCATTGGAAAATAGAAGAGAGAGGATAGGCCCCATGCACTTCAGACGGAACTGGGCAGCGGAGAAAAAGGGCAAATTAACAAGGAGAGAAGCCCCCGGCGGAACGGTGGGCAACAGTACTTACAATTAACTCAACAGAGGGTCTGAACTCTGGAGTGGGGATAACATCCAATGAACCGGTGAGTAACAGGAGAACAGACAGGGTATAAATAATGCCAATCATAATGAGCAAAGTGCCTGCTGGTGTGAGTGAGTGAAAACAGGTGTGTGCGTGTGCTGAATGATGCATGCATGCGTGAGTGCGTGCATGTGTGTGTGTGTGTGTGTGTGTGCGTGTGCATGTGTGTGTGTGTGTGTGTGTGTGCGCTGAATGAAAACACAAATGACAAACAGCTGTATACTGACAGGAGGAGGAGGCGTGGCTGACAATTGTCAGAGAGCGGGCAGCCCCAGAGCTACTCAGAGCGCTGCCTGACAACAAATAAGGAACATGAACTAGTAAACAACAGACACAAAAAATAATAAGAAAAGCAGCCGCGTCATGAAGCAGGGTTTGGAAAAATCCAAAACCCTGCTCATGACAGTGCGTTTCCTGTGTGACTGGTGCTGAGTGAGTCATGGTTCCTGAAAAAGAGATAATCTGTACATCAAGTTTTGACCAGATATACTGAACCAATCACCATGGACATTCTCTCCTCCACCTCTTAGATAACGAAGGGCTTAAAGAACTGAGTAATGTGTGTTTGGGTCAGAATCATGTGTGAATAGTTATTTGTTGTACAGAGGAAAATTTTCTTGGAAGTGGCGTTCATCGGTTTTTGCAAACAAACTCTTCACATGTATATAAACTTACAGTCTACACGGCTAAACATAGGAGGAATTGGCCTGTGGGCCTCACGGACTGTCTCTCCATAAGTCCGCCCCTGGAGGCGGCCTGCCTCCTGAACCGCAGCTGATCACACAGACACAGATGTGTCTCCTCTTCCACACCGTCAGGCGTCCCTCTCACTACCTGGAGACTCCACTCTTGATGGTGAAACCCAGACCATAAAAGAGGTCACAGCCCATAATGTCGTCGCCATTGGCTGTGACGCTGGACTTGAGGTTAGCCATCTCCGCTGATTTGTACCGAGCGGTCAGCACCAGCGTTCCCACTGCACACAGCCGTCCACCTCCATAGCCATAAAGCAGTGCTGGGTCTCCTTCAATCTTATAGTGGGGGAAGAATTTTTTCACCGTAGCCCAATTCAGCAGAGAACCCTCTGCCCTCATGTCGATCAGTAGTGGCACCTCCACACCATCCAGCTCCACCGTGCAGACCGCATACCTGTTGGTGCTCAGAGACACTTTGTGGACAACCGTCAGGCCGGGGGGGGGGGGGGGGTCAATTTCCTCTGTGGGCTCCCATGCTTGGACAAACAGCACACCCTGGCATAGTGGTTCTAGCGTCTACACTTGCCGCAGCGTTTCCCTGGCCTTGAAGCGGTAATTCACGAACCCACAACCCAAACACATGGGCTTCCCTGGGGCAGACCTAAATTTTGCAGCACTGGCCTCCGCAGCGTTGTCTTTCACGCTTCCATCGCTGTCTGGGTCCGTTACTTGTGTGGCAGTGGGAAACTCCAGCTGTCGTCGTGACAGACGCTCACTCAGCTCCAGTGTCAGCCTATCCACTGGCTCCAGCTGTAGGGCTAACTCAATGGACCTGGCTAGCGTCAAGTCACCTGGTATTGTGAGCAGCTTCGTTCTTATTGCAGCATTGTTGGTATGCTCCACCAGCTGGTCGCGAATCATCTCCTCCTCCAGTGGCCCGAACCGACACTCACTAGACAGTAGCTTCAAGTCGGCGATGAATCGCTGAACAGGCTCGCCCACCTGTGGGTGGTGCTGCCAAAATTTGATCCTCTGGACGATGATGCTGTCTGGGGCACGAAAATGGCATGCCATCAGCTCAACCACATCCCTGAAATCGTCCGAATAAACACGTGTGCTCAGTATCCGGTGGCCTTCAATTCACAAATTATGCATCAACAGTGTGCGCGCCCCCAGCTTGTCCATCCTGCCCAGATTTAGCACCACCATGTATGTTTTAAAGGCAGCATACCATCTCGGCCATGGGACAGGTGGCTTGCCGGGGAGCTCCAGAAAATGCCGAATTGGAGACCCACACGTTACCATACTTTTATCCTCATTGCCAAATGTTATGTCTGAAAATAGACTTACAATAATGAGGCCAGGTGCATGACTGAACTTGTCTTTATTGAGCTCCGAACTCCACACTACAACTGCCAGGCATGGGTGTTAGCAAAGAGGCCCGCCCCTCCTGCCTGCTATTATTTATAGGCACGAGGTGGTAGCGGAAATGGAAGTGAGCACCGCTACACCACACCTCACAAATAAGAGCATCTTTAAATAACACTGAACTCTATAACACCCGCCACAGAAATATCATGGCACAGGCTCAAAGACCCAAAACAGGTGGATGAGGCAGTTCAGATGGCCTGCCAAAGTCCCAAGGCCACCAGATCACGTGGTGGTACAGGTCCGGTGGCCTTCCAGAGTTCTTGGCCCACCAAAGCAGCTGGCGAAGCCCGTCAGGTGGTCTCCCAGGGTTCCAAACCTCCCCAAGCAGGTGAAACTTGTCGGGTGGCCTTCCCACATCCCTGGGCCAATGGACCTCAGTGCACGACTTGCCCTTGCCTGGGGGTGACAGCTGGCACAGCCCACTGGGTAGTCTCCCAAAATCCCGGAGCCAACGGGCCGCGGGGCACAACGTGCCCCCACCTGGAGGTGGTCGCTGGAACCAGTGCCCCCAACGGCCCTTTTGGATTATTGTGTGGATGAGGTGGACCCAGGGCTTTGGCATAGCACCCACAGTGGCCCCGGACTGGGGCACAGCACCCACGGAGGCTCTGGACTGCAGCGCAGCACCCAAGGAGACCTTGGATGGAGTGGGAGCGGCACCCACGGAGACCTCGGATGGATTGAAAGGCGGCGCTCATGGAGACCTCGGACAGAGGGGGGAGCCACCGACAAAGACCTCGGACAGAGGGGGGCTGCACCCACGGAGACCTTGGACGGAGGGGGAGCAGTACCCTTGGAGACCTCAGACGGAGGGGGAGCAGCACCCACGGAGACCTCGAATGGAGGGGGAGCAGCACCCATGGAGACCTCGGATGGAGGGGGAGCAACACCCAAGGAGACCTTGGATGGAGGGGGAGCAGTACCCACAGAGACCTTGGATAGAGGGGGCACAGCACCCACAGAGGCCCCGGACTGGGGCGCAGCACCCACGGAGACCTCCGACAATGAGGCAGGACCCACAGAGACCTCCGGCAATGAGGCAGGACCCACGGAGACCTCCGGCAATGAGGCAGGAACCACGGAGACCTCCAGCAACGAGGCAGGACCCAGGGAGGCCCCTGGTCATGAGGCAGGACCCACAGGGACCTCTGGCTGCGAGGCAGGACCCGTTGGAACCTCCGGTGAGTACAGATGAGACGTCTTGGCCTCCACCATCTGAGCAACCTCTCCCGATGCAGCCACTTCAGGAGAAGGAGAAAAGACAAACACCGGAGAGGAATCACTGGTAGCAGTGGAGTCCAGCGAGGAGAGCTCAGGAGCAGAGGACGTCTGCAAATGATTCCCCCCGCCCTGAGTCAGACAAGGATTCTCTGAATCTGATGATGTTAAAACAGAACAGAGCACTTGCCTGGACTCAAGCTCTACCGCCATCCAGGACTCCAGTGACTCTGCTGCGGCGGCCCAGGCAGCAGGCATGATGACTGGGGAAGCTGGCGACCCTACAGGCGTGACAGCTGCTACTGGCAGGACTCCGTATGAGGCGACGGGTGCTGGTGGACCTCCAGGCGTGATGGCTAACGCTGGTGGACCCAAGACTCGCCTCACCGATGGTGCTGGGGCCTGCGATGCCAAAATCAGGGGACTCCTTGTCGGCTTAGATTTCGGTCCTTGGGGGGGGTGCTCCTCCCCCTTCCGGGGTATGGCTGCACGGCTGTCACCGGATCCTCCTGAACCACTGACCTTCTCTTCATCTGATGGCTCCCTCCCAGGACCGGCAGACAAACAGAGAAAACAGGGGAGGACGCACGAGAGGCAGGTGAAGATGAGGAGAAGGCTACAGCAGCAGGCAGGGAAGGCTCAGGCAAAATGGGGGACTGCTGCTGAGCCCCCCCTTCCCCACAACCACCGAGAACAAGGCAAGACAATTCATTTTTTCAGATGTTAAAGAATGAAAAGATACTTGCCTGTACTCCCTAGAAGTGGGGGTGGCTGCTGCAGATGGCTCAGAAGATTCCTCATTACTGGCTGCGGGGGCTGAGGGCACCAATGCAGGCACTGGCCAATCCGGCTCTGCAGGCATGATGACAGGCGGAGCTGGACATTCTCCCTCTACTTTGCCCACGAGTTCAGGAAGGAGCCATGGTTTATAGTCCAAAAGCAGCTCCACCTCTGCCACCAAAACCCACAGGTGTTCCTCTCGCTCCTTAGCAGTAGGACCCTCCAGTGTCGGAGCTTCTGACGGTGCGGGCCATGGCTCAGAAGATGATGGCGGGACTGCGGCTGCTGTAGAACGGCAGGAGGCTCGGGACCTCTGTACCCACGACTGCTTCTGCGTAGGCACCGGCACAGATGTGGAGAAGGATTCTTCCTGCCCATGGAGCACAGACTGAGGATTAATAGACTAATGGACTTTTTTTTTTTTGTTTTTATGTGTTTCAGCTTCAGTGTTTCCTCAGTGGGGCCCCTCATGCCGGATGCTGCCTGGCCCATCTGCAGGGGTGATGGTCTCGTGGGTTGCTCTAGCTTGGGTGGGTGGGGGCTTTATACCACTACCTACAGCTGTGGTGCGGGCCCTGTCCTGTCCTGTTTGGGGCGGCCCTTGTGGCGCCTTCTGTGGTGACTGGCTGTGTGCTGACTGGCTGTGGCTGTGTGGTGACTGGCTGTGCTCTTCACTTCCGCCCTCCAAAGAGAGCAGACGCCTTTTTCTTCTCTCCTGCCTGACTTAGCTCCTTCCTCCCCTAACTAACTGGATCCCAGCTTGCTATCGTCTGTCTGCGTGTCTCTACTGCTGATTATCGAAAAAAATTATGGAATTAATAAGCTGGGCTTTGAATGCAATTGACACTATTTTTTCAACGAGGAAAAGTGCCCCGGGGGAGGTTGTTTGCCCCACAGGAATGGCTGCTGCGGGCTATTTGAGGGACACAAGTAATTGGAAACTCTTGTGCCTGTCTGATCTTTCTATCGAAGATGTCGAAGATTTGTACGTCTTCGTAGTATTGGTAATCGGGATCGTTCTGATTGGATCTGGGATTGTCCTGGTGTACCGTAAATTGATGAAGATGGACACAACCTATCAAAATGCTGGCCAAGCGAGGTTTAACCATCAAATTGAAAAAATGGAGAGGACTCTGACAGCGGCAAATGGAGAACTGTCTAGGAAAATGGATTACATCATGATCACGCTGAGAGCCGTCCATGAAGGATTCAACGTCCAGCAATGAAGGATTAAGTACTGAATCTGTAAGAGGATATAAAGTTTCTTTCTCTGGGATCAGTACTATTCGACTAATCTGACTCCCCTCACACAAGTCCTCCAGATTATCTGCAGTTTTTTGTTTTCAAAACACTTGAGCTTCACGGCCTTCACGGACAGCCAGCTGCATGGCCCAAGGACAATGCCAGCAGCTAGACAAAACATCTCCTGCCAAAGAGACCTTGTTGTTCTTAACTGATACAAACACCTACACTCAACACTACATCCACACTGACTCAAAAAACTGATGAAAAAGATCACTCACTCACTGCTCTCCTTGTGTCCTTGTGTACTTTTTTGTCTGCTAACTGTGCATTGAGGGCTTTTTTTTCTTGTAATCATAATATTGATCATATATGACCAGTATTCTGACAATCAATGGTTTTTTGCTTCTTCCTATTGTATTATCCTTTTCTTCCCTATGCATCCTGTACCCATCTGATGACAGGCGCGTTCATAGATGCTGCCGTGTCAGCGGAAATGCAGGTCGTTTTCTGTGTCAAGTCAAATCCCTTGTATGTTATCAGTTTTCATATCTGTTAATGTACTTGGCAATAAATCCTTTCTGAGTTCTGAGTTCTGAGTTCTGTGGTGTCCCAGTGTCCCAGTGTGGGGGGCTCCACAGGATGGTTGCTCCTTCACGTGGTGCCTCGGTGTCAAGCAATGTCTCTTTTATTTTATATATGTGTAAGAGAAGTAGGGACTGATGTATGTACCTGTGTGTGTTGTGTTTGTGGGTATGTTTATGGAAAGGTTGGAAGCAGTCGGGATGTATCATGTAAAATATGTAACTAAATGTGTCTGTTTGTTTTTATCTATGTAAAACACTTTGTGCAGCATATAATGTTTTAAAAGTGCTATACAAATAAAGTTTGATTGATTGATTAATGATGTAGAGGGGTAGGTTGGCGAGCTCCGGGTATTGCCATAGGCTGGGAGTCACCTCCATAATCTCCACCGCATAGTTCAGCCATCTCTGAACCTCCGCGGGGGTGCGGGAGATGCAGGCGTCAGAAAAGACAGCTTGGATCACTTGCATCACCCTGCACTCATCCTCATTTAGCCCAAGCAAAATAAAGTCCATGTTTGATGCCATGACCGTGGGGGGGGGGGGGGGACTTAAACAAAAACAACCAGGAGGGAAAAGAAAAATGGAAAACTTACTGCAGCTGGTGTCTCACAATGGCAGTGATCTTCTGTCGTAATCACCCTTGTTAATGCTAACAGAGGACTCCAGTTACAGACAGTAAGCTTTGTACATTTATTAACAAAGACAAACAAAAATCCAAAATCCACAAACACACAAACTTACAAGTGACGCCGGGGAACACCCGGGAAAATTACACAGACGAACTTCACTACGTCTGGAACGCAAGACTGCTGCAGTGAGACAACTGCAGCAGTCTGCTTAAATAGAGCTGTGCAGATGGTAAACAGGTGTGAGTGCATGAGAGAAAACGTAATCAACCTGACAGGTAACAGCTGTGCACCCCACAAGACAGTTTGACAGTGGAGGCTGCACAGCACTGTCCAAATAAAAGTACAGACCAGAACTAAATAATACAACTCCAAAAATAAACATAAAATACAACAGATCCAGATAAATAAGGAAACAAACAAACAGAAAAAGACTTAACTCCAACTAGAGACTGGCACTGCCCTCACCCGTGCCCAGGATCATGACAAAAATAAAATAGATACCAACTAAGTGAGACATAAACTTGACATATTTTTAACAAATCTCATTCCATGTGCCTTTTTTAATTAATTTGCACCCCTGCCCCTCAAATGGTCTTTGCACAGCCCTGAAATTAATTCATGTGGCCAGTAAACTGAAGCCAGTCGACTACAACTCCATCCATCCATCCATCCATCCATCCATCCATCTTCGTCCACTTAATCCTTTTCAGGTCATGGGGGTGCTGGAGCCTATCCCAGCATCTTTGGGCGAGAGGCATGGTACACCCTGGACAGATCGCCAGTCCATCACAGGCCCAACACAGAAAGACAGATAACCATTCACTCTCACATCCATACCTAAGGACAATTTAGAATCCCCAGTTTTTGATGCCAATTAACCTAACTTGCATGTTTTTGGCATGTGGAAGGAAACCAAAGAAATCTCGGAGTAAACCCATGCAGACATGGGGAGAACATGCAAACTCCACACAGATCACTGTTGGTCGGGGGCTGGGGTTGAACCCGGGATCCCCCGACCAAGGGTGAGTTGCTGTGTTGCCACAATGCTAACAACTCCGCCACCGCGCTGCCCTGACTGCCCATTGGGGAAATAATTATGTTACATAACATAAGCTGTGATAACCCCATGTTGCCGTTTTACGACTCAATGTTTTAAAATTCAAACTGCTGCATAATTTAAGAAAAAAAACCTTACTTTTAATGTTTTTTTCCTCCTTTGCGCTGCTTTGAATGTCCGCTATACTTGAATTTGACATGTGGAATCTGCCAGTTGCAGCCAGAGGGCGCCGTCACCCTGCCTGTATAGGGTGCCCATTTGCCCCACATACATGCTAAGCACACATAATTATGAATCTTTTATTATTATTTTTATTTTTCTGATTCTCCTGGCACCCCCAAAAGAATGGCACCCAGGGTGCTCGCCCACATTGCTCATTTCTGAAACCGCCAATGCCCATCATTGTAGAGTGTGGGTTAATCGGTTTCAGCTTTTCAGCATAAAATAACCTCAATTTAATTTACAATCTATTTTTATACATATTTTGTTACCATTCTTCAACTGTTAATTACCAACTTTTATTAAAATGCATGCAGCCTGCTGAGCTGAATGACAGCTTCCAGCTGGCTTCAAGCCTCTGTGGAAGAAGGCAGTGGGAGCCGCCCTTAATCACCCATTTTCTTTCTGTAACATTCCAGACGATTTTTAGTGAGAGATTTTGTATATTCCAATAGAATAATGTTGTCACATGCGATGATAAACCGTTTCTGTCATTGTTCATTTCACAACACTTGCCTACCACTGTGGCAATCCACATGACCAGTGACATCACCTGAAAATCCTCAGTACCAGCAGAGGCCTTCCTCTGCTCCAGGGTGTCAGGGTGCATTCTAGAAGAGGCATAACAGCTTCTTGCGTGTTAATTATGGGGGTGCCTATCCAGCTTTATTGTTTGGATGTGATGGCCCCTCAGTGGCCCACTCTGTTCTTTTGGCTGGTACTTCTTTTCCCTCATGTGCGTGCGTCTAGTCCACATTCCTCTGGCTACTCATTAAGGCATTTTTGATGTCCCATACTTATGTTATACCGAGCGCACTGAGTGTGGAGTATAATGTTACGTATATAACTAATGTTTCCATAGGGAGGGGAACTCAGTGCAACACACCTGTATGAATACCGGGTAACTGAAGGGGGTGATGTGATGACGGGGGGTTGTAGAGTTGGAGTGGACCCCCATCTGTGTCATCACACACCCAGCCAAAATGGGTGATTATAAGTTTCTTCAGCAACGTGCAAGTGCATTTCCCATACTTAGGTTTCCCTGAGCTGACCTCCCTCGGGGAACAGTGATTATTTACATAACTTTATGCTTCTCTACCCTTCTAATATAAATACATTGTAGTATGAGCCTATGGTGCTTGTACCTTACTGTGATGGCTGGTTGTCTCAGTAGGATAAGATAGTACTGATAGTGTTGGTGATGCAATTTCACTTCTTGTGGATGGTTATGCAACTTATGGCTTTGTCTGGAATTGTTTTGTTGCAACTGACAGAATAACATCTTGCAGAATGCAAGGTAATCTGCTACAACTTCAATCCAACAAGTACTTAACATATAGAATAGATGTTAAAAAAAGATCCATCCATCCATCCATCCATCCATCCATCCTCCACTGCTCCTCCAGTGTTCCAGGTTGCATGGACAGTGGTCCAAACAGGGTAGCCCAGACTACCACCCGGTTTGTAGAGGACCATAATCTCCATGATTCCTACTGCAGGTGGGGAGCCCACTTAGACTTCTGTGGTTCCATTTGAGTACACTGGGTCCTTGTTGTAGCTGTTTAGATGATTGCTAAATAAATAAATAGATCTATATCAACAGAGTTACAATGACTTGCCAGAAATTTTGGTTCTAGAATGTATAAGACTGTTACTTTGACACCCTGTTGCAGAAACAAGTTAGCATGTTATACAGTACTTCTAGTTCCTTTATTTCAAAATCAAGACCTGAACTACATATACCAGACAATAAAGGCAGCTTACTCTTCACCAGCTTCCATCAGAAAAGCATTGCCCACATGCTGGGAATATCCTGGCAAGACAGTGTGCACAAAACTGAGTTTCCATCTTGAGCCAACTTTTTCAGCATATATGTCCACTACTGTCCCTTGTTCTGACAGTGCAAGGTGCACTGGCTATGTCATGCCTTCCAAAGACATCCTCCAAGCAGAGATGGCCTCTGGAAAGCGAGCCACTGGCCATCCTAAACATCAACTTAAAAGCCATTGGCACTGACAGTAGGACAGTAGGTACAGGGAGCCCCTCACAGTTGCAACATGCACTATGGAAATGCACCATGAACAGGTATTGTTAAGTCAGGTGAAGGTGACTTAACACTTTTATTTAGTCATAAACAACACTGATTCAGACATGTATAGAGAAGATTTTGAATTAGTTAACCTACAGGGAGTAACAGAGGTTTAATAGAACTCTTTATTGTTATTATTTCCTCTGTTTTTCTTTTGTATGTCATTTTACAATAGTCCATGGCACAAGTAATTTCACAAAGCTGCCAGCAACTTATCGTTTTTAGCATGATAATTTAATTACTGAATGTTAAGCCATTAGTAAAACAATTCTATGCCCCTAGGAATGCTAATGAGATGCCAGTGTTGCTAATTTTAAAATGGCCCTTGAGTCAATTTAGAATTGAAGTGTAAAAGCCATTTTATGTGATTTGTGTGCTCTGGGCCAACAGTACTCTCAAATCATCTTATTGCCTAAATGTGTATGATTATAAACAGGGCTTGACATCAGCATTAGAGCTCACCAGCCACTGTGTCCAGTAGTCAGACCTTTGAATACCCAAGAGATCTGGCAACTGCACCATGAAGAGAGCCATTTTGAAAAAGTTTGAGGACAGAAAAAAAATGAACATAAAGAGAAAACAAAACCGGACATTCCAACAAAGGTAAAACAGCTCTAAATTTTATTCTTCTCTTCTCTTTTCTTCTCTTCTCTTCTCTTCTCAATGATATACTAATAATCTGGACCATCAGCACCAGCAATAAGCAAGTTTTTACTCATGAATTTGTAGATTTGTTCTGGCAAATTTGTGTTTTTCTTAATGAATCTGCAATCTTTTTATTGCAAGTTTGCAACTTTCTGGTAAATTTGTGATTTTTTTGGGATAGACTTCATCCAATTTAAAAGTTTTTCTTAGAAATTCACTGGATTTATTAGTTTTGTTGACTTTTACTCAGTGCAAAACAACACAGGACCTTCCAAACTGACAGCGCTACAGGCCACCAGAGGTTGGTGTTGGCTGATCATAAAATAGCAGGATACATGTACGAGGGTAGTTCATCAACACTTAACAAATCATAATTAAGAAATACACAATACTTCACTTCTCTGCAAACAGCAATAAGTTCTCAAAAGAGTGTTTACGGAATTAACTCTTTTTTGACAAAGCAAAATAGAATGTATGGAAGGAAAATAAAAAAGCAATGAAAGAAATTAAGCTGAAGGAGAGTGAGCAGATGAACACTTTTGAGCCTGTCTTTGAGGTTTGAGATGTTTTGCATTAATTCTCCAAGGGCCTAGAGGGTCCAGTGCCCAATGTTAATTGATATCCCCATTAAAGAGATAAGTAGACGCAGGGAGGAGGAGAGTGCCAGGGAGCACAGAAGTTACTGCAAGGTGTACTCAAAAAGGGAATAAAGCAGGAAAAGAATGATGGGGAGAAACATGACAGAGAAAAGAGAGAGTAGAAAAAAACAATGTACCAGTCAGCTGCTGGGAGATGACCCCAAGCATTTCACAGTTTAATAGATGTGAGTGCAAATGTCTCAGGAAATGTCTACATAAATACCACACGTTGTGCCTCTACTAAGTGTCTGTGTGTAAGATGGCAATAGCGACATAAGAGATCAGAGAAAGGAAAAAAGGACTGTGCTTATTGGCTGACATAACTACTCTCACCTAGTTTGGGATGAGTCACAGTTCGCAGAGCTGTTAATTACAACGGCTGAATCAAAACTCAGAGAACCAGAGCAGCTGTCTGCACATTTACATATCACACAGTCTACAAGGAGTGGAAGGGAGGAAGGGATGAAAGATGGAGAATGGAGAGAGGTAAGGAGACACAGTGGAAGACAGGAGGGAAATTGATTTGGGGAGGGAAAATGAAAAGTGAAGAGGGAATGAAAAGGATTCAAAGAGAAAATGAAAGGTAAATAATCAGAACAGGCAGAAAGGTATCTGAAGGGAGTGTGAGGTGCAAAGAAAGAGTGACAGAACTGTAGTGATTAGAAGAAATGCAGTGACGATCACTCCATCAGTTGGAGTCATGGGATTTTGTTGTTATTTTTACCGTTATTTTTACCCCAAATTTCTTGTTTTTGCAAGATGAAGTCACAGTGAAAGTTTCTCTTTGTGTCACACTTTTCAAGAAACTAAACACAGTTCCTGACCAAATCCTTCTACAACTGGGACTAAAAAAAAAACTTTTATTATTTAACTGGCACAGTTTCCCTCACATTTCCAGGGATCTCCGATGTGTCCGTGGCTACATTTGTTTTATTCATTTCACTTTCTCCCACCACATATCTAAAACTGACAGCCTAAAGGCCAACACTGACCAGAATAAGACTTGCTTTGATTTCAAAGTCACAAACAAGGCAAGCCATTAGCATACAGCTGCCAACAGGCCAGCCCGCAGCTGCACTTGAAGCCTTTAGTTGCTTTCCAAAAATAAAGCAACAGAACAACGCAATAAATACAAAACTGTGTCTTCTGTAGACTGGTTTGTTATTTGAAAACCAAACAGACAGCCAATTTACACATATACAAGAAGCTTGTGTATTTGGTTTTTTATGTATATCTACAAATACTGAATTGTAACTATGTGATTTAAATAAAACAATGTCTTCAAAAGGATCAATTCAAGAAAACGTAATGCCACAAAGATATGTTATGTTGTTTCTAATCATGTGTAGCAAAGAAACCAAAATGTACCAATTAACAGCTGGGCAAAAATATAATAATATGAAAGTACCAAGGTGCTGATGTCTCGATGCTAGAGCCTTGGCGGAGGTATGTGTTCTCGTATCATCACCAAAATGTTGTGGGTTCCTCTCTAGCCCAAGGACCACCTCTGGTAAAAAATTTCATCCAAATCCATCCAGTAGTCTTGTAGTACATGCATGCGCAGTAAAAATAATCTACAGTTCACATGCCCATATTGTCGGCGGCAGCCAAGAGCCACCAACCAGATTTGAAAAGCTGCAATCCAAACACAGAAGAAGAGCACTAAATGGCAGAAATGATGGAGGTACATGAATACAATGACAATCAAGACGAACAGGAGCGTTTGCTGTTTAGGTGCAGAGGAAGAAAAAAGACGGACATTTGTTCACCCAGTATTGGCGGATTGCTCAGTGCTTCCCTGTGGTGGGAGTTTCCGGGTGCATGCGCAGTTCACTGTGACCATTTGCGGGTGAGGAATGTTGGATCTTGGAGTTTTTAGTGAGTTTTTAATGAGTTTTACCTCGTCCTTCCTCTGCAAAACTAAAACCAGTGTGAAAACAATCGATGTGATGAAAAAATGGTGTAGTTGCACCATTTATTGAATAGGTTTTTTTTTTTTTTAGTGACCGCTATTTTATAACAGTTCAGCTGTACATGCTGTAAAAAAAAAAAGTGCTGTAAAAAAGTTGAACTGCTGCCTCTAGTGGCCCGGCATAGTTATTCAATACCTTTTCCCCCGGCTTCATTGACGTTAAAGGTGAGTTAAATTTGTGTTTATTTCAAAAACAAAGCCTTAGCTCGGAATTCTGGCAAATTAAAAGTTGAGAAAATATGGCGATACAATGATACAAGCCTTTAGTTCCACTTAATTTTGACCGGGTGAGCTGAAACAGAGAGGCGGACACACGGACGGACGGACAGACGCACGCACACACACACACACACACACACATTAAGTGATTACTGTATGCTTCTTAGTTTCACCGAGGCATAATAAACTGGTTCCTTTACAATCTCTACCATCATTTGCATGTATAACATATCACATGAGAATTCAGCTATTGTTGTGAGACCTTGTCGATGTGGACTATGGACACTTTTCTGAAGTTTTCTGAAAATAGTGTACCATTTATGAATAATTTAACTTGCTAATTGGCATGTTTGCAATTCTGTATCCTTGAAATGACTGCTATTTATGAGAGTAAAACACATTTTCCAGCCAAACAGAGAATTGATGCTTTCACAGAAGGATGAAAGAAAACCAAAGAATGGCAAAGACGGCAAAGGACAAGCAAATAACATTCCAGTATTCCCTATGTTTTGAAGGAGAACTGTGAGTCAGTGATGGAGGTTGTAATTTGCCTCTGGGGGCAAATTTAATTGGGATGATTTCCAACTTAAAATTAAAATGCCATCTCTGCAAAGACTTTTACAATCACGTTCATCATCTGCTTTCATCAAAGAGACTGGGTCACTGCTATTTGGTCACAGTGTTTACGGGACGTGAGAAGAAAGCAGATAAGAAGGTTGTGTCAATCACAATGGCTTCGTTCATGACAAGCAGGTGGCTGTGGTGGTGAAGAGTGTGAGTAGGGTCCTTGTGAACAGTCTTTCTCAGTCTTAGTCATCAGAAAATCAAACTCAGTTAAACAGAAAGAAAGAAAGAGCAGAAGAAGCCATGTTAATCAGCACACAGCTCTGAAACTAGATTTCTGTGGAGTAATATCTAATAGCAACTGCATATTAGCAGTAAATGTTACAGAACACCCCAGCTGTATTGTGTTTTTTTTTTTTTTTACAGTATGTCAGTATGAGCTCATAAATAACACTTCTGATAAGTAACAAATGGGAAAACCAAGGTTATACTTATTTTATCAGCATGTCCTCATACATGGGGTAAACCATGTCCAGAGGTAAACCAACAGAAGTGAGCCCAGATGCCCAAGGTTGACACTGCTAAGTTGCCACACTGGCTGGTTGTACTGCCCTGCTATTAATACCAAGCCCTAATGAGAGCAAGTAGGACCAGCCGTGTCGCAACAAGTGCTTGACTGATTGAACTAAGTGTGTGTATGCGTGTATGTGAGTATAAGTATGAGAATGAGCGTGTGTGTGTGTGTGTGTGTGTGTGTGTGTGTGTGTGCGCGCATGAGTGAGTGGGTGTGTATGTGGCGAACCAGACAGCTGGTAAATGCCTGGTAAGAGGAGGAGGCTTGGCTGTGGGACTGGCGGAGAGCAAGGCTCAATCCGCCAGCTGGAATTAATAAGCAATAATTAAACCCAACAGCCACAAGTCATGCTCGGGGTGACGACCCCGAACATGACACAGATGACCTCTGTTCAGATAAAAGCAAATTTTGCATTTGATTTGGAAATCAAAGTCCCAGAGTCTGGAGAATTTATGGAGAGGCACAGAATCTAAGTTGCTTGAGGTTTAGTGTGCAGTTTTCACAGTCAGTGATGATTTGAGGAACCATGTCATCTGCTGGTGTTGGTCCACTGTGTTTTGTCAAGGCCAAAGTCAGTGCAGTCGTCTACCAGGAAATTATAGAGCACTTCTTGCTTCCCTCTGCTGACAAGCTTTATAGAGAAGCTAATTTTTTTTCCCAGCAGGACTTGGCACCCCCCCCCCCCACACACACACACACACACTACCAAAAGTATCAAAACCTGGTTTAATGACCATGAGATCACAGTGTTTGATTGGCCAACAAACTCTCCTGACCTAAACATCAAAGAGAATCTATGGAGTATTGTCAAGAGGAAGATGAGAGACACCAGACCAAACAATGCAGACAAGCAGAAGGTCACTATCAAAGCAACCTGGACCTTCATAAGACCTCAGCAGTGCCACAGGCTGATCACCTCCATGCCACGCCACATTGATACAGTAATTATGTCGTGATTTGCCCCTCTGGGCAGAGAGAGAAACAGACCCATGGGCCAACTGCAGTTTGTGGCAGTTAACACACAGACAGAACACCCAGATGTTCTCCTACTCATCTCAGGTGATTTCAACCACATTTCACTGTCCTCCATTCTGCCCACATTCACCCAGTATGTCACATGCCACACTAGAGACAATAAAACACTGGACTTATTCTATGCAAATACTAAGGAGGCGTACACCTCATCACCACTCCCCCCACTCGGGAGATCGGATCACAACTTGGTTCATCTCCTGCCGGTGTACAAACCCCTAGTACACAGACAACCTCCGGTCATGTGCACGGTGAAGTTATGGTCTGAGGAGGCAATGGACGCTCTAAAGGACTGTTTTGAAATCACTGCCTGGGAGCAGCTCTGCGATCCGCATGGTGAGGACATCGATGGCCTCACTCACACCATCACGGACTACATCAACTTCTGCGTGGACAACACCGTACCCACCAAGACCATACGGTGTTGCTCGAACAACAAACCCTGGATCAACCCTGAGCTAAAAACACTTCTGAGAGAGAAGAAGAGGATACCGGAGTGGTGGCTCAGTTGGTAGAGCATCCGCCCCACACCCGGGAGGCAGGGGTTCAAATCCTGGCCGGATCATGCCGAAGACCATATAAAAGTGGAACTTCCTGCCATCCAGCTTGGTGCTCAGCAATAATGGAATGGAGGAGGGAAATTTGTGGCGGCGCCTTGCATGGCAGCGGCCCTCTTATACTACACTTGGGGTTTGTGTGATTAACACAGTAGATAGGTAAAACACAATCTCGTTCTACTGTACATGATTGGTTGTACAGTTGAATGACAGTAAAGGGTGATTTAATCAAATTAATTAGTTAATTTAATTAATTAATTTAATTAAAATCTTCAGGTCGGGGAACAGGGAGATGCTGAAGTCTGTACAGATGGAGCTGAGGAGGAAGATCAGAGAAGGCAAGGACAGCTTCAGAAAGAAGATGGAGGACAAGCTACAACAGAGCAACATCGGCGGGGTCTGGAGAAACCTTAAAACCATCTCTGGGCTCCAGAATACCTCCTCCCAAGGCATGGAGGGCAGGGAGTGGGCGAACAATCTGAACTTGTTTTTTAATAGGTTTGACCAACCGCCCTCCCCCCCCGACTGCACACCAACCAATGCTGCCTCTAAAGTCATCGAGACCTGCTGTCCACACCCCACTCCACCAACACCCCCCCACTCCCAGCACACAGCCCCCCAACCTGACCCTCACTAAGACCCTGGTGAGGACGGAGCTGAGGAAGATCAAGACGAGGAAGGTCTCGGGTCCGGAAGGCATCAGCGCGAAGCTCCTCAAGTCCTGCGCAGACCAGCTGTGTGGGATTGTGGAGCACATCTTCAACCTGAGCCTGAAGCTGGGGAGGGTATCACAGTTGTGGAAAACATCTTGTGTGGTACCTGTACCAAAGACTTCCCACCCCAAAGACCTGAACAGCTACAGACCAGTGGCCCTGACGTCTCACATGATGAAAACCTTGGAGAGACTGCTCCTTGCTCACCTCCGCCCCCTGGTGGGACCAGCGATGGATCCACTCCAGTTCGCCTACCAGCATGGCATTGGGGTGGAGGATGCAGTGACCTTCCTCCTTCACCGTTCCCTGTCCCACCTGGAGAAGCCCAGGAACACGGTGAGGATCATATTCTTTGACTTCTCCAGTGCTTTCAACACCATCCAACCGATGATCCTGAAGGACAAGCTGCTGTGCGCAGGGGTGGACCAGCACCTGTCATCATGGATCCTGGACTACCTCACTAACTGGCCACAGTTTGTGAGAACTCGGGTCTGTGAGTCCGACATGATCATCAGTAGCACGGGGGCCCCCATTGAACGGTTTTGGCTCCCTTCCTGTTCACCCTTTATACTGCGGACTTCTCAAACAACACAACACACTGCCGTCTACAGAAGTTCTCTGATGACTCTGCGATCGTCAGCCTCATCTCCAACGGAGATGAAGCTGAGTACAGAGGACTTATCCAGGACTTCGTGGACTGGTGCCATCGGAACTACCTCCAGATCAACGCGAGGAAAACTAAGGAGCTGGTGGTGGACTGCCGCAGGCAAGGACAACCCCTCACAGCACCAGTAAATATACAGGGAACAGACATTGAGATGGTGACATCCTACAAGTACCTGGGTGTTCATCTGAACAATAAACTAGACTGGTCACACAATACTGACGCACTCTACAAGAAGGGACAGCGCAGGCTGTTGCTACTGAGGAGGTTCAGGTCTTTTGGTGTACAAGGGGCGCTGCTGAAAACATTCTATGACACGGTGGTGGCATCAGCCATCACTTTTGGAGTGGTCTGCTGGGGCAGTGGCATTACTGCAGCCGATAGGAAGAGACTGAACAAACTGATCAAGAAAGCTAGCTCTGTCCTGGGGCAGCGCCTTGATCCGGTGGAGGAAATAGGAGAGAGAAGGACGGTGGCTAAACTGTCATCTCTGCTGGAGTCCGAGTTCCACCCTATGCAGGACATACTGAATGCACGGAGGAGCTCATTTAGCAGTAGACTACATCATCCTAGGTGCGCGACCGAGAGGTTTCGCAGGTCCTTCCTACCTACAGCTATCAGACTGTATAACCTAAGCAGGGCTGCTCGCAGAGATAGCAAAAAAACATGACGACCTAATAGTATTGAATGCAAAAGACGCAACAGACTTACACAAATGGTCCCCTCCAGCATACAACTAGGACAATATCAGTCACTACGGAGGGTGACAATATGTATGAGTACATATTCATACCATGTAGGGTAACTAAATAGACGGTTATGCTGTTTATTCCATCTAGCTACAATGCTCCGCACTGTGTATATATATTTATATATTTATGTATACATATGTACAGTTAGGCCCAGAAATATTTGGACAGTGACACAATCTTCATGATTTGGGCTCTGCATGCCACCACATTGGATTTGAAATGAAACAACTACAACAGAATTGAAGTGCAGACTTTAAGGTTTAATTCAAGGGGTTGAACAAAAATATATGATTAACCATGTAGGAATTGTAGCTATTTTTATACAAACGCTCCTCATTTCAGGGGCTCAAAAGTAATTGGACAAATAAACATAACCCTAAGTAAAATGTTACTTTTCAATATTTTGTTGAGAATCCTTTGCAGGCAATGACTGCCTGAAGTCTGGAACCCATGGACATCACCAAACGCTGGGTTTCCTCCTTTGTGATGCTTTGCCAGGCCTTTACTGCAGCTGTCTTCAGTCGTTGCTTGTTTGTGGGTCTTTCTGCCTTAAGCTTTGTCTTGAGCAAGTGAAATGCATGCTCGATTGGGTTGAGATCTGGTGATTGACTCGGCCATTGCAGAATATTCCACTTCTTTGCTTTAAAAAACTCCTGGGTTGCTTTTGCAGTATGTTTTGGATCATTGTCCATCTGTACTGTGAAGCGCCGTCCAATCAACTTTGCTGCATTTGGCTGAATCTGAGCAGAAAGTATATCCCTATACACTTCAGAATTCATCCGGCTGCTTCTGTCTTTTGTCACATCATCAATAAACACAAGTGACCCAGTGCCATTGGAAGCCATGCATGCTCATGCCATCACACTGCCTCCACCATGTTTTACAGAAGATGTGTGCTTTGGATCATGAGCTGTTCCAATTCTTCTCCAAACTTTCTTCTTCCCATCATTCTGGTACAGGTTGATCTTAGTCTCATTTGTCCAAAGAATGCTGTTCCAGAACTGGGCTGGCTTCTTCAGGTGTTTTTTGGCAAAGTCAATTCTGGCCTTTCTATTTTTGAGGCTGATTAATGGTTTGCACCTTGTGGTGAATCCTCTGTACTCTCATGAAGTCTTCTCTTTATGGTAGACTTCTGGAGAGTGTTCTTCACTTGAGTGGATGTTGTGAAGGAGTTGTTCTTCACCATGGAAAGGATTCCGCGATCATCCACCACTGTTGTCTTCCGTGGACGTCCAGGCCTTTTTGAGTTCCCAAGCTCACCAGTGCACTCTTTTTTTCTTAGAATGTATCAAACTGTTGATTTGGCCACTCCTAACATTTCTGCTATCTCTCTGATGGATTTCTTCTTCTTTTTCAGCCTCAGGATGGTCTGTTTCACCTCCACTGAGAGCTCCTTTGACCGCATGTTGTGTGTTCACAGCAACAGCTTCCAAATGCAAACGCCACACCTGGAATCAACTCGACACCTTTTAACTGCTTAATTGATGACAGGTTAACGAGGGAAAAGCCCATGCAGCCTTTTTTTTTTTTTTTTTTTTGCAGCCTTCTGAGTCAATTGTCCAATTACTTTTGGTCCCTTGAAAAAGAGGCGGCTACGTATTAAAGAGCTGTATTTCCTAAACCCTTGCTCCAATTTGGATGCAAATACTCTCAAATTACAGCTGAGAGTCTGCACTTTAAGCCCATATTGATTATATAATTGTATCCTGAATATGTTTTCGTAAACAGCTAAAATAACAAAACTTGTGTCACTGTCCAAATATTTTTGGGCCTAACTGTATATTCACTGCTCTTATTTTATTTTCTTATCTTCTTAATTATTGCTCTGAGTGTCGCTATCCCTGTGCTGTTGCAATCCTGGAATTTCCACATTGTGGGACTAATAAAGGCTTATCTTATCTTATCTTATTGAAAACAAACACAAACTTCCAACAACAAATCAAAAATCTAAACACAGAAAACAAGGAAAACTTACGAACTTGAGACAAACTCACCAGAGCAGAATTAGGGCTCTGGTGGCGAGGAGGAAGAGAAATCTCAAGACTGCCGCAAAAAAGAAATTAAAACGCAGTCAAATAGGGTCAGAACCAATGACACAAGTGAAGACAAGTGTGGGATCACATGAGCGGGCAAAAAGGTAATAATGGTAAATGATTGGGATCAGCTGGAGATAACGAGAGGAGAGTGCACTGGCTGACAACTGACAGGGATATGCCCACATAGAGCACCAACCGGGAAATGCCCTGACAGCTGTCAACCGCAATAATAAGGAATAGAATAAAATATAAACAAGTACAAACTGAGAAATAGAAAACAATACAGGATCAGAACCTGTTTATGTCTTATTTAAGACATAAACAGGAAAAATAAAAAAAAAAGAAGCAGGGATAACAAAACCCAAAAGGCACAAAAATACAACAAATATATATAAATACAGAGAAAAAAGCCACAAGACTGAGCATGGCGGAACCTCCAGTGCTCAGCACGAGACAAATTAATCCAAAAGGAGCCCCGACCAAGTAATGAGTGTGTACATGGACATACTTTTCAGTCGGCCAACATTTCTATTAAAAAACTGTTTTTTTAAAATTAATTTGATCTAATATTCTAATTTTGTGAGAAACTGAATTTGTGGTTTTCATGGGCTGTAAGCCATAATCATCAAAATTAAAATAAACACTTGAAATATATCACTCTCTGTGTAATGACTCTATATAATATAGAAGTTTATTTTTTTGAATTGAATTATTTAAATAAATCAGCTTTTTGTTTACATTCTAATTTATTGAGATGCACCTGTACATTTTCAATCTACAAATGCAACATTTGTGTTTGTAGAAAGGCTGACAGCTGTCATGAAGAAGGAATAAAATCTGCAATCTCAATACCAGTTTTGTGGCTTGTCAGGCATGCATCTTTATCACCTCTATTATTGCTTGTAAATTAAAAAAAAATTACAAGGTGTTTACAGTGTTTTTCTTTTTAAATAATATGAAAAACCATTACATTGTTCCAACTTGCAGAAGATGCCACAATATCCATATGTGCGTGAGGGCATCATAAAAGACTGAATGTTGCTGAACACAATTTCAACACACCAACATTTACAAACAAAAATGGAAAAAGAACAATCTGAACTTGTGAAGATAAAATATAAGAAGTATTTAGAGCACATACAATTCATATGCGTGAATGTCACATGATCACATTTAGTTTACATTTCTATTATTTGAAGTGTTACTATTTGTACAATATCATACAACAGCACAGTTCCACACAATGAATCGATTTATATTTTATATAAACTTTGGAATAATAGGCACAGCCAATATAGAAAATAAATAATTCACCCCAAAATCAAGTTCAGCCATTTTTTCTTAATTTTGTTTTATAAGTTTCAATGGCATTCTGTACTCCACATCTGCCCTAAAAAGGAGAAAATAGGTTCTATACTGTATATGTGTATAAAAAAAGGAAAGTATATATTTTTTAAATATATAATTTAGTGGTCTCAAAGCCATTGTGTTAATCATGGAATAACACAACGCCTCTTTGATTGAAAGCAGTTTTTTAGTCACGGTTAATTGTGGCAAAATGAAAAAAAAAAAGCAGAAACCTCAAAACTCGGGTACTGTTTCCCTCAGACAGTCTTCTTCTTCTTCTTCTTCTTCTTCTTCTTCTTCTTTCGGCTGCTCCCTCTAGGTGTTGCCACAGCGGATCATCTCCCTCCATCTCACCCTATTCCTTGCATCTTTCTCGGTAACACCAACCCTCTGCCATGATTCAGACTGGGATCAACTCAAACACAGAGCAGCCTGAATGATCACACAGACTCCAATAAAAAGTTTCACAATTTTATTGAACAAAAACAGAAAACCAAAATGCAAAACTAAAGGGAAAGTGAAACACAAAAACGCCAACTTAAATTTCAGCCAAGACAGGAGCCCCCTGGAGCGCACGTAGCCTACGGGAGACAGCAGACAGAGACGATAAGGGACAGATTCTTTGATGGGAGAATAATGCAGGAAAGAACACTTACAGTCAGAGCAGTGGAGTCTGGCAGGGAACTACAGCATGGACCGGGGCAGGTGGAAGGCAGGACCTGGGTGGACATGATGAGCTTCCTGGTCAGGCGAGCGTGATCAGCTCCGGGAGACACACCTGCGGGTGGCAGCAACCTGAGGATAGGAGACACACAGAAGGTAAATACAGGGACAAAAGTATAACAAGAGAAAACTTTAGACAAACTTGAGGCTGCAAACCCAGACGATCCAGTGGTGAGCTCCCCCCATGTTGGGCCTTTAATGCGCCAGCTCATCAGGAGAATAATCACGCAGGTGTGCTCATCACCGAAGCGGGAAACCAGGAACAGGAGGGAAGGGGGCGCATGCTCGCCAGACCATCACACCCTCTCCATGTCCTCCTTCATTACATCCATGAATCTTCTTTGTGGTTTTCCTCTTTTCCTCCTGCCTGGCAGCTCCATCTTCAACATCCTTTGTCCAATATATACACTATCCCTCCTCTGCACATGTCCAACCCATCTCAGCTTTGTCTCTTACTTTGTCTCCAAACCGCTCAACCTGCTGTCCCTCTGATATATTCATTTCTAATCTTGTCCTTCCTAGTCACTCCCAATGAAAATCTTAGAATCTTCAACTCTGCCACCTCCAGCGCCATCTCCTGTCTTTTTGTCAGCACCACCGTCTCCAAACCGTACATCATAGCAGGTCTCACAACCATCTTGTAAATCTTCCCTTTCACTCTTACTGCAACCCTTCTGCCACAGATCACCCCTGACACTCATCTTCACCCACTCCACCCTGCCTGCACTCTATTCTTCACCGCTCTTGTGCATTTTTCATTGCTTTGGATGGTTGACCCCAGGTATTTAAATTCATCTACTTTCACTACCTCTACTCCATCCATCACCATTACACCTGCCTCCCTCTTATTCATACTCATGTATTCTGTCTTGCTTCTCCAGAGCATATTTCCATCTCTCCAGTTTCTCTTCCACCTGCTCCCTACTCTCACTACAGATCACAATGTTGTCTGCAAACATCATGGTCCATGGAGACTCCTGCCTGACCTCATCTGTTAGCCTGTCCATCACCATGGCAAACAAGAAGGGGCTGACCCCTGATGTAACCGCACCCCCACCTTGAACCCATCTGTCACTCCTACAGCACACCTGACCACTGTCTCACTGTCCTCATGTATGTCATGCACCACCCTCACATACTTCTCTGCCACTCCTGACTTTCTCATACAGTACCACACTTCCTCACTTGATTCTCTTGAGCCTCTAGATCCACAAAGACACCGTGCAGCTCCTTTTGACCTTCACTATACTTCTCCATCAACATTCTGAGAGCAAACATTGCATCTGTAATGTTCTTTCACAGCATGAAACCGTACTGCTGCTTACTGATTTTTGACCTCTCTTCTTAACGTGCCTTCAACAACTGTTTCCCATATCTTCATAGTGTGGCTGATCAACTTTATGCCTCTGTAGTTACTACAGCCCTGAGCATCACCTTTGTCCTTGAACATTGATACTAAAACACTTCTTCTCCGCTCCTCAGACATCATCTCACTCTCCAAGATTGTGTTAAACAATCTGGTTAAAAAGTCCACTGCCATCTCTCCTAAACATCTCCATACCTCTACAAGTATGTCATCTGGATCAACCGCCTTTCCATTCTTCATCCTCTTCAAAGCTGCAGTCATTTCTGCCTTGCTAATCCTTGGGACTTCCTGGTTCACCATCTTTCCTTCATCCATCCTCCTCTCGCTGCCATTTTCTTTATTCTTCAGCTCTTCAAAGTACTCCTTCCACCTTCTCAACCCATTCTTGTCATTTGTTAGTACATTACCATTTCTGTCCTTAATCAGCCTAACCTGTTGGACATCCTTTCCAGCTCAATCTCTCTTTCTAGCCAATCGATACAAGTCCTTTTCTCCTTCCTTAGTGTTTAGCCTGTCATACAACTCACTATATGCCTTTTCCTTTGCCACCTCTCTTTGCCATGCGCCTAGATTCCAAATACTCCTGTCTACTTTCTTCATCTCACTGACTATCCCACTTTTTCTTAGCTAACCTCTTCCTGTGAATACTTTCCAGTACCTCCTCCCTCTGCCACCAAGTCTCCTTGTCTTCCTTTCTCTGTCCACTGGATACATCACATACTCTTCTACCTGTTTCTCTCAATACTTTTGCTGTACTTTCCCAGTTATCTGGTAATTCTTCCCTACCACCCAGAGCCTGTATTAACTCCTTCCTGAACTCTGTGTGACCTTCTTCCTTTGGTAACTTCCCCCACTTAATCTTTGGCTCTGCCTTCAGTCTTCCTCTTCTTGTTTTCCAAAGTCATCCTACAGACTACCATCCAATGTTGTCTAGCTACATTCTCCCCCTGCCACCACTTTGCAGTCTCCTATCTTCTTCTTCTTTTAGATTTGATTGGCAGTTGGCAACCAGCTTACAGGTGCATTACTGCCACGTACTTCACTCTATATCATCACTCTATCTGGTCAGGAGCTCTGTCTCCCAGTCTCCTATCTCTTTCAGATTTCTCCTTCTGCATAAGATGTAGTCCACCTGTGTACACCTTCCTCCACTCTTGTAAGTCACCTGATGTTCCTCTCTCTTCTTAAAGTATGTGTTCACCACAGTCATTTCCATCCTTTTAGCAAAATCCACAACCATCTGTCCTTCCACATTTCTCTCCTTAAGACCATACCTACCCAGAACCTCCTCGTCACCTCTGTTCCCTTCACCTACGGACATTTAAAGTCTGCTCCAATCACCGCTCTCTCCCCACTGGGAACACTCTCTGCCACTTCATCCAGCTTACTCCAGAATTCTTCTTTCTCGTCTATCTGACATTCAACTTGTGAGGCATACACACTGACAACATTCAACATCACACCTTTGTCTTTAAATTTCAAACTCATGTTTTTGTCTGACTCCCTCTTTATCTTCTGAACATGCTTCACATACTCTTCCTTCAAGATTACTCCTACTACATTTCTCTTCCTATCTACTCCATCATAGAACAGTTTAAATCTACCTCCAATGCTCCTAGCCTTGCTTTCCTTCCATCTGGTTTCTTGAACACACAGTATATCTACATTTCTCCTCTTCCATTATATCAGCCAACTCGCTGCCTTTACCAGTCATAGTCCCTACATTTAATGTCCCTACTCTCACCTCCGCACTTCTATCTTTCTTTTTATCTCTCTCCCTCCTAACATGCCTTCCCCCTCTCCTCCTCCTCACTCTTCGACCAACAGTAGCCCAATTTCCACCGGCACCCTGTCGGTTAACAGCACCGGTGATGGTCGTTGTTAACCCGGGCTTCAACCGATCTGGTATGAAAGTCTCATTTGTCATGATCCGCATATTTGATTTGGCAAAGGTTTTACGTCAGATGCCCTTCCTTACACAACCTTCCCCGTTTACCCGGGCTTGGAACCGGCACTAGGAGTACACTGGCTTGTGCGCTTCCTGTGGCTGGGTTCTCTCAGACAGTCTATGGTGCACTCAAAACAGAGTTGCAGTGAAGCCCAATTAATGGCACAAACTCATTTTATTTAATTATGGGTGTTCAAATCAGTTTGCTGGAGTATCGCTGTCATGCTATGTGGACATGTGGACGGTATCAATGCACAATCCTGACCTGAACGCTGGAGAGAAGAGAGATACTGGCGAAGTACAGAGGAGAGACTACTGCGCGCAGCCCATCATGGGCCCCAGACAGCATCATTCCCTGCTTGTCCAGGGGCCCATGGCTGGAGACTATGGAGTCCAGGACTGGGTCGTGGACAGCGCTGGGTTAGTGGTTTGACACTTTAACCACTTGCACTCCGGGCAATTTTCCTAAAAATGCCCAAAAATAACGTGCCCAAAGTAAATCGAAAGCTGTTATTCAACCCTTTGCAGCATCTTCATGGGGTTGGTCTCATTTAAAAGAAAACACTTTGAATTTTTTGGCAAAAAAAACATAATCTCTCTACGTGCTCCGGCCACTGAGTTACAGTCATCTAAACATACTGAACTTGAAGAAAAAAAAATTGGACACAGTGTTTTTTTTGGATACAAATGCTTGTAAATAACACACAGCTGTCCGATCCGGCTGGAAAATGCAACAGAAATGTAGAACCAAGTATTATCCAGCTGAGATCCAAATTTGGTAACAATACCACAAAAAATGAATATTTTACACAGCTTTGTTCTCAGGCTGTTCCCAGGCGTTTTGGAACTGTGCCAAATTGTGCCAAATGGCACAGTTTGGAAAAACGTCTGTAACTTTTGAATAATTCAATGTAGAATCTTCATTTTAGGCTCTAATGAAAGGTCACACTCAGGGCTGTGTCTGTGTGTGTGTGTGTGGGCGGGGGGTCGTTCCCCCCCCCCGCTACCAAGGACCAAATTCGGCCCTCTACATGACAGATTACACTCCTTGCATGCTTTCACAGCGGCTCCCCCCCCCCCCCTCGCTACTGTGTGTGTGTGTGTGGGGGGGGGAACCGTGAACGGACCGTGAACGCCCCCCCCCCCTCGCTACAGAAGAGGGCCATCGCTACATGATGGAATAGACTGATATGCTTCCTCCCGCGGACCGGGGAGCATTCGGACCGTGCCCCCCCCCCCCGCAGCGGGGGGGGGGGGGACGTTCACGGTCCGAACACGGCAAATGAACCGTTTATCGCGGCGCACGCACTTCGTATTTCGTGCGCAGTACAGTTGTAATTTACCGATCGGTCAAAAGTCATTTTTGGATTACAGTTTTCAGGGATAAATAATAATTTAGCTTATAACACCTTACCTCTTCAAAGCAGCAGAGTCGTGGCGAACAGCTCTTCCCACGCGTCAGACGAACGCGACGCTGCTCCGCTCGTGGATCCCGATCAAAACATAATTCCATTATTGTCGTTTTGGCGAATGATTTACGACTTTTGTCGTCGGCCTCCGTCTATTCTGCTGGAATGAGTGCAGGTCCCACTTGTGGGTGTTCTCCATGCTGCTGGGTGAGCCTGGGTCTGTAGGAGATTCGTACAGAGTCCTTCTGTAGCAGTAAATATTGCTTCACCCAGCCAGAATTTCTGTGCTTCAATTGGCTCCTGCGTTCACAGTAGGCGGGTCCTCCTTCCTAGATTTTCATTCATTGGTTCTTCAAGGTTTCAGAAACCAATTCAAGGCTCTTATTAGTCGAATGAGAGGTCAATCAGATGAACTAATCTGTTCGCGGCTGTCTCTGCAGTTTTTTTTTTGAGTGGCGCTTAGACGCTACTACATCACCATCACCACCATCATGCGTCATGCGCACGAGGGCGCACGAGCGCGCTCTCGCGCGCCCTCGTGCATCATAGGACGCAGAGACTTGCCCGCCCGCGGAACAACGGAGCGCAAGTGATTAAAGACAAAATTGTCAAGGGGAAGTGGCTGACAGGACTCGACAGAATACGGTGACAGAATACGGTGCAGAAAATGATAATTTATTAACAAAACTCCAACACAAATAAATTGCAGCACGTGGGCTGAAAACTAAACAATGCAAAACAAAACTCATCAGCAAGATAAGGTGAAGCTAGACTAGAAAATATGTGCAGACGTAAAGCTCACGGACAAGAATGACAGAACATTTTTTTTAATTTAATTTTATTTGTTTATTTGACAGGTACAGTGCAATAAACAT